>JASJET010000144.1:5517500-6117500 GCA_034092305.1 Diaprepes abbreviatus | reverse complement strand
TAAGATATAATATGAGGGACTAAATTTATATTTTCCGATTTTGTCTAAAATAGCTATTATGGGGTTCTTGGGGTGTATAGAAACTTAATATGCAGTATAAAATATATCAGACTAAGAAACTTACGTCTCAAGTTCTTTAAATATCGATATTGGAAGGTTTTGGAGCCCATATTACTAATCTAAAATTAATTTGAAATTTAAGATAGTGGATTCACTATGACAGACTAAATATTTGTTTGACACAATTTCACTGGTATTTGGAGAAATATAAGAATCAAAAAATTTTTAGTGGTTCATTTTTGGTAGATTTACAACTTTGAATAAAATGGGTATTTTTTGCTACCTTGGAGTCATTGCGAGGTACACTAATCTCGATTAATATTTAGTTCAAATAATTCATGGATCTCATAATGAATTCAAAAACTAAAATTCGAAAAATAAAATTTTTATAAAACAATTGAATCGACTTCTAAAAGTGCGCTAAAAAGGAAAACATAACTGTAAGTATTTATATGATATTGAAATTTTTGAGGTCGGCGCCAAATTATTTCTAAATGAAATAAATAACTACTAATATATACAAATTATGGTAAGAAAAGAATTACAAATAAAGTATTTTTAGTCTGTTTAGATGAATCACATTTTGTCAGGTATTAGTTTGGCGCCGACTTCAAAAATTTCAATTCCATCTAAAATTTCTAGTAATTTTTCACTTTTTAGCGCACTTTTAGAAGTCGGTTCAATTTTTTTATAATTTTTTTTTACTTTATACCATATGAAAGAAATTTTTAGCCACTTATTGGCTAAAAAAAGCCAATGCCGCGTGGCTCGTCCGTGAGTCTCTTCAGGCCGTTTTATTTTGGGAAAATAAAATCGTTCTATTTTTTATTAGTGGTTTTAACCTAAAAACTCCCAGCTTTCGAATAAAAATGGAATAAATAAAGAATATCATTTTCAAGAAAAATGCTAAAAATTTTCTTTCCCAATTTTCACCGCGAAAAAGGAAAAATTTCGGAAAATGAATAGCAAAATTGGGAAACTAGTCAATGTGAAAATATAAGAAAATCGTGTATATCTTGTTACGGAATTTTCATAATTCTGCCACTCTATTTTTTTAACACCTTCGTACATTACTATAACCACTCTGTCATAATTAGCTTATATAGTACACGTGGTGACTTATTGATCGGAAGTAACAAGAGTTCGTTGAACCATTTTTTTGTATTTGTCATTATTTTGTGTTCAAGTGTTTTAGTGAAAAGGAAAAAAGGTAATTATTTTTTTAAACAGTAACTTATTTAGTTTTAAACAGTCGAGGATTATTTTTGTTAATTTAGTGACTAGGCTCTTTTTGGGTTAGGTTTTTCTGCTAAATTTAAAAATCTGTCAAATATCCTTTGTTTGAATTTTTTTTCTGTTGTAGTAAATTGGAATTATGAACTCTGGGTCTGTGTTGTTGACCGTGAAAACCGAGGTACGTTTTCTTGTTCTCCTAAGATTTCTTTCCAAATTTAACAGATAATTTCGTCTGAGATACATATTAACTTTTATTTTTGCGTAATGTATCTTCAACAGGAGCGGATCCAGCCTCTCTCTTTTTTTTTTTTGGGGGGGGGGGGGGGTGATATCACAAAAGTACAGTATGGCAAGCGAAAGCAAGTTGTCGGAGGGGGGGGGGGAGACACCAGCAACATCCCCATTTCTAGTGTAAAAGGCAGGGTCGGGTCTATTTTTCTGAATTTGAAAGCTCTTGGAGAAGAGGGAGGCGATCACAAGAAAAACAAATTGTCGTCAGGGGGGGGGGAGGATGCGAGCAGGGTACACAATCTTAGTGTAAGAGGCAGAATCGTGTCTATTTTCTCGAATTCAAAGCTCTTGAGAGGTGGCCATCGCAAGAAAAACAAGCTGACAATGGGGAGGAAGGAGTGTCAGCAGCATACACATTCCTAATATAAAAGGCAGAATCGGTTCTATTTTCTTGAACTCAAAGCTCTTGGGAAGGGGAGGGCGCGATCGCAAGGATATAAATTCCCATACTCTATTCAAAAACTAGAGAGAGTAATAAAACTGTTACCGAAACCTCCAACGTACCTGCTCCAGTGCTGCAGGTAACTGAGGACTGCCGTAAATCTAATTATCTTCAATTATATTTAAATATTATAAGCTTTTATAAATTTACTGCAACAATAAAATTTCTGATAGTTGAATTTAATTTCTGTCAGTGAGCAAAGTACACTTTAGTAATTTGTTTTGTTTGCGCTTGTTTTTATATATTATTTGAGATTAGTGAGATACCCAAAAGATATGGATTCCACATCTATAATTATTCTAAAATCGTTAAACCTGGCCATTTTTTCCTCAACGAAAAACTGCCTTAAGATATCAGTAACTAGATAATAAAGCTCTGTTGAGATGTGTTCCAACATGACAGGAGTTTGAAAATCTACTATGTACGGAATACTGAAGGAGAAAAATATGACTGGAATTATTAGTACTCCCAAGCTACATTCGATTACAGGCAGACGAAAAACCTCGTTGGAAGAAGAGATGTAAACTGCAATAAAAGGAGTTGTACATACATTTTATTATGAGAAGCAGAACCTAATCGTGGACAAAATTCAAACTAAAATCAATGAAGATCGGAATTTACCTAAAATTAAATGAACTAAGCTTTGGAGATTACTCAGAGGACTTAATTTTTGCTGGGAAAAACCAGATAGGAAATCTATTCTTATAGATCGTCCGCAAAATGTCCGTTAGAGAAGGAAATATCTCTCTCAAGTAAAAGGTAGAGTTGCTAGAAATAACACAACTTACAAAATTAGTAATTTAACTGAACTTTTGAAAGATTTTTTTGAATAAAGTTACTGTTGAGAATTGGGAAAAATCCTTTTAATAAAAGAATAAACGAAAATGTGAAAACTCCATCTCAAGATCAGTGAGATAGAGGGACCAACTACAATTAATTTGAGCGAAGATAGCTTCACGGACTTGATTACAAATTAGATACGTAATGTTTACCAGCGTAAACATAATTTATTATTTTAACTTTCTGTAACATATAAAAATTAATTTTATTTTAATCCCTTTTTAGTGTTTAATTGTAATTCTGTAGATGGCTTAAAAAATAAATAAACTCGAATATCAAATATCCTAAAAATGTTTTTAAGAACTAGAGAGACCGATAGCCCCAAAAAAATTTAATATTATATGGATGAGTTTATTTTTTTTATATATGTTTAACTTCTTGTATTTTTGACAATGGATATTTTATAAGTATTTAAATTGTAACTATAATATAAATTTTTTGAGCGAAAAATGCTACGTTTTAGTCTGCATGTGCCTAAAACGATTTCTATGTCAAAATTAAAAATAATAAAAATAAAGTTTTGATTTGTGTTAAATATATCAAAATTATCTATATTTTCTAATGTATGTGAATTATTAAGAAATCATAAGAAATAAAATAATATTACAATAACTTTTTATTTTAAGTTTATTACCGAAATAATATTCTTTGCCATAAATACTTGGTGATAAAATAAACCACTTTCCGACGCCTATAATAAGGATTAAAATCCTTTTTAACACTTCATACATCCAAATATCTATTGTTATTCAACCCAAATAGTCCATTATTATAGACCGGTATTTTTGATTATAAAATTTCTAACCCATTCCTATGAAAAATATATGTGTCTAATAGATTTTGCTAAAGACACCGAACTAAAGAACACAGGTAGTTTACGAAGAAAAAAAGAGTAAAAAATGATTTATTACTCTCTCTAGTTCTTGAATAAACTATAGTATAAGAGACAAAATCGGGAAAACTTTCCTGAATTCAAAGCTCTTGGGGGGGGGGGGGGCAATCGCCTCCCGCCCCCCCCTTGATCCGCTCCTGGTCTTCAGAGCATACATTTATTCACATGTAATGTTAATATTCATTTTACAGCAAATTTTCTTAATTTATGGTCAGCTGTCTTGACACGAATCCATAAAACTATCTTAAAGACCAATTGGTGGTTTGAATTACCTAATTCCTTAACTTAAATTACATGTTTACTTAAGTATTTGCCAACCCAATATTGTGTTAAGGGTTTTACTGCCTAGTTTTATGATTTTTAGCACACCAAGGTAAAAGGTACCATCTAAGATTCCTGAGCTGATGGAATGCTCACCTGAAATAACTTGACGAACAAACACTATACGAAGCACATTGGGTTCAAAATATAAGAAAAACGATACTTGTGTACTAATATACTTCGTTAGGAGAACTACAGGCGGTTCTTAATTTTTATCCTCAATCTTGGGCTTATTTGAAGTTTATCTGTAGAATTTTAACTCTACCTGCTAGTATGGTCCAAGTTTAAGCAGCTCGGCTATCCTTCATATTGTGACGAACTTTATAGCAGTATAGTATCAGGTTATGCTTCTAGTTTGTATGGTTTTAGGTTTACTTTCTACGAGTTCATAATTTATTTAATTAATTTTACCTTTTGTTAATTTCCTCATGAGACGTCGATGAGAGAAGGTCTGGAAATTTTTAGTAAATTCTATTCCCTTATTTTGAGCGTGAAGCGCCTATGACATAAGGTCTAGAAATCGCTAGATCACTCCTTCCCCTTATTTTTATTACACCATGTAGTATGAAAATTGTTCCAGGAAGATGCGGAATCTTCTGATATCGGCCAAAAAGGTATTTAAAGGTTACAGATCGGCTTTCGTAGACAGTTTATTTAGAGACGTCGTTGAAGTAAGTTGAAATGTTTGATAAGTGTGAGAATTGAAGTTGACAATAAAGAGATTTTGAAAAAAGAGAGTGTGTTCAAAAATCGACCGTCCGGAACAATATTTTATCGTATATTTGCAGAAGACAAATTTTCTTAAAATATCTTAGCACATATTATCTTGAAATAATAAGCTTTATCTGATTTATCTTGTTATATCTTTTGTCAACACATGTATATTATAAACGTACCATTGACCAACTTTTTTGATTTTCTTCTCTTGTTTATTGCTGTTATAACTTCCTCATATTATCGTATTACTATTGTGAACTTTAATTTCTAAATGTTCTATTAATAAAAAAAAAAAATAAAAGAAAATCAACTTATTTTTATTTTGACATACTATAGAGTTGGTACAAAAAGAATTCTTTGATACCCATAAAAAATTTAACTTTTAATTTTGACGGCACATATTATGTTATAGTTTTCAAGTTAAGGGTACTTACATTTTAGTATGATATTTTAAATTTGTGTATAATCATTTTCAACACTTATTGTTAATAAATTCTTTATGATCTTTGACTTTTATGTTCCACACACACTGTTTCCGCATAACCCCACATTTTCTAAATTTAATGCAAAACCCCCCTGGGCATTACTATCAATAATTTTTATGGAAATTTAAAAATAATGCCCTTTACATAATTTTAAACTTTATTGTGTAGGAATAAAATTGGAACTAATAACCACAAGTTCGTTAATTTAAATTCTCGTCATGATTTTCATCTGATATTTCGCAGTATTTTTTATTTTCATCCTATAACAGTTTTAAGAGTTGTCCAAACTCTTCTAATTAGTATTTGTAGCTGGTTAAAGGTTTGTCTAGTATGCTGCATTGACATTCTGTCGCCAACCAGAATAAAAAATATTTCTCGCTATTCAATTTGCACCATAAGCTCTAAACTCACAGCGGCCGAGAACATTCAGTAGATTCCAACAAGGAAAAAATATTTCGAGTGTACACTTATAGCTTATGTTTTAGTCTAATTCTTTACAAGCCAAATTTTGATTGGTTTATTGCACCTCTTTTCCCGAGGTCCAACCGACGCCCTTACTCAAAGAAACTCAAATGGTAACTGGCTTGTTTTGTTGAGGTGAAAAGTGGCGTATTTTGCTCCTAAGTGCCTCATATGAACTTTATAAAGGCAATTTGTAAAGTTGTTTTTATTTAGTATATATTTGGCATTACCAAGGCATTAGTCGCAGTCTAAATGTAAACACTCAAACTATAAACCAAATAAAACAACTTTGTGTTTACCAATTTTTTATTTTATACCTCAAATAAATAGAAAATAATGCTGCAATAGCACTTCCAGTTAACACAACTTTCGGTCTTCTATACCACTTCTGGAAGGAAAGGTTTGAAACATTTTCAACTTTTATTTGGATATTATTTTTTGTTGCAAGACTTTTCGTTGATGCCGATAATTGATCAAGCAGGCCATTTAATCCTTTTACTTGACTTTTTAAAAATAGGTTTTCTTGTTCTAAATTTTTAATATGGCGATCCTTTTCTCTAATAATTTCTTGCAGATATTGAAGTTCCAAGTTTGTAGTAAGGTCTAAAAGAAAAAAGGAGGATATAGTATAAAAATTTTATTAAAATAATTTATAAATATCATTATGGTATCTTGAAACACATATGAATTAAATTATTGATTTTGTAGTTTCAAGGAATAGCTGATTGCGACAGGTGCTTCGGTTCTCATTTTCCAAGCCGTATAACCCTATATTATTATTTTTCTTATATATCTTTAAACACCCTGAAATAATATATTCATTGAATAAAGAAAAAAATGTGCGGATAAAAAGTTATAAAAACCATAAAAATTAGAAAATTTTGGGCGGCTATTTCTCAGTTATTATTCATGGTATAGACTCTAACTGGATCCATTTTAATTTTTGAAGATGGCAATATCTATACCTAAATTCACTTATAAAAAAGTTGTGCGACGAAATTTTAAAAAACGCAAAAATTTGCCAATATCTAGAAAAATAGCAAAGTTTGAGATGCGGATACTTTTCATCGTATAGGCTTCTGCAGGAGCATAACGCCAGTTTTTTTTTCATGTAGCAATGCCTCTACCTAACTTCACTTGCAAAAAAGTCATGGGAAAATTTTTTTAAAATTGCAGTTTTTTGCTTTTCTTGGATTTTGTTTTTGAAAAATGACTTTTTTTGACTTCACGAGGTCCAATTTCGATAGAAAATATTTCCTACCACTTTTCTGTAAACATGTATCGACGAAAAATATATATTTTTCAAGTAAAACTCAAAGAACTGAAAAGTAGGTACTTCCTATAAATTTTTAATTTGATAACGACTTCAAAAAAGTGCCAAATAAATAGTAAATCCACAGTTATTAAAATTTATTTTAATTAAGAATAGAAATACATTTTTCAGTTTATAGTGCAGTTTTTAAAGTCGCTTTATTATTTTTTAAAAGTGATTTATTTAATTCTTTTCGGTTCCATTAGTCTTTAAAATCAGCAAGTTAAATCACATTGTTACAGAAATACTAAAATGTTTACGAGAAAGTAAAATAGAGAAAAATAAGGTGAAAAGGGCGATAGCTCAAAAAAGACATAGAAACGCAATAAATTCGTCAGCCAATATTTGTTCTCTTAGAAAAGTACGCATATATATTTTATTTATTTATTCACAAACTCTACAGATTTTCCTATAACATATAACACAACATATAATATATTTACGACAGAATAATAGTACCTACATAATTAAACATCTGTATGTGCTAAAATGTGATTCTATATTATAATGAATATAAACAAATTCTGGTTTCATGTACAAAACAAAGAGTAAAAATTCCGAAAAATCTAAATCACATTAACTTAAAAAAATATCTTTTCAAACTGATTCCACCTCAGAAGCATCAAGTGCTATGTACTTTAAACTGTTTCACACTTTGCAAATTTCTAATCTTACTGGGCAATAAGTTTTATATCTTTGGTCCAATAACTTTAGGTTAAGATTGTTATTACTAGTGGGGATCTGTATGTGTCTGTTGGTTTTTATTCTTGTATTATAATTGTTTGTAAGTTTGGATGTCGATATATATATATATATATATATATATATATATATATATATATATATATATATATATATATATGTATATATATGTATATATATGTATATATATATATATATATATATATATATATATATATATGTATATATATGTATATATATATATATATATATATATATATATATATATAAATATATATATATATATATATATATATATATATATATATATATATAAACACAGACAAATGAAACATAAATCGATTTTACATTTTGAATATTTTTATCGAATAGTACATATGTGGGGTATAATTTATTTTTGTGAAAGATAATTTTTAATAGATATTTTTAAATTAAATTTAATTTATATAAAATATTATTGTATAGTCCTCCACACACTAAAATACCGTACCTTAAAATCGATTCAACCAAGGCTTCATAGGCCATAATCAAAGTTTTCCTGTCCAGAAAGTTTCTTAATAAATAAAATTTATGGACTAAGCCACGAATTTTTTTTGAAACCTAGTCGACGTGTGGTTGCCATTTAAGGTAAGAATCGATTACAATACCCAGGTACCTGGTGTGTGTTGTCTTATTAATGATTATTAATCATAATATTATTATATAAAGGTCTATTTGCCTTTGTCACAGAGAAAACTATATATGTTGTTTTTGCTAAGTTTAATGTTAATTTTTGGGTTTATAACCAGATTTTATATTTGATAAATTTATTATAGTTTTATTTTTTACTTTTTCTCATAAGTCCCCAGAAACTATCAGCCCTTCTGTTTTTAAATTAAGCAAAGAATTAATATATAGAATAAAACGTATTTGGCCTAAAACAGTTCCCTGGGGAACATCAATTTTTATAAATTTTTTGCCACTTAAAATATTCTTAATTTTAACCATTTGTACAGGTTCTGAAAGATAATTTTCAAGCATTTTATAAGTCGTTCCCATCATGCCATAATTGTGTCAAATAGTAAGTAATTTGTCGCGAGACACAGTATCAAATGCCTTAGCCAAATCCAAAAAGACTGCTAAACATTTTTTATTTAGATTCAAATTATTCACGACATCCATTATTAACGTATGCATGGCTTCAGTAGTACTATACCCCTCGAGAAATCCGAACTGATTTTCAGAAAAAATCTGAAATCGATTGATAGAAGTCATCACTCTATTCTTAACGCACTATTCAAAAAGTTTTGCAAAGTTGGTAATAAGACTTATGTGGCGATAATTCCTAACAACATTTTTTAAACCGTATTTATATATGGGAGTAATTATTGAAGTTTGTGAGATGGCATAAATCTTTTTTCAAATATTAAAATATAAATATGTAACAAAGGTGTCAATATTTCTAAATGTGTCTGTTTTATAACACTTGCTTTAATACCATCATAACCTGATGAGCTTTCATTTTTTAAAGACCCAATATGATTTATTAATTAATTTTTTGTAAGTGGGTAAAAAAAGAGTGTAGCATTCACAGCTGAATCAATATGGCATTCTTGCTGCGGTGGGGGTATGGCCTTTTCCATCTCAACCTTTATGTTAGCATAGTAGTTGCTACAGAAATTATCCATTTCAAAATAACTGTTGAAACGTGCACCAAAATTATTCCTTATGTCAACTTTACCATCACGTCCATCGCTCTCATTGGTAGCATTATTTATTACTTTCTAAAGTTTCCTAATATCGTTTTAATTATTTTCTAACTAATTTTTATAATACTCATTCTTTTGTTTATGTAGAAGTTGTTTGTATTTTAGCTCAAGTTGAAGGGAGTAATTTTTCAATAAACTCTTTTTCATTTAATCCCTGATTTTAATACCGTCACTTATCCAACGTTTTATCTTCTTATATTTATTATGTCTTGTTGTAAAAGTTTCCCTTGTCTCAAAAAGTAATTTCTCATATGTTTCTAAAAACATATTAGTTGACTCTTGAACATTATTTTCATTTATAATAACAGATTAGTCAAACCCTAGTAGTAATTGCTTAAATTTACCAATATTTAATTGGGTTTTACTTGTAGTGTTTTCAAAAATAGTTGAACTTTTCGTAATTATTTTTTTACCAATATATATATATATATATATATATATATATATATATATATATATATATATATATATATATATATATATATAAAGCTTATTTTAAGGTTCCACTGGCATGATGTCTTTTTTTTTTGCTTTTATGTTTAAAGTGAAGATAGGTCAAAACCCATAAAGAGAGAATGGTGTAAAATATTTTTTTAAATGCATTATTAAAACTAGTTAATATTATAAATGAAGAAACACAGTGTATGTATAAATACAATCACACTTCACCTTGAAATCTTTATAAATTTAAAATGTGCGTTCGTGAATTCACGTTGGACGTCTTAATGTTATTATCGTTTTGTCATTTTCTTTAAATGTATCTGAGAATTTTGCAACGATATATAGCGGGTGTGGGTTAATTCTAGGTACTTATACAGATGTGAAATTAAGTTGTTACTGTTGTTTAAAACCATTTTTAACAAATTAAATTATGGCTTGGATTGCTAATGTCTTGTTTGTCATGCACGACATGTTTTCTGTTCATATATATCTTTTTTCAGTTTTCATTACATACAAAATCAAATTCAGATTTTAGATTAATTTTATGATTATGTGAAGACGTAGATGTGTTTTTTGTATATTTGTGTGAATTTAATCGCTCATCCAGGCATTGAGTTGTTACCCCAATATTTTTTGGGCAATTCATACTTGATATACAGGTGTGGAAAATCGAGAACAGAACCTCTTAAAAAAGGGAACGTAACAAAAAGCGACGGACAACCCTTTTAGCCATGTTGAAGAAGTGAAATAAAGCATACTGTTGTATCGTAGCTTGCTTCCTGGTTTCTAGCAAAAATGGCGTCGGGCAAGGACTTTGCGCTGGTTTCGGGTCGTCAAAACACAGTGGGTCGAAAGCATGGATTTGATATTAAAAATAAAAATCGGATCCAACAATAGCAGACTGAAACTTTAAAATCATGAAAATAAATTCGAAAAACGTTTAATGTGGTTCAACGCTTTAAAAATAAAATATAAAGAATAATTGTATTTCCATGAATAAAATATTGCGCTTGACTTCAAGGTACATTTTAAATATAATACTATAATAATAAATACATGGATAGCGATAATCTTTAAAAATGCGAAAGTACTTTTTCCTGTATGCTTACGACTTCTGAACAAATACCAATGCAAATAATTTGTAAGTAATATAATATTTATTGATTAAAATAAATGAATAAATAGTACGACTGTAATAAAAATAATAAAAAGAACATTTTAATCATTGCCTTTTTTATTAACAACTCTTTTCTCATGTCCCAATACGTACGAATTATTATCCGAATCATTACGACGTCAAAAAAACAGTGTAAGGATCCGTCGACGTCAAAAGTTTTGGAACAGATCCTCCATATTTTTTTCTCGAGAAGATTTTCGGGCAAAGTCTAGGTGATAGTTTCTTATCAACTTGTCCGTTGATTTTTGTGCATCTTTCGTCTGTTTAGCTATCGGTAATATTACAAATATTACAAATATGATGTCTGGTCAATGAAGTAAGTAATTTGTAGATTCCTGTTGGCATGTTGTACCAGTATTATCCTTTGAAGAACAATCTTGTTGTTTGAAGTGTGTATTCCCAAATCTTCTCTAATGTCCGCTTCCAATAGTTTACAAAATAATGGGAAACCGGAGGATCAGTTTTCGCTTTACTCTTGTTATAATAGCTGACTCATCACTGTTCTCGAAGAAACGTCGAGCCGTGTTGTCATCTTTAGTGCTTCCTGACGCTTTCTTTGACATGTTAACGAGAAGTTCTAATCTCTCTCCTTAAAGGCCTATTGGATGGTAGCCTTTGTCTGTGTTTTCACCTTTTTGTCTTTCTGCTTACGGGCTTGCTACTTCTGTGTGTCACGTTGATATGACAAATACAAGCAGCATTCGAAGAATCGAATACATGCGTGCAGAGTTAACTGTCGTAGCTTGAAATACTCTGTATTTACTGGAACGCAGTATCAATGTCGTTGAACTGAGATGTTGTTTGGCAGAGGTAATAACGTTGGACCGATTTCGTTCCAGCCACAGCATTCACCTAGCCGTCTATCATCGTCAAAGATAAGTTGTACTGTACTGAAGGTGGGGTGGCAAAGGGAACTCTTTTATATGGTGCAAGTTGTTTAGTTCATAATTTTCTTTTTTCTTTAAATACTTGTTCGGTTTCTGTTGAGTTTCCGTGTTAACACCTGCTAATTGAAGTGGAACAAGAGAGGTGAGGAATAAGTTTGTATTAGAAATAATCGGAACAGTAAATTTCATTTTATACTGGCTCTGATCTGACGTTCCATCGAAGCTCCATTTGCAAATGAAACTCATATTTACAAATCTAATTTATCGATTTGTTCAAGGGCGTCTAATTGAAGCAATATAATTCAATCTAGTGTGTGATCCAGGAAGCCTTGGAATTTATCTCCGGCTTTTGATTTAGTAGAGGTTTCTTCAGAAGGAATTTTATTTGTGAAGGTGTAAAGGGTGAAGATAGACAGCTTTATGATTTATGATATGTTTTCTTTGAATATTTTCCTAACTTTTTTCAATATTTGTAGTCGATATTTTTGTAAGGTTATTTATCTTATTATTAAAGTGTTTTTTTTAGATATAAGATAGTGTGAGTTATTATTAAGGGAACGATCTAATCTGCTGTTTTGTGTGTACCATTTGGCTTTAAGCTGTTCACTTTTTACATTTCTAATTAATGTCAAATCAAGCAAATTTCATTATTATGTCCAACTTCCAATATTAATTACAATTTAAGGTGGAATTTATTAAAAGGGTTTTGAATATTGCCCATTTGATCCTCAGATACAGCTGTAAGACTGACATATCTTTTGAAAAAAATTATTGGTATGTCAATTTTTTTTTAATTTTCTCCTCGAAATATTCCTTGACTTGTTATGCAATAGTTAAGGATATAGATGAACTCCTTGCAAAACTACCCAATTGTGGATAAACAGTATATTTAAGTTGAAAATAGTTCCTCTTAAAGCATAAATTAATATATTCTATAAATATGTTTTTGCTGACAGTAGTATGTTCTCATACTATGCTTCAATTTTCCTAGATTATATTTAATAGTAATAGATTATTGAGATGTTTGTACATAAAGACACGACGACTAAAGAAATAAATTTAAAGTTACTAGTTACTTCTATTGTCTATATAAATTCCTTTAAACTAAATTAATCCCTTACTGTTGATATCAAATCTGTATTACAATCAACGAGCGGTAGTAAAAATTGGGTAGGAAATGTCTGGAGATGTGGAAATACAAAGGGCAGTCAGAGAAGGGTATATATTGTCACCTTTACTATTTAATGCTTATTCTGAAGAGGTCATATTGGAAAGTCTTAAATCTGAAACAGCAGGGATAAAAGTAAACGGAGTTTTAATCAACAATATTAGGTATGCAGATGACACCGTAATAATAGCTAATAGTTTGAAAGACCTTGAAAAAATAATGAATAAAATATTTAGAATTAGTGGAGAATATGTACTCTCTGTTAACACGAAAAAGACCAAGTTTATGATAATTAGTAAAAACAACACCAATAATAATAAA
This sequence comes from Diaprepes abbreviatus, assembly GCA_034092305.1. Classification (NCBI taxonomy): domain Eukaryota; kingdom Metazoa; phylum Arthropoda; class Insecta; order Coleoptera; family Curculionidae; genus Diaprepes; species Diaprepes abbreviatus. Next base: position 6,103,998 of record JASJET010000144.1, on the reverse strand, counting down.
ACCCTAATGGTGGGAGGCCAGCACATAGAAAGAGTTAAGAAGTACACTTACTTGGGAACCCTAATAACAGAAAATAATGACTATACCGTCAAAATAAAAACCAGAATCGAGAAAGCACGTGCCAACTTTATTAGAATGAAAAAAGTTATCTGCAGCAAAGATCTAACGTTAGCCCTGAAAATACGACTGACTAAATGTTACGTATACAGTGTTCTATATTATGGAATGGAAGCATGAACACTGAATCGAGAGGCAATGAGAAGACTTAACTCTTTTGAAATGTGGACCTATAGAAGAATTCAGAGGATTTCGTGGGTGTATCGAGTTACGAACGCCGAAGTGTTGAGAAGAATGGGGAAAGAAAAGGAAGTCGAGATAACAGTAAAACAGAGAAAACCGCAATATTTCCGACACATTATGCGGGGAGAAAAGTACAGCATCTTACGGCTCATAATCCAAGGCAAAATAAGTGGCAGAAGAGGCGTAGGACGACGACGAATTTCATGGCTGAAAAACCTAAGGGAATGGTTTGGATGCAGTTCAAAACAACTATTTAGAGCAACTGCCTCAAAAATTAAAATAGCTTTTATGATTGCCAACCTCCGCAATGGAGAAAGCACTTGAAGAAGAAGAAGATTCCCTTATTTAATAATTATTTTTGAACGTAATTTCAAATAGGCAATTACTTAGATATTTTGAAAATTTTAAAAATGGTGATTGAATGCAAGAAAAAATAGGGCTTAGGAGGATGTTGATTTTATGTAATTTGGGTTCTATAGTATACATTAGTTTTTTTTTTTTATTTCTAGCTCTGTTAAAAGGTTTTTATATGTAATTTTTTATTAGGTAATTTTTCTAGTTTCTTAATTCTTAGTTGAACAACCACGGAATTTTTGTATATTTGATTATCAGACAGTAGATGAATCACTTTGTTATTATAATCGTAAGTGTTCATTACAATAGATTTGGTACTTTTATCTGACTTAAAGATTACGATTTCTGGATTATTTCTAATAAATTGCCTAGTTTTCTTTAACTTGTCTGAGAATTTTTTTATTTATTTTTTAAATCTAATTTTGTGATTAGTAATTACATTTAAGATAATAACTGAAATTAATATTTTCGATTTGACATTAATCATAAATGGAAAAAGTGAAATACTTAAAACTTAATGGTATATCAAAAACACCTGTTCAGGTCGTTATCTTAATAATAACTCATACCACACAATATCTAGAAAAACAGTGCAGTCATAAAATTAACAAATAGGGAATCACCTTTAACCTCACCAGAATATCGACTAGAAAATACTCAAAGAAAACATTTTGGAAGAACAGGAAAATACATTTATCAAAAAATGTACTTTCAGTTTCTACTAAAAAAATTCAATCACAACTTTCTTGAAGATTAATAATATTACAAAATGAGTCACAATGCCTTAGGTTTATAAGTTATCTGAAAAAGGTTTAAAAAACATATCATTATGTATCAAAGATTCAAACTGTCTATCCGCCCCATTTAGACCTATAAAAAGTACAATACGTTCTAAAAAAAGATTAAATGTAATTTATTCCATACCCTGTATGAATTATTAAAAAAAAAAATACATAAGAATGACAATGCAGTATCTGGACTATATTGAAACAAATATACAAAAAACGTATGTTCGACTTTACATAAACACGAAACCAGAGGCAGATCCAGCCTCTCTCTTTGGGGGGAGCGGTGATATCACAAAAGTATGGTATGACAAGCGAAACAAAGTAGTCAACGGGAGGGGGGAGGGAGACACTAGCAACAATCTCATTTTTTAGTGTACAAGGCAGAGTCGGGTCTATTTTACTGAATTTGAAGTGCTTGAACGGCCCCCGTTCACAAGAGAAAACAAGTTGCCGGCAGCAGAGGATGCCAGCAGCATACACATTCCTAGTATAAGAAGCAGAAGCGGGTCTATTTTCCTGAACTCAAAGCTCTTGGCGGGGGGGTTATTGCAAGAAAAACAAGTTGTCAACGGGGGGGGGGGAGTACCAGCAGCATATACATTCCTAATATAAAAGGCAAAATCCGTTCTACTTTCCTGAACTCAAAGCTCTTGGGAGGGGGGGGGGACGATAGCAAGCATACACATTCCTATACTCTAATCAAGAACTAGAGAGAGTAATAAAACTGTTCCCGAAACCTCCAACGTATTTGCTTCAGTGCAGCAGGTACTGCCGTATATTTAATTATATTTAAATATTATAGGCTTTTGTAAATTTACTGCAACAATAAAATTTCTGATAGTTCAATTTAGTTTCTGTTAGCGTGTCCTTAGTGATTTATCTTGTTTTCGCGTATTTTTATGTATTATTTGAGATCAGTGAGATACCCAAAAGATATGGCTTCATCTCTAAATTTATTCCAAAATAGTTAAAGCAGGGGATATTTTCCTCAACGAAAAACTTATTACGATGAATGTTTATGATGCTTTAAGATATCAATATCTAGATAATAATGTTCAAAGCTCAATTCAGAGGTGTTCCAGCATGACAGGAGTTGGAAAATCTACTATATATCGGATACTGAATGAGAAAAAGAAGACTGGAATTATTAGTACTCCCAAGCAGGCGCGGATCCAGGAGGGGGGCCGTGGGGCGATTGCCCCCCCCCCCCTCGAGAGCTTTGACTTCAGGAAAATAGACCCGATTTTACCTCTTATACTACAGCTTATTAAAAAATAGAGAGAGTAATAAATCATTTTTTACCCTTTTTTTTCTTCGCAAGCTACCAGTATTCTTTAGTCCGGTGTCTGGCAAAATTTGTTAGACACATATATTTTTCATAGGAATGGGTTAGAAATTTTATAATCAAAAATACCGGTCTATAATAGTGAACTATTTGGGTTAGATAACAATTGATATTTGGATGCGTGAAGTGTTAAAAAGGATTTTATCCTTGTCATAGGCGTCGGAAGGAGGTTTATTATCACTAAGTATTTATGGCATAGAATATTATTTCGGTAATAAAATTAAAATAAAATGTTTTTATAATATTATTTTACTTCTTATGATTTCTTCATAATTCACATACATTAGAAAATATAGATAATTTTGACATATTTAACACAAATCACAACTGTATTTTTATTATTTTAATTTTGGCATAGAAACCGCTTTCGGCATATTCAGACTAAAACGTAGCCTTTTTCTCTCAAAAAATTCTAAGTTATAATTTAAATACTTACAAAATACCCTTTGTCAAAAATACAAGAAGTTAAACATATATAAAAAAATAAATTCGTCCATATAATGTTAATTTTTTTTGGGCTGTCGGTCATTTTATTATTAATTAAAAACATTTTTAGGACATTTGAGGTTTCAGTTTATTTATTTCTTAGACCAGCTGCAGAATTACAATTAAACACTAAAAAGGGATTCAAATGTAATTAATTTTTATATTTTACAGAAAATTCAAATAATAAATGTGTGTACGCTGGTAAACATTATGTATCTAATTCGTAATCAGAGTCAGTAAAGCTATCTTCGCTCAAATTAATTATAATTGCTTCTTCTATCTCCCCGATCATGAGATCGAGTTTCCACATTTTCTTTTATTCTTTTATTATATGGATTTTACCCAATTTTATGCAGCCACTTTATTCAAAAAAATCTTTCAAAAGTTCAGTTAAATTACTGATTTTTAAGCTGTGTTATTTCTAGCAACTTTACCTTTTACTTAGAGATATTACCTTTTCCAACGGACATTTTCCGGACTATGTATAAGAACAGATTTCCTATCAGGTTTTTCCCAGCAAAAATTAAGTTTCCTGAGCAATTTCCAGAGCTCAGTTCTTTTAATTTCAAGTAAATCTCGATCTTCATTGATTTCAGTTCGAATTTTGTCGACGGTTGGGATCTGCTTCTCATAATAAAATGTATGTACAACTCCTTTTATTGGAGTTTACATATGTTCTTCCAACGAGATTTTTCGTCTGCCTGTGACTGAATATGGCTTGGGAGCAGGGGCGGATCCAGCCTCTCCCTTTGGGGGGGGGGGGTGATATCACAAAAGTACAGTATGGCAAGCGGAAGCAAGTTGTCGACGGGGGGGGGGAAGATACCAGGAAGATTCACATTTCTAGTGTGAAAGGCAGGGTCGGGTCTATTTACAAGAAGAAAGAAATAAATAAACTTAAACCTTAAATGTCCTGAAAATGTTTTTCATTAATAATAAAATGACCGATAGCCCCAAAAAGTTTTAATTATTTATGAACAAATAAATTTTTTTATATATGGTTAACTTCTTGTATTTTTGACAATGGGTATTTTGTAAGTATTTAAATTATAACTTAGAATTTTTTAAGAAAGTAAGGCTACGTTTTAGTCTAAATGTGCCTAAAACGGTTTCTAAGACAAAATTAAAAATAAAAAAAATACAGTTGTCATTTGTGTTAAATATGTCAAAATTATCTACAATTTGTACTGTATGTGAATTATTAAGAAATCATAAGAAATAACATAATATTATAAAAACTTTTTATTTTAAGTGTATTACCGAAATAATATTGTGTGCCATACTTAATGATAAAATAAACCTCCTTCCGACGCCTATGACAAGAATTAAAATCCTTTTTAACACTTTACACTTCCAAATATCTATTGTAATCCAAACCAAATAGTCCATTATTATTGACCGGTATCTTTGATTATAAAATTTCTAATTCATTCCTATGAAAAATATATGTGTCTAACAGATTTTTCCAAAGACATCGGAATAAAGAACATACGTAGTTTGCGAAAAAAAAAGGTAAAAAATGATTTATTACTCTCTTTAGTTATTGAATAAATTATAGAGGCAGAACGGGGTCTATTTTCCTGAACTCAAAGCTCTTGGGGGGGGGGGGCATTTTGAAGAGGAACGACCAAAATATTTTAAAAATCTGTTTTCAGCTCTGTAAGATTACACCTGTCAAAAATTAGACTCAACGAATATGGCTCCAAGTTCGTTCCCGACTTATTTGATGATCTAAAACATCTACTGTCGTATGGTTTAATAAGTCTTTATGACCTCTATAAAATATTAAAATTTCTCATTAAATTATACAATTATATATAGTATGTAAGTAAATCATTTGTGTACATATAGTGAATAAATAAATAGAAATAAGTTCTTTTTTCATTTATTTAATTGCATTAAACTAAAAGATTCACGGGTAATATTGTTTAGAACTTATTTACGAAAATATAGGTAACTGAAAGTTTTTGAAGTATTTAGAGGGGAATGGCTTTCATTGTACCAGTTTGACGCCGAGAATACAAAAAAAAATATTCCACATGGGTCTAAAATGTAGAATATTTCATTTGGTATATTCATATATAATAACTAAAATTTTGATCCTTTTTCCAGTTCGAGTTTTGTCGGTATTTTATCTAAAATCGTTTAATATATTTAGCTGGGGCTGTGTTATCAGAAAACTTAGTATATCAAAAGCTAACATTAGCTTTCAAAAAATTGTGCCAATTTGAACATAAATCTAATAATATCAGATTAATGTTTACATTAAGTGAAATTTAAGAAAATAACTTTTTTTTTGAGAAAATTATATAATATGTAAAGATTTATCCTCTAGTCAAGATCGTAAAAAATGATTTCAGCTTTGATTTTCCACATTTTTTCAAATTTTTCAAGAAAATACTGAAAAACACTTTAATTTTTTTTATTAAATCGTAAAAATTTTGTTAAATCTTTGAAATAAGCATATATTTTTTCCATTCAATGTAAGATTCACAAAAAAGGACCCGAACAACGTTATTGTATTTTCCCGTTCTTTAATTTTAATATTACGCATAATTTTTCTTACAAGTGTTAACGGTTTCATGCATAATACTTGCTCTTGTCTTTTTCCTTTCTTTAGTTTAACTTTAAACTTGATTTTTCCTCCAAATATTAAAGATTTTAAGAAAATTTTATAATTCTTGTGAAGGCACAATCGTTGAAATAGATGAGCGCAAATTGGTAACAGAAAGTACAATAGGGACAGAATTATTGACAGTCAATAGATTATTTGAGGGATAGAGAGGAAAATTAAGAGCCTTTATTTGTTCCCGTTGCAGAACAAAGGTTTCCCACATTTAACCACGAAACGGTCCCAAAATCTCGTAGGTCCCGGACAGCGAAACTCACACTCAAAACATTGAAAGGGCCTAAAGGAATTTATGAGGAAATGTTCGGCGATTTGGTCTGCGCAACGTACACTTCCACGGCTCCTAAGCGGAAAAAATATGTCGACCACAAGACCATGTATTATGAATTTCTTAAATACATGGGATATGTATATCTCCGCTCTTTTAAGGAGAATGTTGAAGAACAAAAATAATTTGCTTTTATTTCCTCTGCCTTTTTGTGCCTCCTATTTTTGCTGTAGTACTCCTGCCAAACAATTTTTAATCCTAATTTATTTTTATACATCTATCTTATAATTTTAATAACCATATTATTTTTGCAGCAGATGCTAAACTACCCGCTTTCCTACTAACTCAAAGCTTTCCTAATATTCTTACCTGACTGAGATTCAGAGATTGTTCCGCTTTTAAGAGCTTTTTTAAATTTAGAGTGAGTCCAGAGCAGGAAAACTGCAGAGCGTAAGCATAACGTAATATGTCAAATTTCAAGCACTGTGATTTGTTCCGTCTTTAAAAAGACAAAGGCAGAAGAGTTTCAGCCTTAATCTACCTTTTCCAATGGCACAACGCAAGATGATGTTAAACTTTTAGCGAACTGTTTTCAATAAGACGAAAACCTTTTATTTACACCATTTTGCATGTTTTATTGATTTTTTTTTGCACTAATGTATTTGTTTATTATATAAGTTAAATATTGGACTTTCTTAAAACCAGACCTAGTAGTGACGACTTTTTGTTTTTTAATAAAGAACATATCAATAATCTCCTTATATCTGCCAAACTTTTTCATTAGTTTTCTTTTTCTAGATAACACTGCTGGAATTAATTTTCTATTTTGCTACATTTTAATTTTCAGATAAAAGAAATACTACCAAAAATTCTGATAAAAGTTAGATTAAGACAAAAAAATGCACATACGCATGAGTGGGGGAAAAAGTGCACTGTGTGAACGATTCATTTTTAACTTAAAACGACGTAACACACTTATGCTCAGATTTTTTTTTGCCGTACGTACTCATCCTTGTATATCCAGTTTTGGTCAACTTCGGTTAACTCAGGTAAGTTTAGGACAGTTCAAGTTACTTACTACATCAACAAAGTTTAAAGAAAACTAATTTTATCTTTTTAGTAGCTAAAATTTTACCACAATAGTACTATAAATAATTAATATGAAAGTTCTATGTTTTTTTAAGAAAATAAAGACGTCCTTAAAGTTATAAATGTTATGTCTGTAAATAAGGAAAAACTGTGAAAAACCAAAGCCAGAATCGTGTTCTCCAATTTTTAAGTCGGGGTATGTAGAGGAATTTTCACGAAAAAACGTAATTTTTCCTAGGTTTCACTTAGTGTAAACAATTGCCTATTTTGAATAAATAAAATATTAAACAACCTATTACGTACAACAGTACATAATTTTAACGCTTAACTATTTTATATTAAATTTTTAAGGAATTATTAGTATCGATATCACATTGTAAAAATAAACGATCCAAACTGCAACATCTCTAACCAATGACGAAAAGTTAACCTAAAATTTATTCTTACCTCGAATATTGATATAACTTATATTATTTTCGTCATTATTAATGGTTATCCTCGAATCGACGAGGATATGTTGCTCACAACACTGTATAACATCTGAAATATTATTTTTATTAACTTCTTCAGGTTCGTCTACCTTTACTAAACTCATGTTTATCACAGAATTTTATTTTGGTTTCGATAAAAATATTACCGTACGGTATCGACGCTTACATATAACCGATCAAACTAAATATAGAATATGAAGGACACAGTTTATCAAAAATCTGGGAATTACAATTTTATATTAAAAGTAAACTAAAGGCGTCAATGTCAATAAAGAAATGTATATATTTTATTTTAAAAATATCGATATTCATTTAAATGTATTTGTCAACGTAGACAGGAGGGAAGGAGTATTATAAAATATTTGTTTTATTTAATTTTTAAGGTCCGAAGTTCGACAGGTCATGCATCTATCTCTCTGCCTGTCACAGCCCTTACTCACGAAGATACAAAGTCTAATTTTTGCACAGTAATAATGCTTCCTAACCTACATGTATAGGTCAGTCAATTGGTTAAATATTTTGTATAGGATTAGGTTTTTTTTTTAGTTTCGTAGGGGATTTACCGGTGAGTTTAACATTGAATTTTCGGGATTGAAGATTTTCTTTCATCTGCCATTTTGAAAGTAATGGTAATATAAAGTTGTTCGATATGTCTCTGCAACCGCCAGTCAGATAAAAATCGAAAAAAAAACATTACTGTAGATATGTTACTAAACAAACAGAAACAATAATTAAGCCTCTCTTTATAAAAAGTAAAGATTTGGGGCTTATAGTCGCGTCAGCAATGGAGACCATTTCGCGACTGCCTCTCTTTATAGACTTTACAAGGCTGCAAGGAGAAATAAATTTCAGGAATTCTATGTTTTATAAGTACTTGCATAATAAACTACACGTAAAACTGTGTGATGGAACTACCACCGGTACTTTAAAGGGAAGGAGCTCAGGTACCAGGGGCATTGGAATTTAAACGTGATGCCTTACTACTGTTGAAGACTAAAAAGGAAACAAGTTTCAAAAGGTGTTAAACAGAAGAGGTACACACACACCGATGTTTTGAAAATTAGGTTGCCCGGCTACCATCGAAAAAAAGGCTTCTTCAAATGGTAGCCATTGTAGGAGGACTTCTAGTTTTACAGTATATATATATATATATATATATATATATATATATATATATATATATATAGATATATATATATATATATATATATATATATATATATATATATATATACCGTAAGATTTAAGGTCGTCCGTTACGAATATAGAGCCCATGATTTTGAAAATTGCAACAAAAAACTGATAAATAATTTCAAAAAGCATGTAATTTCTTTATAATTTCAAATACTAAAATGGCAGATTAAAGACTTTTCAGATAAACTATAAAAGAAATTACATATCTTGGAAAAATATTTCTTTTTCTTTATAGTTCTTGTCATTTCCAGTTCTGTAAACAATATAAATTTCAAAAGTCGAAAAATATCTCTAAATTTCAAAGTTTTGGTACGTTTTTAAGGTTAAAAGGGTAAGCAATTAGAAGAGTAAGCTATCTCTACAATAACTCTTCACTTTTCTGAAGCCACCTTTGAAATTTCATATAGCTTTGACTGTTTGCAAGAATAAATAATACCGAGCTCAATTTATTGATTTAATTCTCTGGAGGCGAAGGGAAATCAATTTCAACATCTAGATTTTCTTGACAAATGGCGGAGGTTAAAATTTATCTTGAAAATTCAGCACTGCAGAAAATATTTCAAGTGTGACTGGTTACAAACACAATAAACTCTTACTTGTGCCAGTAAACATTGAAAAAGCATTTTCAGTTTTACTTATATTTTCTTTTAGTGTTTCGTAGGCAGCTAGGAACCTTTATAATCATCAAAACATTTATTTTTGCTTGTATAAGAATAAATTGTATTAAATTATATTTAATGTTGTCTTTCTTAGAAATAATCTGTGTTAATTTACTTTCTAACATACATTTTCTCCTGTTATCTATACTAAATTTGATTAATTTTTCTTTGGCTTTTGTGGTAACCTTCCCTCTTCATAATTTTTTTCTCTTAAGTTCTCTTTCGCTCTTCCTGTTTTCTTCCTGAATAGATAAATTTAATTTCTCTGTTTCCCCCTTTTCTTGAATTTCTTTCTACGTAGATGAAGTTAATACAAATGATAACAGCTTCACTTTTCCTTTCCTTCTAACAGGTGTTCTATGTCATTACAAATATTCACCAAGTAGTAAATTTTTATAGACATGGAGGCAACCGATGATTTACGATTTGTAGTTTGGGGAGACTTGTCATCTATCTTTCGAAATTTATTTTAATTCTAGCGTTATTATTATTTCCATCATCTCGACGTTCAAAAACAATCAAACAACGGCATGAGAGAGAACATAGCTGAAGACAACCGAGGATGCTGTACGGAAATCCCAACCAACTCTTGCTCAAGCTGGACGACCAAGACAGTGCATGAAATAGACTGTGTTCATGAACGAGACAATAATGCACATTTTTATCAGGTGACTCAACTAGGACAAGAGATGACCGGCTACAGACCAGAACTACACGCCGAATTTTGCAGGGAGTAACCACACATGCAAGTGTCACAGCAGAGAATAGCTGACCAATACAGAGTTATTGTCCGAAACAGCCTAATTCCTGAAACTTGGCTCTATTCCATTAAAGCAAAAATTGAATATGAGATCAGAACACAATCCGATTGTTGAACCTGAACGTCTAAATGAGAAAATTGAAAGTTTTCGAAAAGATATAGGACCGCTGATGGAGTACATCAGAGGCACAAGAACAAGTAAACTGGAAAGACGAGTTGAAGAAATCATGGATTGTGTCCGATATCATTCGCAACAAGATCAAGCGAATGCTACTGCTCTTTATTATTACAGAAGGCTAAAGAAGTACAAGACCAGCAATAATCGAAAACGTGACAATACGTTATTCCAACGATCAGAAAAGACTTTCTACCGTAAGCTAAATTTTCCACCTAATATGGCAGATAATAAATATCTAAATAGAGAGCAGGTAGAAAAGTTCTGGGGAAACCAACATTCCACACCCGCCAATTGTAACATTGCAGCCGGCCGGATCAATGAGGAACACCAAATCTGCCGAGAATATAGCCAGATGAAGTTTGAGCTATTTACCACTGAGGAAATTGCAAGAATAATCGATGAATCTCATAATTGGAAAGCTCCAAGTCTCAACGGAATCCAGAACTACTAGCTCCAGAAATTCTAGTGTATACACCATCAACTGGCTAATCTTATTAATGATGTTTTTCTTAATCCAGCAAAAATGCCATTATTCTTGACCGAAAGTATTACGTATCTCTTGCCAAAGGACCAACACAACACACATGACCCAGCTAAGTATAGGCCAATCACCTGCCTCCCCACACTGTATAAGGTGATCGCCTGCTTGACTCAACGCATCTATGCACATTGTAAGCAAAATAACATCATTGCAACTCAACAGAAAAGATGCATGAGGGGAGCAATGGGATGCAAGAAACAATTGATTATTGACTATGTCATATATAACCAAGCCTGTACCAACCGAAGAAATCTCTTTGATGCCTACGTGGACTATAAGATGGCCTTTGGCTCAGTGCTACATGAGTAGTTCACAACTATATTGAGAATGTATAGGGTGAATAATCATTTTGTTTTCTTTTTAGAATGCATCGTGTCTACCTGGAGAACTAGGATCCAATTGCAAGTGCCATTCAGCGACACCATTGAAACTAATGCAATTCCAATACGAAATGGAATATTTCAGGGCGATTCACTTAGCCCATTGTGGTTCTGCCTTGCAATGAACTCACAATCTCACTATCACTCCGTCTGAACTACAACAGATAGGGCTTTAGTATTAAAAATAACAACGAAGAGGCATTAAGAGTGAATCATTTTCTATATATATATATAGATGATCTTAAACTGACGGTTGCGACCAGACACCAGCTGAGACAAATGCTTAAAATTGTAGAGGAGTTCTTCGGGGTTATCGGAATGCAATTTGGATTTCACAAATGCCGTATTTTGAACATCGTTAAAGGTAAGATACAACCAGGAGCATTTGAAATGCTAAAGGACGAAACTATAGCTGCAATGGAAGCAGAACAAACATACAAATACTTAGGTATGAAACAGGCTAAAAGAAATGACCATCGCACTATGAAAGCCGAATTGACAATCGAATATGTCAGGAGGGTAAGGCGAGTATTAGAAATAACTTAAATAGTAGAAATTTGTTTAAGGCGCTCATCACGTACGCTTGCTCTGCACTTAGTTACTCTTTTGGAATTGTAAAATGAATCAAGATAGATATCCAAAATCTGCAAAGAAAAATAAGAACACATCACTCTCGGAGTGCTATTGAACGTACAATGCTTGCAGGATATAAAGGAAGAAGAGGATTGGTGGATATTGGTAAGCAGCTCGATCAACAAATAATAAACTTACGTTCATATTTTCACAGGTTAGCAGACTCTTCCATACTACATCAAGCAATATGCGAAGCAGACGATTCAACGCCGCTACAGCTGAAGGGACAAGATATTGCTTCTCACCACCAAATAGACCAAGAGAAGTTACAAACCGGGGTACAGAAACCACTTCATGGACGACATCCAAATGAGGTCAATCAGGACAATGTCGACAACTTAGCGTCGAACTTCTGGTTGATTTCAGGACAGATGTTTCCTGAAACGGAGAGCTTCTTGTTAGCTATCCAAGACCAGGTTATTTCGATAAAGAACTATCGGAAGTTCATCATCAGAGATTCCTCGATGGAAAATAATCAATGTAGATATGGCTGTCGAACCTCAGAGACAATCCAATACATAACTTGAGGATGCCAAGCGTTTGCCGCAACCGAGTATAAGGAAAGACACGACTCAGTCGCTAAGATACTAAGAGATAGCAGATAAGTTAAACCTATTGCAGATCGGAAAAATGCCTTATTAGAAATACAGTCTGGAGCCTATTCTTTAGAACAACCACTTCAAGTTTTATTGAGACGCAACGGTTCTGACGAATCAGAGAGTTGCTCGTAATAGACCAGACATTATACTAACAGATAAATTTTCTAGGCAAACTACACTAATCGACATTGCTATACCTAATGACAACAACCTAAGGCCAAAATATAACGAGAAGATCGCCAAATACAGAGATCTGGAAGTGCAAGTCCGAAGACAATGGGCAATGAACAGCGTCCAAATGATCCCCATAATTTTACCAATAACTGAAGTGATACCAAAGGACCTCCTGTAGAACATCAAGGGAGTTAGTGAGCATCTGTATAAGCTGATTCAGAAAGCAGTTCTTCTTGCAACCGCGAACCGTCCTAAAGTAGGTAGGAAATACAGCAGACCACGTCACCTAGGACCCGACAACATGAAAAGGGTTCCCACAGAGTTTCATACTTTTGGTATCTTTCTGTACCTGTTATGAGTCAATGTTCCCTGGAGGGAGTGCGAAGCCGTTTGGCTTGAAATCAGATAAGGGAAAATCAAAGGGAATTGAGTAAAGACAGGCAGGGCATGTTATCAGATTATCTACAGACAGATGAATATGTAGAATAATAGACTGGAGACCTAGGTAGACGAAAAGAAGTGTGAGATGGTCACAAAAGCGATGGGTGGACTATATCAGACAGGTTGCAGGTAAATAATGGATGGATGTAGCTCAGGACAGGTAGAGATGGAAAATATTGAGAGAAACATATGTTGAGGAGGAGCAAATATGGGTTGAGAAATAAAAAAAAAGAAATGGTGATTCATAGCATACTGGCGTTATCATATTGACAATCTGTATAAAAGACTGTCCACATCGGGTTATCTGCTTAAAGTTTTGACTAAATAATTGAACTTTAATGCCTCAAAGAGAATGTATTTTAGTAATTTTGTGTCGGTCCTTTGCCATGGAATAATATTTTGGGGCCCAGAGTCGAATCTGGAAAATGCTTTTATTCTACGAATACTGCTTAATCTCTATTACAGTCAGCCTTGTTGGGAAATATTCAAAAAACAAACAAATTTAACTGCTTCTGCAGTTGTTTCTCAAAAAATTTAAATATTTAAAAGCAAACCATACTTACTACACCAATCAATCTTGAGCATAGTTTAACCCTAAATGAAAAAATTGCCTTTATTTTGCGGTAATTTTTTAATAAGTTAACAACAAACAACAAGGATTATGGCTATTCTAAACGAAAACTATTTATGTGAAATAGAACCTTACTCGGTACAGTAATTTTTAATTTCTAAATGATATTTAGTTTGACCTTACTATTGTAATTATTAAATTTTTAGGTTAAACCATGTGGCATATTTTAAACTTTGTTATTTGTGCAAATTTGTTTTGAAATAAATGATTCTTATTTTACACCTAATTTAGTGTAGGTGGACATCTCAATCAATTTTAGGGATCTATAACATTATTTTCTCTTACCGAAGAACTGACATTGTTTATTTATCGATTTAAAAAATTAAAATACTACACCAATGTCTGGGTGTGTCAAAATTATGAAAATTATAAAAAAAGGAAATAACATAATAGTCCAAACCATAGGTAAATATAGTGACGTAAATTCCGAGATGGATGAGACCAACCTAAGGGTGTTAGAGGCAATGTAAGAACAAACCCTACATAAAATGTAACAAAAAATAGGTTGGGGCCAAGAGAGGGGGACAAAGTTGGCTAAAACAGTTTTTTTTAATCTTCAAGCCAAGGAATACATTTTGGAAAAAAAGATTTCAAATAAAAGTTAACTAAAACCTACAGTTTGAGCTCTTGTTCGAAAATTTTTGTTAATTTTTTATTGCAAAAAGGCCAAAAAATCGTTATAATCGGTTATTTTTTCATGTCAATTATTTATTGCAAAATTAACATTTTTTCACTTTTTTGATTTTAAAGAGAAGCCCCCGTTATTTTGAACAAAATGATATTTTATAATGGTAAATCGGATAATTTATTGCTGAGATATTGCTAATTGTTTATCCCAAGACGCAAAATGTTGATTGAAATAACTATTTTTTCAGTGAACATTTTAAAAAATAAATTGCCAACTCCTTAAATATTGATTTAAAAAATACGCTGTTTTTTTTTTGCAAGGAAATAGAGCTCTCGCGCGCGTTAGTAAACTGAAGACGCAGCTTCAAATCAGCTCCAAAAAAACTAGCCCTATTTCAGCAACAAAAGTACCATTTTCGATGTTTTTTTAGTCTAGGGTAGCTCGAAAAATTATAAATACGACACACTTCCTTTAATAGAGTGATATTGAAGGGGTTAGAAATTAATATTTTCATTTGACTCTAATAAAATATGAAAATTTAGACCTTCACGAAGAGATTGAGCCTTTGTAGGGGTCAAAATGTTCACCTAAAAAAGATTACAGCATACATCATTTTGCGACTTGTGATAAGTAAATAGCAATATCTCAGAAACAAATTAACTGATTTACTAATAAAATAATTTTTTTTCAAAATGACGTGGGTTTCCCTTTAAAATCAAAAAAGTGAAAATAAAATTAACTTTGCAATGAATAATTGACATGCAAAAAATGGCCGATTTTAAGGGCTTTTTATTATTTTCGGAGTAAAAAATTGATAAAAATAATCGCACAAAAACTCAAATTGTGGGTTTTTAAAATCTTTACAACATTTCCTTGAAACTTTTTTTTCCAAAATGCTCAAAGAGCGCGTCTGGGGTAGCACGAAAAATCATAAATACGGCACACTCCCTTTATTCGAGCGATATTGAAGGGATTAGAAATTAGTATTTTTATTTGACCCTAATAAGATACGAAAATTTAGGCCTTCGCGAAGGGATTGAGCCTTTGTGGAGGTCAAAATAATCACCTAAAATAAGTTATGGCAATCAAAATTTCGCGTCTTGGGATAAGTAAATAGCAATATCTTAGAAACAAATTATCTGATTTACTACCCACACAGCGCTAGACGTCTTATAGACGTCATTTTTATATCCAGATTATGTCTGAACGTCTTAAGACATAAATAAGGCCTCTTATAGACGTTGTTTTAAAAACGTCCATAAGACGTATATATACAACGTCTTTAAGATATCTTTTAAAAGTCTACATACTACATTTTATATGAAAATAAATACAGTTGTGAATAATTTAGTTGATAAAAACTAAAAAGCATTTCCTTCCTTATGGATTTTGTCGCAGTTAGGTAATAAATAAGTTTGCAACGCAGCACAGAGCTCAGCTGAATACAAGTTGAGGTTAAAATTTTTGATTGAACGACAAATTTTTAGCAGCCTCACTACGACCTTGGTTAATAGAACTTTTGCATGATCTTTTTTATCAATACTTTAGTGCTTTTTGTCACAGACTGTTTGATGTACCGATAACAATGACACACATAAATATGATGCCAGCGAAACTATAACTTTAAAAAACCCGCCTTTTGTTTGTGTCAACTGTCATTTTTCAGTTTTGTATTTGTGTTTCGCCATGTCGTTATTCATTTTTAAGGTTATTGGAGTGCCGACTGTGAAAATTTAGCTTTTGAAAGCATTTTATTAAAATAGTTGATTTATCTATGTGCCTCTGAAAATCTTTTTTATTCGTGTGTATGTAATACTTAAGGTAAGATCGAGAATCATATGTACTTAGGAAAAACAGTAACGGTATTTATAGGTTGTGTTACAGGAAATTCCCGAATTCTTTACCGCTTATATTTTTATAGTAATTTTATGTTATTAGAAATATGAAATGAAATTTTCAAAAATATTATCTGTTCAAAAAAGGCTTGCACAGCTCATCCAGACCCGGTCCAAAATATTTCAAGAAATATTACTAATGAAATGGAAGGCGAAATGTTTGTTTATGGAGTGCTCCACTAATGAAACCTGTAAGATTTAATTTGTTCCTGATGATTGGTTTATATTTAAAGAACATAGAAAATAGAGTTTTGTTAATTACAGGAAGTAATTTTGTTTAAGGATTTAGAAATTTCAAAACTGAGAGTAGGGAGCATTTATGACTTCGTAAAGCGAGCTTGTAAAATTACCATGTACAGTTGATTAGTTTGAAAAGGAAAGAGAAAGTTCTACGAACCCAACTTGGTGAGACTTATTATGAGTAAGTTTTGTCTTTCATTATACATATTAACCTTGAAATAGCATAAGTCACGTTTCTATAGTAGAGGACAATTATAAAAATTCGCAAAAATATCAAAAAATTTACTATCACTAATAATAAACTTTATTCTATAAAATTAAAATCAGTTTGTTATTAGGATCTACAGAGACAACCGGACTGGCAAAAAGTTAGAAGAATGAGGAAATTTCAATCCAAACATGGCTGAAACGGGCATCAAACCAGATTTTTTATTCGACTAAATAAAAATTCTTGTTTTTAAAACTATTTAAAGATTTGTGTACTTTTTATTTTAATAAACTTTTATTTTGTTGATAGTCTACCTTTTAGAGTTATTATATCGAAGGGAAAAACTAAGGCTTAAATTTGATGGGTTCACTTACGGTTCGAACAGTAGTAGTTCTGAAAATATTTGCTCTTCTACCTCACCTCTTAAATTTCAAATTAGAAAAAGTTTATATTATGCTTAAGTTATGTATTTATTTGTATAAAGAGATTATGTTGAACATATTTTTTAAAGCAAATTATTCATGCGGAACTTGTAGTTTTTTAAAATGGTAGTGTATATTTTGCTCTTGATTTTTTCTTAATTAAAGTTATTTCTTGGACTTTTGAATACTCATGGTTTGACTTTGTAAACAAGACAAACAAAAAAATTAAAGGGCCCCTATTTAATGTACCTAATTTTAATGGTGGAATATGTTGGGAAAGGACGTCCATAAGACGTTGTAAGCAAATGTCTTAAAGACGTTACCTTTTGTAACATAAGACGTCTATACAACGTCTTATGGACGTCATTCGACTTTAATGGACATCCATAAGACGTCCTGAATGTTGAGATCAAACGTTTTATGGACGTCTTTAAGACATATTTGTTCTGTTTGGGTATTATAAAATATTTTTTTTTTCAAAATGACGTGGGCTTCCCTTTAAAATCAAAAAAGTAAAAATAAAATTGGCTTTCCAATGAATAATTGATATGCAAAAAATTGCCGATTTTAAGGGCTTTTTGTCATTTTTGCAGTAAAAAATTTACAAAATTAGTCGCACAAAAACTCAAATTGTTGGTTTTTAAACTCTCTACAATATTTAATTGAAACTTTTGTTTCCAAAATGCGCTCTTTGACTTTAGACTTAAAAACCTGTTTTAACCAACTTTGACCCTCCCTCTTGACCCCAACCTTTTTTTTGCTATTAAATTTTATGTAAAGTTTGTTGCCCCAACATTCCTGGATAGGTCTCAACGTTAAAAACTGCAGTAATTTTTACCTATGGCTTGGACTATAAACATCAAATTAACTTTCGTATTTCTACGGCAGTATTATATTTCAATTAAGTTTTGAAAAATCTAAAAAACTTGCGTAGTTTCCTTGTGATTTGGGTTCAAAGTGTCGATTTTTCATGTATTCCGTTACGATTAATAAATATTATATTTTATTTATAAAAAAAAGTCGGTTAACAGCTTATTAATCACACAATGTGTCTTGACCGAACGGATTGCATGACCCTGGTATTGATTACAAACTGGTTTTTACAGTTTTAATTTAAAACGAAAATATCGTGGTTATTTTTGAAGCGTCACTAGTTAAGAACAATAACGCAGTCAGTACAATTTGATGAAGTCTACGTTTAAATATGCATTTTCTGATCACAGTGAGTCTTGTAATATTTTGTTCATTATTAATATGTAAAAGTGTAAATTCTCTATCCTGCGAGTATTTTGAAAATGTAATAAGAGGGAAAGAAGACACAGAACATGTGCTTGATGAGCCAACTGGTTCAAAAAATTGCACTATTGGTGAAGGTGAAGATGCACGTATAGGCAATGAATTAGGACTCAGCAACTCGACTATCAGAACTCTGAAAACAAACTCAGTAAGAAATATGCCTTGGTTAGCAGCAATTTACTGTCTTTATTGCCAAATAGAACTCATTGAAGCTGGTGCGTTCCAAAATGTATCCAATATAGTAGAACTTATATTTTCTTATAATGTCATGACAGAAATACGAAGAGGAATTTTCAATGTGTTGCCAAATTTAGAAGTCTTGGATATCCGGGGAAATAAAATATATAATATTGACGATGAAGCATTTTCCAATATGCCAAAATTGATACATCTGAACCTTAATGGAAATGAAATGGAGTACTGGAAAAAAGAATGGTTTAAAAACACAACTAATATAGCAACTGTAAAATTTGTGAAGAATAATCTTCGATCAATACCCCCTTCGGCTTTTGCTGACTTTAGAATTATACAAAATATTTATTTTGATGATAATCAAATCACGACCATTCACAGAGACGCTTTTAAAGGAGTTAAATATTTATTCCATTTAGGACTGTCTAATAATCGTCTGATTATCCTTTCCGAAGCTATGGTTCCCAACGATCTCAGAATTGATATATTCGATATTAGTGCAAACGAACTAAATTATATTCCAAGCAAGGTTCTTAAGAAACTTAGAACGTACAAGACGTTTATGGAAGGAAATCCTTGGAAGTGTCAGTGTTTGAATCTGATTAATTTCTGGTTGGACATTACTGGAGGAATATCAAAGGCTACCAGTGAAGATCCAGTGTGTAATGGTCCTAATATTCCTGTATGTATTTCAACCGGCGCATCTTCTTGTGTAGAATCAGTAGATCGTGAAATTACAAAACGTTATAATTCTCATCCAGAAATATCTAAAAGAAAAGCAAATCGTGAATGTACTCTAGGATATTACGACTTACTTCATGGTGAACAAGATTAATTTTACTTTGTAATTTAATTTAGCTGTAAGGTTTTTCATAAGTAATTTTGTAAACCAGTTAAAACAAAAAAGGATTGAATATGATGTTCTCTTTATAATTTGAATCATTTGAAGGTAAGTGTGACATATTTTACAATTTAAATTAAATTTATTTTTGGTTTCCTAAATTTAGAATTTATTATTTATTTATATTTACTATTTTGGTATTACCGACGGAGAAATAGAACTACTATATTTGTTGGAGAATCGTGACTATTTCTTAATTATTACCAGATGTTCAGGAGTTTATATGCTTTCGAAAAAAAAAACACATTGAATTCTACAAAGTGTAAATCAAACTTTGCATATGGGATGAATATATTACATTCTTCGTCCCTAACTTGCAAAATATATAATTAATTTTAACTTAAATAATATAACCAAACACATTTGTACTTAAGTATATAGAACTTCCCAATAAACACGCCTACCTAAGTTTTACATCAAACTTAGGTCATGCAATGTCAAACTTTACATAAGTTTGGAGTCATATGTGAGTCATATGTCACTTACTTACATCAGACTCTGTCGTATATAACCTAGATTTGATGTCTGTATGACATCATTGTGATACTACTGTTATCAGTGACACTGATTTAATAATGTAGTCGAATTGTTTTATTAAGTGTGACTTTAATATGGCATTGTAGTTACACAATTTTTACATCATAAAATATAATAGAGTGATGTAAGGAAATTGCAGTCTTTATGATTTAAATATTACATCAAACTATTATTGAAGTTATTATATATATATATATATATATATATATATATATATATATATATATACATATATATATATATATATATATATATATATATATATATATATATATATATATATATATGGTGATTTATTGATCGATTGTTGTAAAACTAGAATTAGGAAGAATCTGAAAATTTGACAGTGTACTAATGTGTATGGTGGACAGCCGGCTAAAATATTTTCAAGATGGCGGCACTTCCGTTTATAACTTATATTCTTGCATTTTTGATTTCTACGTAAAATTGTAGACATATTTCATGTATAATGTTCTAAATTAAAGTTTCACCGTTTTGGATATATATAAATTTTTATAACAAAAACGTCCTTTGCGGATCAAAACTTAACTATAAATTTTTCCTATACTTAACTATAAATTTTTCCTATAAGAAAGTCTTTATTATTTAATTTGGGTTAGCTTTCTTGTAGATGAAGATTGACTTTAGTACTCTTTTTATGATATTTTGAAAATTATTAGTACGTAGTGGTCAAAAAAGAAGAATAAAAATTATATTTATAAAATCGTCAAAAGTCAATTTTTTCAAATAGAAGGTACCTATTTTTATAATTTTATCATATTACACATGAATAATAAGGGTAACTTTGTGTAAGGTTATCCATTACAAAAATTTGTAGTTTTCAAAATATTGACAATTCAACATTTTTCTATTGTAAAAATGTTATACGGCTTTTAAGTTTTGTTATTAGTTGGCCATAACAGCGAGGCGTGACGAAAATAAAACTGTCCAACCCTACAGAATTGTCACTATTTCTTGCCATTTGACGTTCATTAATAATAATCGTGCCGGGGTGATTAAATTACACGCACGAAGATTATTTAAACCTATTTATTATTTATGGAGAATGTGACAGAATTATTTCAAGAACATGCGATACATTCGCGATCTGATATCCACAGAAATAGAAACCAAAACTACCAATTTTTAAAAGGATTATAGAAAACTTCAAGAACTTTGGATCTATAAAAGCAAAAATAAATAGAAATAAATCAGTTATTAATAATGAAAATATTGAAACTATAATTTTAGTATATTTCGCTGCATATCCGACAATAGCTACAAGGCAAGTAGCATTAGAGTCTGGATTATCCTAAACATCAGTTTTAATTTTATGAAAACAAAATTTTCATCCCTATGTATATTCCATAGTAGAACATTTAAAAGGTACTGATTTTCTACGAAGAGTAGAGTTCTGTAAATTTATTTTACTTCAATCACAAGAATATGCTGTTTTTTTGGATAATATTATTTGGTCGGATGAAGCCAAATTCACAAAAAATGGATTGTTTAATTGACGCAATTCCCACTATTGGAGCGACTCAAACTTACATCTATTTAGAGAATTAGATTTTTAAGAGCCTTATCAGTTTAACGTGTATTGTCCTATAAGAAATGACAGCGTCGTCGCCCTAGATAATCTGAATGGTAAGATAGCCAGACTTCTAGATACAAAATACGTTTTTAACTTATAGGTGAGCGCTACTTCAACATCTTGAGAAATTTGGAAGTGAACTATTTAGATAACTTGCCGCTGGCTGATTGTAGAAATCTATTTTATCCACATGATGGGCACCTCCACATAATAGTCATTAAGTTAACAATCATCTGCAAAACTTGTTTTATGATCAATGGATACCCAAGAATGAGCCACATCTTTGGCCACCTCGGTCCCCCGACCTAACAATACTTGATTTATTATTTTAGAGACAATCAAAAATAAAGTATACAACAGCGCATTAACCACTATGGAAGATTGCATGCAGCGCGTAAGAATAGCATTTGAAGAACTTAATCCTCAGTCAGTAGAAAGAACCACCCATGAACAGTTCCTGCTTAGGTGCGAAAAATGTTTGGAAGTTCAAGTGTAAATTTAAATATTTACTCAAATAATTTTTATTACTTTATTTTATAAACAACTGGTTTATTTCTATTTCTTTTATGGATCCAAAGTGCATGAAGTTTTTTATAATCCTTTTAAGAGTTGGTAGTGTTGGTTTCTTCGGATATCGGATCGCGAATGTATCGCATGTTCTGGAAATAACTGTATCATATTCTCTATAAATCAAAAAATAATGTGCCTGTAATTTAATCTCCCCGGCAACTAATAACAAAGTTAAAAGCCATACAGCATTATTACGATAGAAAAATGTTGAACTGACAATATTTTGAAAACTACAAATTTTGTAATAGACAACCTTATATAAAGTTACTCTTATTTTTAATGCTTAATATGATAAAATTATAAAAACAGGTACTTTCTATTTGAAAAAATGTTTGACTATTTCTTAAATATAATTTTTATTCTTCTTTTTTGACCACTCTGTACTAATAATTTTCAAAATATCATAAAAAGACTACTAAAGCCGATCTTCGTCTACAGGAAAACTAACCCAAATTAAATATTAGAGACCTCCTTATAGGAAAAATTTATAGTTAAGTTTATGTCCGCAAACGTCATCTTTGACATAAAAATTTAAATATGTCCAAAACGGCGAGACTTCAATATAGAACATTATACATAAAATACGTCTAGAATTTTACTTAGAAATCAAAAATGCAATAATATATACGTTATTCCGTTTAAAATAAGCAGGTTAACATCAACTTCCGTTATAATTGAAAATGCCGCCATCTTGAAAATATTTTAGCTGACTGTCCCTCATGCTCGTTAGTACATTGTCAAATTTTCAGATTCTTTCTAATTATAGATTTCCCACAATCGATCAATAAATTTCCCAGAGAATAACCCTATATATATATATATATATATATATATATATATATATATATATATATATATATATATATAATAACTTCAATAATAATTTGATGTAATATGTAAATCATAAGGGCTGTCACCTTCTTACATCCTCTCTAAAAAAATCATGGATTGATGAACATTAAGTATTGTCAGTAATACATTGAAATAAATCATTATTAAATTTACAACCAAAGACAATTTATTGAATGCTCAAATCTAATCATTTAAGAAAATATTTTTAATCTCCACTTCTTATATAAATACAAAGTATAACTGGAGTTTATATGACCTATATATTACTGATGAAATTAAGTGTTTTAAAAAAACATCTGTTGTTTCGCATAAACTTGTCTACAACCCCAAATATATATATATATATATATATATATATATATATATATATATATATATATATATATATAAACGGATCGTCGTTCCCTCCGGATAAAAACCAAAGCGGACTAACCTCCGGGTGATTGCCTTAAGTTACGCCCAAAATAATTGCATATATATATATATATATATATATATATATATATATATATATATATATATATATATGAAGGGGAACCTATTGTATAGGTTTTTCAAGAGAGGGGTAAATATTTCTGAAGAAAAAATCATATATAATTTCAGAATAAGAACAATTCGTTCGTTTCCTCCAAGTTGTATATACTGGAATAAAATGACGATGTAGTTACCTCCAATATTACTGTGATTCACTGGAGTATAGTACATGTCATATTTAAACATTTTCGTAGTTAAATTTACCTGTGGATGCTTCACTGGAATATTGATTTTACAGTAATCATATTAATGCTAATTGGGAATAGAATAAATTTGGATATTTCATTTATTTTTACTGTTTTAATAAAATTTATTAAAACATTTATAATATTGATCAAAAAGCACGGAGTTTAAAGTTTAGATTATGATAGAAGAATTTTTGTAATCCTCATAACAAACCCTCTTCTTAAATTATACCCGACATGATATACAAAATAAAAAAAATAGTTTAAGTTTGCTAAATTAAATTCGAAAAATTTATTAGCCCTAGGATTTTCGTTATAATATTTCTGTAAACTATAAGTAAGTCTATATTTCCTGTTTTTTTCTTAGAATTTTTGATGGACTAGTTTAGGAAATTAGGGGAAGAATGGTATTCTCGCATATTTTTCAGAATTTCGTTTTAAATATACTATTTAAAATTATAAAAAAAAATATTCTACACAACAAGCCCTTTTAAATGATTTTCCACATGATATACAAAATTTAAAAAAATTAATACATAAAAATAATTTTTAAAAATCTATAAGACCTAGGACTTTCGTAAATTTTTTTTTGCAAACTACAAATAAGGCGTCAAAATCCCTATTAAAAAAAATAGGTCTAGTAGATTCGGAAATAAGTGGAGATTGATCTATTTCCGCATATTTTTTTGAATATCTTTTTGTTGTGTAAAATTGTGGAAAATAAAACTTGCATTCTTCATAACAAGCTCTTTTAAATGATGTCCCCATATGAAAAACAATATTCAAAAATAAATGTCAATATAAATTTGTAAAATTAATTTTTAGATATTTATAAGACTTGGAAGTTTAGAAATATTTATTCTGTTAACTGCAAGTAAGACGTTATATTCACTAAATATTTTAAAATTATAGTTGCTGGAGGGTATTGGTCTTTCTCGCATATTTTTCAGAATATCTTTTTAAACGTGGTATTTAAAATTACGAAAAAAATATTTTTGCACACCTTATAATAAGCCGTTTTAAATGATAAATCACATGATATATAAAATGAAAAAAAATTGTGTATACAATTTTACCCCTCTCTAATCCTTATATCAATATTTTAAAGCGTCAACAGTGCAAAATATTTTGGCCTATAAGATGTATTACCGTGCCAAATTTCAAGATTCCACATCATATTGTCTCTGAGTCTGCTGTGACAGACGGACGAACCTGTGAGTGATCTGGTAAGGATTCCGTTTTTCCTTTTAAGGTACGGAACCCAAAAGTAATAATTATCGCATTTTCTTATTGTTTATAGTGACGTCCCTGAAGAATTTTTAAACAAGATTGTAATAGAAATCTATAAAAAATGTATTGAATTTCCTTTTAGTACATTTTAATAAAATTTTATTCTAAGAAACATTTTTACTCAAAAACAATAGGAACCACTAGTTTTAATATAAATCTAATTTCAACAGTGTAACTACATTCTTATTAAATTATTGGCATCAAGCGCTCCTAACGCATGATATCACGTGATAATTTGGATCCCTCCTGTCTTCCGATACTTCTTTTGGACGACATAGGTCTCCATTACAATATATTATTTGTCAACCTTGTATAGTCTTGCCTAGCGACGTGTCCCACCCATGTCGATTTAAAAGTAGCAATGCGTTTTATCACATCCTCCACTTTCTTGCGTACCAAGCATATTAAGCGCTCACACCACTTTTTAGAAACAGGTCCTTAAATTAGAGGCTAGCCTTACTTAATAAAACATGATAAAAATGAAAGTGGTCTTTGTATTCACGTAATTATCTGAGACATTTCATGGAATTTTTTTATACAAACTCATAAAATAAAACTTTAAAAAATATTATATGAAAACAAAACAGCATTTTTGGATATATTATTGATAATATGTAATTCTAGCAGAAAATATTTATCTGTTTTTTTCTCCTGGGCCATTTTTAGTGATAACTTCCTTCTAGCGCTCGTATTGATTTTTTTTTAGTATTTGCCTTAAAAATTTAAGACAATTTTAAACTAGCACGGAAATCACCTGTACATAACCTCAAATTTACCAGCATATCGGAGAGAAAAATACCTAATAAACAAAATTATTCCAATTCTTAAGCATCAGAAAAGAGGTAGATACGCTGAATATATATTCTGTATAACTCGGAGGGAATTACGTCTTATATATATATATATATATATATATATATATATATATATATATATATATATATATATATATATATATATATATGACTTTTCAGTGTAATATCTCGGTGTCTCATGGCCGGAGGAAACTACGTGTGGCACGTCTCCAGGGTACAAACGACACTAGCGCCGGTGGTGAACCATCGAACTTACTAGTCGAATCTGAGGTCATATATTACTCGAAGTGACCTCCAAGCATTTTTTCGCAGATCGATACAGACGACCTTGTAATGACCGATAGTAAAATATTATGTAGGGTTCGTAGTTACCTCCGAAAACGGAGGTAACTACGGTATATATGAGGAAGTACGTACTGTATATAGGTATTTTGGAGGTACCAACGTTAAGTTAATATATATATATATATATATATATATATATATATATATATATATATATATATATATATATATATATATATATATATATATATATTCCTCCTAAATGTACCTAAATTATAAACTGTCAGAATAAAGCACTTTATTTCTTCATCTAGTGAACGTTTACTTTTTATTTAATCATTTAGATTGTAATAATCAACTTCGAACGAAGAATATGTATTTAACACTCTCCTTAAATTTAATAAATAAAACATAACGGTGCAAATCACAAAATTAAATATGCTATAAAACTTTTAACAATATTATAAATTGTCTAATTAAGGAATTTAAATGTTTTGAATTGTAGACAAGTGGCCTTTAACTTCTTATAGAATCATTTAAATAGTAACATATACCTTCAAATTAAAAATGCATAGTTAACAGTCCCCTTTCAATCTAATTAAATAAAAAATAAAAATCTTCCCTTTTTTTATTCTTATGTTTACAACCCAAAAATTCATTTTCAGTTTATAAACTGTTTTTTCGGATTGTAAACATTTGATCAAAATAGTCTTTAGTCTGCAGTCATTATTCAGTGTTGTAGAATTATTTTTTTTGTTGACCCGGTTGATTTTCATCAACATCATTTAGTTTATCCTGTCCACTGCTGAACGAAAGTTTCCCTCAATTCCAGCCCTTTTTCTATTTTGTGCCACTTGTATCCAATTTTCAGCCACTCTCTTTATGTGGTCTCTCCACCGACTAGGAGATCGTCCTCTACTTCTATAGGCCTTATATCTTGGCCTCCATTCCACAAGTCTCTTTGTCCACCGTCCATCAGTCAGCTACATGTCCTGCCCAGTTCCATTTAAGACGTAAGATAGATTTCACCGCGTCTCTTACTTATGTTCGGTTTCTTATGATGTGATTGGGTATTCTATCCCTAAAAGTGACTCCCAACATTGACCGTTCCATTTTTCGTTGCATCACATGTATTCTGTTAATGTTCTTTTTTGTCAAAGTAAGTGTCTCAGCTCCATATATGAGAACACATTGGTTAAAGACTTTTCTTTTCAAGTATATAGGAAGATTAAATCTCAATATATATCTGAATTCACCGAATTCCGCCCACGATAAACCTATTCTTCGCTGGATTTCGTGCGTCTAATCGTGACTCCATGGCGACTGACTTTCTGTTATTATTCCGTCATCGAGTAGCTTCTGTATTAGCTTTTTCGTAGTCTCCTGTCTGTAATATGGTACTCGATATGGTCCTTTCAATATGGGTTGAATATCTTCTGTGATAATCCGATAAACAACGTTGCTTGTACAACTGAATTTTTTCTCTGAGGCTTTGAATATATCAATATATTCCACAATCAGCTCTCGCAATTTATTCTCATCTGCTATACTCGGTTTATTCAAATTCATTACTTTTAGTATCTCCTCTGCATCTTTTAAATCTATTTTCCTTATCACTCCTGTATTCTTTATTTCAGAGCGTTCTTCAATTTCCGATTCAAATGCTCTAGCAACAATAAATTTTCTTCTTATAGTCATCTCTTCGTTTGTTATATTCACTAATCTGACTGGTACAATGATTTCAGTCCTACACAAAATCCTTGCCTCAAGCAGCCCTGTCGCAGTGTCCTACTAGGTTCTAAAACCATGTATTGAATCCTAACCCTGGTCACTCCTTGCACTAATGACAAACTGCTTGGCAATTCGAGGGAATTTTAATATCTTCATGAAGCATCACCTTACAACTTATTTGCGATCCGTTTCCCTTTTAACTCTTTCTTTGCCTCCATCACTAATTCTTGTGCCTCTTTTAATCTTTCTTTTTTTAACTCTTTCTTTCCTTCAATCACAAATTCTTGATCCTCTTTTAATCTTTTTTCTTTTAACTTTTTTCTCTTCATCCTTCGCAATATCTTGTTTCTCCTTTAATCCTTCTTTCACGTGCACATGATCATGAACATGTAGATCTTTTAAGAAGAGAGAATCAGCTGTATTCTCAGAAGACGTTGAAGGCTCTTCATGGAAGGGATGTTCTATTATTGCAGAATTCAGGCAACCACGAATCGTCTGAGCTCTACGATTCATCGTTATTCGTGGTAACGAGAGATCTTCCTCACGAGAATTCCTTGAACATAGTTCTTTTTCTTCTTGACCTTGTTCTAATTTTCTTTTGAATACTAATAACAAAAAACAATACACAAAACAACAAAAAGAAAAAGACTAAAAGTGATCCTGCAGACTCTATAGATCGAGGCGAAGTCGAGTTTGATACATACAGTGAACCTGATGTCGTAATAAGATAAGCAGCTACCCAGTCTGTGGATACAGAGTATATATTTTGTGAAAATAATAACAACTTTTTTACAATAGAAATGTATGAAAAATTAACCTAAATATTATTTATTTTGTATTTTTTCTCTATTTTTTTTATTATTTGAGATTTGTTTACCTTTTGAGTAAGACTAATTTGTTGATTTTTGAGAGGTGGTGAGTCTCGATTCGATTCGGACGCGAAGGCTTACCCTCGTACTACTGGGTCACGAGGCTGTGTATTACCGAATATAAATATTGCTGATCAAATGATCAGTAATCTAATAAATGTTTTTTATTCATTAATTAAAAATCTTCCTTCGTCTTCAGATTCGCCATTGTTTGCTTCAATATCTTCATGGTTATGTTTTTTTTATTAATTTAATTTACAACTTATATCGTACCTTCATTTGTGAGAAAAGTAGTTTTGTAAAAATGCTGTGATATTGTTCTAACTGGAATAATAATTATTATGGTTTATGTTGGAGATTTTGATGGCAACTGAAAGACAAATTAATGAAAACTATACATGTTTCGTGTTAAAACCCATCCACTGTTATCCGGTGTTAAACTTGATGGATTTTTTAAGTACGCATTTCTACACAATGTCTGCTGATGCAGTTCTGCTTTGCATGGAGTTATTCTCACTGCATCAGATCTTTTATTTCGTTTTTCACAGGTTCATTTATTTTTTTTAATAAAATTTTTAATCTGACGTTGTAAATATCTTTTATATTTTTCGTTTTATATATTTCACATAAATTATTTAAACATTTCAAATAAAGCATCAATTCAAAAGTCAATTTTACATATTGAAACAAACTCTTCCTAAACAAGACAATGTTGAAGATTGACTAAAATGTGGTTGTGGGACTTACATTGTCTTTAATTTTGTTTATATTTTTACGACGTTTCGATTAGGTGTTAGCTCTAATAGTTATCAAGTATAAACTGAATGTTTTTGTTTTAAGACTACGAGCTTATATGTGGACTGTGCCCATTGAAGTGCAAAGTTTTGCTTCACTGTACACACTTCAATGATTTGATGTGACAAAATAGAGGTTACCAAAGATTAGGTATTTCAACACTTGATTTACTGAAGATTCCATTATTGTTTTTAATATGAACTGCTTCAATAAATTTTCTTTTTTTCATGTTGGGTTCCATATATATTGCCGCAGCCTCAGACCATTTTATATGGTGTTGTTTATTCCAGGAGTGTTCTGCAATTCCTGATCTCGACGTTTCCCCCTTTTGTGCATGAGTTTTATGTTCTTTAATTCTAACTTCTAGTGGTCGTTTGGTTTCTCCAATATACATTTAAACACACTCACATGGAACTTTGTAAACACATTCTTTCTTATCGGTACTTTTTGGTTTTGTTTTTGTCAAATGAGCTCTAAGTGTATTTCCTGAATTAAAGGCTGTTTTTATATTATAATTACTGGCAATTCGCCTTATTTTCTCCGATGTTCCTTTAATGTATGGAATTGTGAAGAAGGAATGTGTTTCTTGCTGTCCAGTGTTCGTTGTTCTAAAGTTATTTATAATGTCGTCAGTTAGTTTTAAAGGATAACCATTCTGTTGTAAATCGGATTTAATATTTGCTACCTACCTTTTTTTCCAATGAACGGGCATTATTGCGTATAGATATAGTGCGATTATAGAGGTTGCGTATAATTCCCCGTTTTGTTACAACAGAATGATTAGAGCTATGATTAAGATATTGTCCAGCATGTGTTGGCTTTCTGTATACTGAAGTTTTAATAGTCTCGTTTGAATGGTTCACCGTGACATCTAGGAAAGGATCATTTATTTAATGATGTTTAGAAACATTTAATCTTTTAATCCTAAATGTCATGGTAAACCATTCAAACAAAATTACTAAATATATAAGTAGTGGGAATAGGGGGCTCCTAGTTGACCCCCCCACCACTTTTTTGATTGGTCAGCCAAGAATGACCTTGTTTCTGATTGGCTGCCCAAGTTCGCCCCCTATTCCGATTGGTTTCATAAACTCCGCCTCTTTTTGCTCCACCTCCTACCTCCTTCCTAACCACCACAGTAGTTGGAGGGGAGCTGGTAGCAGTTGGAGGGGAGCTGGTATTTTAAACCATCGAATCTGAGCGAACTTCAGTCATTCGTGCGCGATGTCAAATAGCGACCAACAACAACAACAACAGCAACTCATTGAACGTGTAGGCCAAGTAATAATTTCCTACCAAAATAACGGAAAAAATCTTACCGATTTTGAAGATCAAGACTTGGCCTTCTTTCCCATCAACTACTTGAAAACATTCGTCGATTCACTTAGTTTACAACAAATTTGGAACAGGTTGCCGGAAAATTATAGAAGTGACGAAGAATTGCAGCTAAATTTGCCGTGTTTTAAACACTATCCAATATATCAACACCACATAGACGGCCCACCATTATCAATAAAAAAGTGTTGTAAAATTAAAAAATAGTGTGAACAAGTGAATCGAGTTTCATCGGACAGTCTTCGAAATGGATCAGACACATGTATATTTAGATTCTGCTTGCGATGAAACGATCCAGTCAATGTACAAAGATGAAACAACTCATTTTAACTTGGCTGGAAGAGGAAAGTTTCACGCAAGACAGGATTCTCTGATCACTATTGATCGAAATAATTTCGAAGACGACGATGAAGATGAAGAAGATGATGGGATAGAGGATAATGGCGTTCCAAACGGGTGTGGAGAAGAGGGGCTCGTGAAAGTGGCAAAAATAAATGCAAGTGATACATTAACACCAAATTACCTTACGCGAGAAGTGTGCGTTTTTCAATCTTATGTCGTAATTATTTCATCTTCTGGCGGTGCATATAATTTATGTTGTGAATGTTACTATATACATGCTCTAAATTGCCCAAATGGGAAAAATAATTTTGTTAATAGCCACTATAAACGATCCTTTATATGTTGCGAAAAAGATCTGCAATGCAACACGTGTGAAAACGATTTATTCATAACAACTCCTTCACAAGCATGTATAATATGTAACAAACCAGAACTAAAGAATATGCAAAACCATCTAATTGAAAAATCAAATTTTAAATAAATTTATTTCACTTGCACTTATTCATGCACTATGGCGTTTTAATATTAAGTTTAAGTTTAAAATATTTTATAAGAATTTAGATTTTGTTCTGCTAAGTTAAATAAATATAAGAAACTATGTAAATAAATATAAGGGAATGATGTAAATAAATATAAGGGAATGATGTGAATAAATAAGAATTTGTATTTATTCCCATTGAAAGAAATTATAATTTGTTCTTTCAGTGTAGAATAATTCTTTTCAAATAATATGCACAACAACCCTACCGATAAATCAAATTTAAATAAATGAATTTGATACTCCACTTGAATTTATTCATGCACCCTAGTAGTTTTTGAATATTAAGTTTAAAATGTCAACTAATTTAAATAAGATTTCATATAAAATATAAGTTGTAAGATATAAGTTATAAGATATAAGTTATAAGATATATATTAAGTTTAAGTTAAATAAATATAAGGGTGCCATCTAAATAAATAGAAATTTGTTTATATTAAGATTCGAAGAACTAATGATTTTGTTCTTTCAGTGTAGAATAATTTTTTCTACATAATATGCACAATCAATCCTATCGATAAATTGAATTTTAAATAAATGAATTTGATACTGCACTTGAATTTATTCATTCACCCTAGTATTTTTTAATATTAAGTTTAAAATGTCAACTAAGACATTTAAATAAGATTTTATATATAAGATAAAGAACAATTAGGTTTAATTCCCTGACAACAGACTATGATTTATTCTTCCATGTTAAAAAAAAAAACCTAGTTTTCATTACTGTGCTTGTAAAAAAAATTATATTCATCCTATTCATAATAATTCTTTCAAGTTAAAGAAACTTGGTTATTAGGTGTGATTCTGTATAAGAAATAGAAAAAAATAAAATATTTTCTTCAACGACTTTGTTTTTTATTATTCCTATATCCAAAATACAAATATACATATATACATAAATACATATTTATAATTTATACCATTTTGGGTTGCCAATTGCTGCTGTCTGCCAGAGGTTGCTGCTGCATGCCAGAGGTTGCTGCTGCATGCCAGAGGTTGCTGTTGTCTGCCATAGGTTGCTGCTTTGCCATCGGTTGTTGTTGTCTGCCAGAGGTTGCTGCTCTGCAAGAGGCCAATTTATAATTTATAATTTATTGGCCTCTTGCATTTTCGAGGGTAACTCTGCCTTCGCTGCTGCTGCTGTTGTTGTGGCTGCTCCTGATGCTGTTGATGTTGCTGTTGATGTTGCTGTTGCTGCTGTGGCCTCTTGCATTTTCGAGGGTAACTCTGCCTTCGCTGCTGCTGCTGTTGTTGTGGCTGCTCCTGATGCTGTTGATGTTGCTGTTGCTGCTGTGGCCTCTTGCACTTTCGAGGGTAACTCTGCCTTCGCTGCTGCTGTTGTTGCTGTGGTTGTGGCTGCTCCTGCTGCTGCTGCTGTTGTTGCTGCTGTTGTTGTGGCTGCTCCCGCTGCTGCTCCCGCTGCTGCTCCCGCTGCTGCTCCTGCTGCTGTTGTTGCTGCTGCTGCTCTGCCATAGGTTGTGGCCGATCTTCTTCCATAGGCTGTTGCTCCATCATCAAAGGTTGAAGATCCATTGCTCGGTCTGGATCCCAATCAAAGGCGATAGGCTCGGGATCCAGGTCTGGCTCAAACATGTGGATAAATTCTTCATCTAAATAGTCAGCCTCTGATGGTGGCGGCCACATCACCGTGTTCTCGGAATTTGGACTCTGACGATCCATCAGATTAATTTGATTTTCCAAGAATCCCAGAAATTCTTGTAGTGTTATAATTATGAACGTACTCATTTTGAGACTTTAAACTTAATGAATGCTAAGTCAAGACGCTGTAAATCCTTATATACAATACTGAAATACCACTTTTCCTACCTCCAGCGGCAAAACCAGTCCGAAGAATGAGAAGAAGAAGAAGGCAAAGATAGCGTGAACTCGAGAGAGGTCGTTCAACGGTCGTAAGTTGTTTTGTTCTTAAGAAAAAGACGAGTAAAGAGGAGAAGAAGAAAAAAAAAAAAAAAGTTGTTTTTGGAATAATATAAAAAACGAAAAAAAAAAAAAAAAAAAAAAAAAAAAAAAAAAAAAAAAAAAAAAAAAAAAAAAAATTAAAAAAATTAAAAAAAAAAAAAAAAAAAAAAACTGTTTTTTATATTATTCCAAAAACAACTTTTTTTTTTTTTTCTTCTTCTCCTCTTTACTCGTCATTTTCTTAAGAACAAAACAACTTACAACCGTTGAACGACCTCTCTCGAGTTCACGGTCTCACGGTTCCCGTCGTACCATGCAGTGCCACGCCGTACCAGCCGGTACCAGGCTCTTGGCTGCTTTAAAAGGCGGCTGGGTACAAAGCGTCTCTTCAGTTTACATCTCGCTATTAGCGTACGCTTGTAAAATTATCGAATCTGTTGTGAATATATCTAGATAGTCCGATTTATTTCGAATTGTGTGACGTAGTGACATATTAATTTTTATTTGGTTTGTATTGTTGATTTCATATTTTTGATTTGATATTTTTGATTTAATATTTTTGATTTAATATTTTTGACTTAATACTTTGGATTTTCATTCATTTTTACTTAATCTTCTAAAAGCCAATTTTTGATTTTTGTTGATTTTTCATTTTTGTGGATTTTTTTTGATTTTTTATTGATTTTTTGATTTTTTTATTGATTCATAATTTTTTTATTTTTTAATTTATAATTTAAAATGTCATTTTTAAATGTAAAAATTGAAAACATCGACTTAACAGCCTTCGATTTAAACGACGCTTGCCTTGTGCATGATTTGATTGATTGTTCATTTTGTGGGCTAAGCGACGAGGAGCTAGATATTAAATTTAGGGAAATTGATATTAATACATTTAACAATTCATCTGAATCTGGCGATTCTTCCGAAATTGGTGAAAGCGATATTTTGACACAGCTCTTAAAAGTTTTGGATGAATCTATTATCCCTGATATTCCTCAAGAACCTCTTGAAACAATTAATTTCGATGATTTAAATAATGATATATTAAGGAAAAATTTAATTAACAATTCTGAAATAAATGAGGGATATAATTTGGAACAACTTTTAGATATATTAGAAGGGGGTGAAATTTGTGAAAATAGCTCAGGGCAAAATTTAATTAAGGGTGATGTGGAATATCAGGAGACTTTTGAGAGCTGTGAGGAACAAAATAATAAGGGGGTTTTAAACAATAATAATAATGGGGTTGGTAACGAGGGAGCTTTAAATAATGATAAGAGGATTGGCATTGGGGGTTTTTCGAAAAATAATATGGAAGAGGTTTATCGCCCCCACTATTCGCCAATTTCAGATGCATCGTCAGATTCATCAGAGGATTCCAACGACAGCGTTGAGACTGTTATAAACGTCTCAGCCAAAGCTCAGCATAATTTTATTAAAGTGTTGGATCAAAATTTAATTGAAGGGTTGGATCAAAATTTTATTCAGGGGTTTGAACAACCATCCAAATTTGGCTATACCAGAAATTCAGTAAATTCGGTAGATGTTTTTGATTTGAGTTGTGGCGAAATTGTGGGGGACATTGAGGTATATACTTATACTGAAAATTTTGAAGATGAGCAGCCTCAATGTCCCTTAATTTCTTCCTGTAATCAAAATCAATTTTTGAAAAATCCTTCTGGCCTAAATTTAGAACAAAGTTCTGAAAATTTAATTGAAAAAAATTTACCCAAAAAACGTTCTTTATCAGAAACAAATGATTGTTCAGATTTAAAAAAGTCAAAATTGGACGGTGATATTTCTAGTTCCCAAACTTTAGGGGCACAAATTTCAAAAAATTCTTTACCAGTCGCTGTAACAACAGCTCCGAAAATCAATCCAACAAATAAAGTCGCTATTGGAGAATTAGATAAGTTTCTACATAAGAAAACTAAGCCGAGCTTAAATAGGAATGAAACAAGGTGTGCCACATCTAGATTTAAGTCAATGGTTTATTCCTATTTAAACTTAGATAATATATGTAATAATTTATCTAATTCGACTTTAAAAGACGTTAAAAATTGTATTCAACGACAAGGCGATCTTCTTTTAAATTTGGGAAATATATTTTTTAAAAAAAATCCATGTTTTTCTTCAAATTAAAAAGTGAATCCAAAAGTTAATTCAAAAGTAAATCCAAAAGTTTTCTAAATTGCGCGAGCTGAAAAAATTGCTAATTATTCTATGTCATTGGGTCTTGATAGATCGAAATTGTATTTATTTAAAAGCGACACGGCCCTAACCGATTCCATTTTAAAATGACTCTCCTTTGCACACACTGCTTAAGAGAATTTAAAAGAAAATCACATATTGTACGCCACCTTCGAGAAAATGTTGTTAATAACGAAAACACCTTTAACTTGGAAGATTATATAATTAATCGTAAGTATTTTTTTTATAACATATTTAGCTATAATTTTCCTTTTAATTTTTTTTTATTATTAATAAAGGTTTACAGAGGAATTAAAAAATAATAATTGTTTCAGTTGATGAACTACTTTCAAGACCTCCAATGCGATTTTGCCAAGATTGTGAAGTAAATGTCAAATCTAATTCCTGGAGCACACACTTGAGGACAAATATTCATAAAAACAGGAGCTGCATAAAATATGGAAATGGAATTGACATTATCAGGAGTGCATTTAAATGTCGAATAGCTTCCTA
This sequence comes from Diaprepes abbreviatus, assembly GCA_034092305.1. Classification (NCBI taxonomy): domain Eukaryota; kingdom Metazoa; phylum Arthropoda; class Insecta; order Coleoptera; family Curculionidae; genus Diaprepes; species Diaprepes abbreviatus. The sequence continues at coordinate 6,067,381 of JASJET010000144.1, read as the reverse complement.
CAGAATATATTCGCAGAATTATCACATCGACATCAAAAAGTTTCAGCAAGATGTTGGTAATAAAGTGCAAACATTAATACGCCAGCGTCAACAGGAATTTACATGTGCTAAAGTAAATTTGGAATTATTTGGAATATATTATTCTCCAACTTTAACCTCTACTTCAATTAAGTCATTTAATACACCGTTCTTCATTGTAACCCATGCAACTGATCTACAACAGCTTTACGATGATTTATTCAAGATTATTGAAACCAAAGCAGATGAATTGCCGGAAAGAGACTCAGGTAATTATTATTTAATCTCAAGAGCTAAGTTTTCTTAATATCACTTAAACATCTCTAACAAATATTATTCAGAACTAATTTTTTAATTCCTATTACAGGGTGGGCTCTACAAAGAATTCTGCATTTGGAAGTCAACATCAATAAGTACAACCCATTGAATGCCTCCTCCTACATTAAGATGCAAACATTTTCTAAATCAATAGTGAATGTGATGAATGAGGACAATTGCTGTTTCGCCTGGGCAGTCGTTTCAGCAGCATACCAGCCAATTGGTAATCCTCAAAAGACCTCATCATATCCAGACTTCAGAAACGCTTTCGATTTTACAGGTATTGAATTTCCAGTAAAATTATTAGATATAAAAAAGTTTGAGGAAAAAAATAATTTGTCCATAAATGTATATGGAGTTGAAAAATTTTTTAGAGATAATAAAAATGTATATGAGATTGTCGGTCCTTTACATTATAATAATGAAAAGAAAAAATTACATATTAATTTGCTTTTAATAAGTTCTGATGATGGAAATAACCACTACTGTTGGATAAAAGATTTAGGTTGCTTGGTATCCAAACAATTATCAAAAAAGAAAATAAAAAAATACTTATGTGATGGATGCCTTCAATATTTTGGAACATATGAAAAACTTAACGCGCATTTAGAACGTGATTGTAGTTTTGTTCGAATTGAGCTTCCTTCAGATAATTTGATTTTGGATAAATTTGGAAATTATATTCCTGCAAATATATTAAAGTTTCAAAATATTCAGAAACAGTATAAAGCTCCTTTTGTTATATATGCCGATTTTGAATGTTATTTAAAAAACATTGAGTGCCAACAATCTACACCTGATTCGACAACCTCATATACTATTAAAACTGCTGAACATATACCCTATTCATTTGCTTATTATATTAAATCATCATTTGATGAGAATGTTGTTTGTCTTAAACTTTATAGAGGTACAGATTGCGCTTTAAAATTTATTGAATACATTGAAAATGATGTAAAAGAAATTTATAAAAAATATTTAAAATATCAAGTACCATTGAAAGATTTGTCATCTGTAGAACAGATTGAGTATGAAAATTCTAGCATTTGTTATGTATGTGAAAAACCTTTTTCAAAAGGAAATTTCATAAAGTGTAGAGATCATTGTCATATTACAGGTAAATATCGAGGAGCTGCCCACTCAATTTGTAATTTGCATTTTAAACCTCCAAAATATATACCAATAGTATTGCATAATTTAAAAAACTATGATTCTCACCTATTTATTAAATCGCTTTGCTATAATAAAGAAAATATTAGTGTTATAGCTCAAAATAAAGAAAAGTATATTTCTTTTAGTAAGGAAATTTTCGTTGATGTGTCAGAAAAGCGGAAACCAGTTGCTTTGCGACTACGCTTTATAGATTCTTTTCAATTTCTCCCAGAGTCTTTAGAGTCACTATCACAAACTCTACAAGATTCACAATGTTTTGAAATTAAAAAGTTTTTCTCAAATGCTGATGAATTTCGATACATTAGACAAAAAGGGGTATTTCCATACTCTTACATAGATTCCAACGAAAAATTAAATGAGAAATCTCTACCATTGATTGATAAATTTTATAATAACTTAACCGATGAAAATATCTCTCCTCAAGACTACAGTCGTGCTGTAGAAGTGTGGAATCTATTTAAGTGTTCTACAATAGGGGCTTATTCCGATATTTACTTAAAATCAGATGTTTTACTTTTGGCTGATGTTTTTGAAAATTATAGATCCACATGTATTAAAACCTATAAGTTAGATCCTGTTAATTATGTCACTAGCCCTTCTATGTGCTGGGATGCAATGATGAAATTAACTAATGTAGAATTAGAATTATTAACGGAACCAGATATGCTTCATTTTTTCAAAAAAGGTGTTCGTGGTGGGGTTAGCACTTGTTCCAAACGCAAATCTGAAGCAAATAATCCATTCTTAGAAAATTTTAATCCTGAAAGACCTACAACATATATCGCTTACTTAGACGCCACAAATTTGTATGGTTATGCTATGAAACAATATTTGCCTGAAAAAAATTTTGCTTGGGTACCTAAGCTCGAAATAGAAACTTTAAATATATCCGAACTTTCAGATACATCATCTATAGGATACATATTTGAAGTTGATTTAGAATATCCAAATTATTTACATGATAGTCATAATGATTTCCCATTTTGTCCTGAACAATATACACCACCAATTTCAAACCACTCAAAATTAATTCCAAACTTACATAATAAATATAACTATATCATTCACTACCGATATCTGAAACAATGTCTACAATTTGGACTCAAAATCATAAAAATACACAGAGCAGTTAAGTTTACACAATCACCATGGTTAGCGGAATATATAGATTTAAATACAAATTTACGAAATTTATCTAAAAATAAATTTGATAAAAATTGTTATAAATTGGCAAATAATTCAATTTTCGGTAAAACCATGGAAAATGTTGATAGGCGAGCAGATATTAAATTAGTATCTCAATGGGAAAGACAGGGTAATAAATTTAGTGCCGAAAAACTTATTTCTAAACCTCAATTAAAGGATTTTAAAATTTTCTCTGAAAATCTAGTTGCTCTTCAACTTCAACAGGTTTGCATTGAATACAATAAACCAATTTATGTTGGGATGAGTATTCTGGATATTGCAAAAACTGTAATGTATAATTTTTATTATGGGTATTTAAAAGTAAAATATGGTAATAATTTAAATTTATTATATACGGATACTGATTCCTTAATTCTTGAAGTTCAGACCCAAAACTTTTATGAAGATATGAAGCTAAATCTGGATAAATTTGATACTTCTAATTTTTCTGAACAAAATATTCATTGCATGCCTATTACAACATCAGTTGTTGGTAAATTTAAAGATGAGTACAAAGGGATTCCCATTGAAAGTTTTTATGGAACTGGTGCTAAAGCATATTGTATAAAATCCAAAAATAGTGTAGATAAAAAAGCAAAAGGCGTTAGTAGATCATGTATAAAAAATCAATTAACATTATCAGATTATAAAGATGTTGTTGAGAAAGGTGACAAAATATTCTGCACCATGTATGTATTCAAGTCAGATATGCATAATATATACACTAATTTGTTAAATAAATTGGCATTAACAACTCATGATGATAAAAGATATTGTATACCAAATTCCACAAAAACTCTTGCATGGGGACATAAGGATATTTTGGAAACAGATTTTTTTGATAAAGATATGAAAATGATGTATGATACTCTAACTTTTTTAAGTTCTGGAAACGAAAATGGATCTAAAAATAAAAAACCGCGATTAGAATTAACTACTCCAAGTAATTTTTCATCTTTATAAAGACATCATTTTATATGATGATAAATTATGTAAGTCGTTTTTGAAGCTTTAAAAGTTGGAGGGGGAACTGAATCCAAAAACATATATATTGTATAGAAATACCATTATTTGTTAGTAATATTACAACAATGACTGCTGCATCTTTAATAGTTTTAGTTTCCCTTGTTGGAAATGTGATATATGTAAATTACATTCCTAATACAGTTAGGGCTGATATATGTATAAATGCCCTCAAAAATGAAACCGACTGCTACAAACAGATGAAAATGACATATCTTGTTGGAAATTCACACTTTTTTACCTATAATGTAACTGATTCTGCTTTGTGTGAAAATACATACATAAAAATTAAATATTCCATGACAAACAAACCATTACAATATTCAGATTGGATTCCTTTCAATAATAAAAAAGAAGAATCTTGTCATTGTGTCTGTTGTTATATATTTGTTATTATATTTACAGCAGCAATATTTATTTGTACATGTTTAATTTTATTGTATTTCATGAAAAAATATCTATAAAAATATTTAATAAATGTTAAAAAAATAATATAAATTTTGTTTTTTATTGATTCTCGTTAGTATAAAGACATTTAAAGTTTATCCCCTCCTCTTAAATGGAGAGGGAAAATAAGTTTACCCCTCCACTTGAGAGGAGAGGGAAAATGTATAAAATTTAGGAGCAAACGGATTGATAGTTAGTTTTTTGAGAGCAAGCAGATAGCCAGTTAGTTTTTGAAATACATCATTTAAAATGTTCAGTAATCAGAGTAAAAATATATTTGAAAATTCACCATTAAAAAAGAAAATAAAAAAAACAATTATAAATTCTACAAAATATAATTTAAATAATTCTAACTCTAAATATGCTGTGATTGGTTTGTGGGTGGAAAGTGATTTTCTACCATGCATTGAACTTGGTGGTAAAAATGGTCAGTCTGTGATATTAAATGAAGATGATTGGAAGAACTTATTGCAATATCAAGGAGTTATAACAAATTATATGTTTTCACCAAATGTTTTCAATGAACCGATATATTTGCAAAATTTATCTATTCATTTTGAAAAGATTGGTGAATTACCAATAGTGAAGATTGTGAAAAGCTGTGATTTTATTTACTATGGAAATGAAACTGTGTGCAGACTATGGGAACAAATTCCACTTATAGAATATAGACTAAATGTTTTACAAAAACAAAACTTTCGACGTTATTTCAACGTTTTTAGAAATAACAATTTTTACGACGGAGATTCTTTTGACAAAATATATAATGTCCTTTCTCCAAAACAAAATCTAAATAGTGAAAATGTGTGCTCCATGCTGGAACTGCTGTTGAATCATCCCGAAGAACTAGAACAAAAATTAAAGTCTAAGCACTATTATGAAGAAGACAGTATCTATTGATGAATCAAGAAACCAAATTCATCTGATGGTTGCTTGGAACTTCGCCTACAGAAAAGCTCGTATGACTTCTGAAGAGTTTATAAATCAAAAACATTTTAGAAGAAGGATTAAATTGACTGAAGAAATTTTAAATCCCATATTAGACTCTGATTATAGGAATATTGTATTTAAAAAAATGTTTATGTAATAAGCTTATTTTTAAATAAAACAAATATATATAAAAAATCATTTTTTTTTTATTACAAACATCAATTATTATTACAGCATTAATTACTATTACATCACATCTCTCTTGAAGATCCAAGAGTTATAAGATTTATCTAATCCTAACCATTTTACAAATACTTTGTTTCCTTTCTTTCTTAACACTTTTTCCACCAGATATACATTTGGGTGTCTTACTTTTTGAAGTTCTTCTTCATAGAAACCTCCTTGAATATCTATCCCATTTCCATCTTGAATCAAATACGTTGTTGGATTAGTAAGCTGGATTTTTTTTATTTGAAAAATTTCGTTTGACCAGTTGGGCGTGTAACCTTTAGAAAATTGTTCGCGAATCTTGCTTATTCGTACTCTATCACTGACACGAAATTTTGGTGATCTGGGATCCACAGTTTTCCTATGAGTATAAGCTGATTTCAAGATTTCCATTTCATTCTTTTTGTTAACTTCGTTTGGTTTTTTTCCGATTGTTGAATGCTTAGTATTATTGTATTCTGTAATTATTTCTTTAAGAAAGCTGATCCATTTATAATTACCTAGTAAACTAAACTTTTTCCACATTTTGTTTTTTATCGTTCTATTTACTCTCTCTACAATACTAGCTTTCATATTAGAAAATGTGTTGTAATGATTAATTTTGAACTGCTCCATAAGTTTCTGAAAGTCTTGATTAAAGAATTCTTTACCCTGATCAGTATTCAGATTTGTTGGGGGAGTTTTTAAAGTTAATAGAATTTTTTTCATTGCAGCTGCTACATCTTTACCAGTTTTGGATTTTACAGGTTCTGCCCATACAAATTTAGAAAACACATTTATTACCATTAAAATATATCTTAAACCCCTATTAAATTTCGCATATGGCTGCATTTCTATCAGATCAGCTTGAAATAGATCATTAAGCCCTTTTACAATTGTTCGTCTCCTTCTATATCGCCTTCTCGCCGGTTTATGTAATTCATTTACAACGTCTTGCTTAATTTTACTCATTATTAATTTATACCTTACTCTCGAAAATAAATCCCACAAATAACTTTACCTCCTTCTAAACCGTTTATAAAAGCCCTTTATCGCTGATGTTGTAAAATATAAAAAAAATCATCTCAGTTTTTTTTAGTAAGTTCTTTAATTTTATTTTCCATTGCTTCAAATGATTTTTTATTTTCATTTATAATTTCTTTTATTGACGAATTTATTTGGGTGATGTTGTTAGTAAGATCAGAAATTTTTACATTAAATTTATTTTCCATTGTTTCAAATGATTTGTTATTTTCATTTCTAATTTCTTTTATTGACGAATTTATTTGGGTGATGTTGTTATTAAGATCAGACATTTTTACATTAAATTTAGTTTCCAAAAGAACATTTGATAACGTATAATCTTTTTTGAAACCACCTAATGTTGAATTCATTTCTTCTCTTGCATAATTCATTGTATCATTAAATTCTTTTCTAGAAACTTCAGCAGCTCTTTGAACTAATTCGTTTAAAGATTTTATTTCTTTTGTTAATTTATCTTCTAGATTTTTTATATCTTTTCCTAATTGAAATTCTGCATTTGTAATATCTAATGTCATTTTCACAATTTTTTTTTCTATATTTTTTATGTCTGACGCTGTCTTTTCAGCTTTGTGTAGTATATCTGTATAAGATGTTTCAAGTTCTTTTATGAGTAAAGAAGTCTCCTCGATTTTTGAACTATTATTTTTAATTTTAATTAATACATCCTTTTTAGAAACTTCTATTATAGCTTGCACTACTTCTAGTAAGGATTCTAATTCTTTTTGTAATTTCTCATCGATTGCCTTTGTAAAATTTCCCTCGTCAAAAGACGTTTCAGATTTGGTTTTCAGATTGTTTAATTGCTTTAGTATATCCTCGATTTTTTCATTATCTTTTGTAATTTGATCTTTGAATTTTGTTTCAATTTTTTCATTTTCGTTTTGAAAATCCTCCTTCAATTTGTCTTCTAAATATTGTAAATTTGATTTATATGCATTGATTTTAATTTCAAATTCTTTAATTTGTTCTTTAAATTCATTAACTTTGTCGGTATCTTTTTTGTGAATTAGGAAATGAGTGTTCATTGATTTTTCAAGATTTTGTGTATTTTTATCCATAACGTCATGTATTTTCTTAAAATTCCTTACTTCTTCTGCTACTCTATCATTAAGCAAATTAGTAAAATTTTGAAACTTTGATGTAATTTCCTTGGAAATACTGTTCTTGACATTGTCAATTGCTGAAGTATCCTTAATTATTGATTTAATTGATGTAATTTCATTTTTTATTTCATTTTCAAAATCATCAACTTTATCATATTTTAACTTCACTACGTCAAAGTCATTTGCATATTTAGAAACTTTCTGAGAAAATTTTTCTACTACATCATCATTTCCATCAACAGTATTTTTCAAATTAATTATCTTGTCATTATATTCAGGAATAACTTTATCCTCAAATAACTTAATCTTTTTTGCAATATTTTGTATATTGTTATCATATTCATTTATTCTCTTATTTAAATTATTAACATCGCTTTTCAACCCGGGATCTAAATTTTGAATTAATTTGTTTTCAATATATTTGACATCGCTTTTAAAAATTTTTATTATTTTCTCTTCAACATTTGATAATATTTTATTTTCTAGTGATAATAATGTGTTTAGAGCAGATTTTTTTGAAATATGACGACCAAATTTATCGATGGTCATTTTAGAAATGTTTAAAAGTATCTATTATGTCCTTTTATATAATAATATTCGCTTCTCTTAGTTCTTCAATAATAGAAATAATTTCATTGTTATGACCAGTGTGTCCCGCAAGCATGGATGCTACCAATAGTCGAAGTCTCTCAACAAGTTCGTTTACATTATCCCAATATATGTAATCTGTATTAGGTTTATTAACTTTTAAAGTTATACCAAATCCGGTTTTTTTTGAAGACACTCGACTTTCTCTATATGGAGCTTTGCGTCTTTCAAAAAATCCCTGGACTGCTTGTTGAGATTCGGGATTTAGAGTTTTAGTTTTTGTAATTCCTTTGCTTTGCAAATAAGGTCCTATTATAGAAATATATTTATGTGATCCATTCCCCTGCACCTGCTCATTTGGATCATTATTTCTACGGTATGCATTGGTTCTTTTTAAAATATCCATATAATTTTCCAAATCTTGTTTTTTATACCCTATTGGTTCTTTTTTAAATAATAACTCATATAAACCTGGTGTACCTGTATAGGTTATTCCTTCAATTTTAATGTTTTTACCAATAATTTCGACAGGTTTTTGAGTTAAACCCAAAAAGAATTTCTCGGTTTCCAAATCATGAACTATTCCATATTGGTGATCAAACTCATGTTCAACATCTTTTACACCGCTATCAATATATTGGCGAGGTAATTCATCAAATCCTAATAAATATTCTTTATATAAATCTGTATCAACAAATGTTCTAACTGTTTGCCGTGTTTGTTCCAGTATATCTGAAAGATTTCCTATTGTGGAGTGTGAACCTGAAGAAGGGTTTGTTTCTGCAATAATACTTGTTTGTTGTATAGATGGCATTTGACTTGCTGAAGCTAAACTCGCGTCCCAGTCAATAATCGATGGTATTTCTGTAGGAAGGAGTGGAGTTTTTCCCGTCTTTCTTTTTTCTGGTGTTGATGTTCCATATTGTAATTTTCTCTTTGGTGTTAGTGTTTGAATTGATCTTTTCTGTGGTGTTTCATAAATTTTTTTAATTGGTGTGTGTAGCTCTTCCTTTATTTCAACAGGTTCAATTTTACCAATCGTTGAAATTAATTCTTGTAAGGGTTGAGTTATCGGTTTATATGTTTCCTCCAATTTAGTTTGCGCCTCAAATTCCGCATTTTTTAAACTCTGATATTTTTGTTTAACAGCTTTTCTTGATTTAACTAACTCTCTTGCTAAACGTTCATCCATGATTGGTATAATTTACCATCAAACGTTTATTTTTATAAGTAAATATATGAATCAAATCCTTTTCGATATCGGCCAGATTTCACATTAGAGTCTTTGTCTATTACTAAAAATCCAAATTTATCTTTCCAACATATTAAGCACAACTCATTAAATTGGTTTAATGACATATCAACATTAACATGATCATCATAAATATGTTTTAAGTTTGTTCGATCTTGTTGAAATATAACAATTAAATTTGCATTGTCACGAATTAATTGTTTCGGAATAGAAGAATATGTTTGACATAAATAAAAACAATCAGTATTTTTGTGTCTTCCGAAACAAAAATAGTCCTTTACAACATTCTGATTACAACACACTATATCATCAAATATTATTATAGAGTTTGGTTTAACTTGTTTTGGTGAAACAATTGTTTCTTCATTTTCAGATTCATAGTATCCAATTTTTTTCAAAGGTTTAAAAAGTGTTCTCAAATATTTATACTTTGGTTGATATAAGGATTTTGAATAAACATACAGATTTTCAAATCGCAAACCATTCGGATCTTCAATCAAACTAATAATAACATTGGTTTTGCCACAGCCTGACGGGCCAATAATTAACCCTCTTTTACTATTTCCCTCAAACAGTTTTCCATGTTTTCTAAAACCATTCACTGAACTTTCATGATCCTTAATTGTTATAGAGTATGGTTGTTTCTCAACTCTCATTTTATATATAAAACAAACTATTAATATTCAGTATTGTGATGTAACTGGTTAGTTATCACTAGGATTGCAACTATATATAATGTTTCCATCACATAATAAACGAATCATTTACAAGACAAACAGCAAAAGGAAAGGAAGTGGTTTAGTAAACTCATTAATAAATAAATTACCCTTTGAATTGCATATTCCTGGTTATAATTTTTGTGGACCTGGAACAAAATTGGAAAAACGATTGTCAAGAGGTGATAAAGGTATAAATTTATTGGATGAGGCTTGTAAAGAACACGATATTGCTTACTCACAATCAAATGATATAAAAAGAAGGCATTTAGCTGATAAAGTATTAGCTGACAAAGCTTTATCAAGGTTCAAAGCTAAAGATTCTAGTTTTGGGGAAAAAACTGCTGCACTAGGAATTACTGGTGCTATGAAAATTAAAAGAAAATTAGGTATGGGACTTCGAACGAGAAGAAAGTTCAAGCGAAAAACTCGAAAAGGACGAGGACTATCATTATCTCAGGTAATTTCAAAAGCTAGAAAAGGAATTAAGGGGAAACGTTTTAAAGACCTAAATGAAAGTATTCAAACTGCTTTAAAAGTTATTAAAAAAACTGGTAAAGTGTTACCTCCAAAGAAAAGGGTAATTCCAATCCCAAAGACTGGCGGATTTCTTCCACTTATACCTTTATTTGCTGGTTTGTCTGCTCTTGGTGCTCTTGGAGGAGGGGCTGCAGGTATTGCTAAAGCAGTAAATGATGCAAAAGCAGCCAAAGCGAAATTAGAAGAATCTAAACGACACAATCAAATGATGGAGTCCATTGCGGTAGGAAAAAAAGGAAGTGGACTTTATTTAAAACCCTATAAAACAGGATGTGGATTATACTTGAAACCTTATTCAAAAAACTGCTAAAACATATACCTCGAAAAGCACTTACAAATTACGATTTACTTAAATACGCTAAATATTTACAAATTCCCAACTTTCGTGGTATTTTTATGAGGGATAAATTACCAAAAAAGATAAAGTTAATTGAAAGTGCAATTGTCAATCTAGATAATCACAGTGGTGTTGGTACTCACTGGATAGCATATACAAAAAAAGGAAAAAACATAATATATTTTGATAGTTATGGTAATTTGCGACCCCCTTCTGAATTAATTAAATATTTTTATAGCGACCAAAATAATAATATTGTTAATTATAATTATAACAGTTATCAAAACTTTAACAAAACAAATTGTGGTCAATTGTGTCTAAAATTTCTTTATAACCATATGTAACACCTAATTTTAGTTTATTATTAAACATATTTTTAAAGTAAAATGTCATATAGTTTTGTTCTTAGCGGCAATTCCGCTATTTTAACATCAGAGTTACATCCTCCAATATATTTAGATGAAGATGTTGAATATGTTATCGGTCTTGTAAATTTCGAAACTTTTAATGCAATTCCCAATATTGATGTTGGGAATAATGTATTAATTCATGATGAAAATTTAGAAATAGCTATACCCCCAGGTAGCTACGAATTAGAAGACATAAAAGATTTTTTAAAAAAACACTTGGATGAGGATAAAATTAGTTTTAGTCTTTATGCAAATAATAATACTTTACGTACACATCTTAAATGTTCAGCCCCCATAACTTTTCGTGAAGGAACTATTGGTAAATTATTAGGGTTTAAAAATGGGCGATTGGAAGCCAACATTGAACATATATCAGATTTTCCCGCGGAAATAATTAAAGTAAATTCAATAAATATAGACTGCAGTATTGCAGAGGGATCATATTTAAACGGGAAACCTGTTCATATAATACACCAATTTTTCCCGAGCGTTGCTCCAGGGTTCAAAATAATTGAGTCACCTCAAAACGTCATATATTTCCCAGTCACCGTTAAAGTAATTGATAAAATAGCCATTAAAATAATAGATCAGGAAGGTGATTTGGTTAATTTTAGAGAAGAAACCATAACCATCAGACTACATCTTAAAAAAGTAGATTAAAGATGGTAATATTATATAACAATAAATCTGCAAACTTTACTAGAAAATTTAATAATAAAAACATTAATAAGACAAGAAAGAAACCAACTTCCTTTAGTAGGAAATCAAACTTCCAAAGGTTAACACCTTCTAATAGAAAATTTCTTCAAAGTTTGGGTTTTAAACTTAAATAAAAATGGATTATTTAAATGTAAGAGAAAATGTATTGGTTGATGAATCAATATTAAGCTGGGAAATTCTTTCTTTCGATCCTTTTAATCCTACAAAACTCGGACCAAATGATGAAATCAGAATTGCTTTGCAACAAACAGGAAAATATCCTTTACCTTGCAAAAGTGAAATTTATGTGGAATTGCAAGTAACTAAAGAAGATGATTCCCCTTTAGCTAATACTGTTTTAATTAATAATGCTCCGGCATTTTTATTTAAAGAATTACGCTATATTTTAAATGGTGTTACTATTGACTCCGTTCGGGATATTGGTATAACTTCAACTCTTAAGGGATATATTTCATTTAATCAAAATGAAAGTGCTAAATTGGAAAATGCCGGTTGGTATCCGAAAACAAAATCTAAAGAAAAAATTATGACTGATGACAAAGGTAATGTTTCATTATGTATACCATTAAAGATGTATTCAGGATTTTTTGAAGATTATAATAAGATTATTCTTAATTCACAACAAGAACTTATTCTAATAAGAAGTAATGATGATACAAATGCATTATTATCCAGTAATGAAGATGAAAAACCCAAAGTTAAAATTACCAAGTTGTGTTGGAGAGTTCCTCATCTTACTGTAGCGATTCCGCAAGAATTAGCACTTACCAAAATTATTGACAAAAATAGTGATATACTAATAACCTTCCGAAGCTGGGAATTAGTTGAATATCCAGAGTTATTGGAAACTACGAGGCACAACTGGCCCGTAAAAACATCTACAAAAGTCGAAACGCCACGTCATGTTCTAATTGCTTTTCAGAAAAATAGACGTGGTAATCTAAAAATGGATATGAGTAAATTTGATCATTGTAATTTAAGAAATATGAATGTCTTTTTAAATTCAGAAAGATATCCTTACAACGATCTTCAACTTGATTTTGAAAATAATAAATTTGCTACTCTGTATGAAATGTTTACAGACTTTCGTCAAGGGTATTATAACTCTCCAGTGGAACCAATTTTTAATCCGAAAGAATTTAAAGAAAATGCTCCTATAGTTTACATTAATTGTTCACATCAAAGAGATTTACTACAAACAGGTCCAGTAACCATGAGAATTGAATTTGAAACCAAGGAAAAAATTCCCCCTAAAACAGCGGCATATTGTGTTATAATTCATGATAAAGTTTTCAGTTACAATCCATTAACAAAAATTGTGAAACAGTTGTAATACAATTTCCTTAAGATAAAATACTCTTTTTAAACAAACCGCTACTTACGCTTAAGAGCGCACGCGTCAATTTTGATATTTATTAACGTAGCCAAACCAGAATTCTTCATTTATATAATGTCTTACGAGATTTCAGTTCGAGTATTAGATTTTCAACTTCAGTTGCAGAAATTAAAAAAACAAATAAGTGAATATCAATTAAAAGTAGAAATGATCAAGAAATTCAAATATTTGAAAATATGAAACTTATTCTAGATCTTCAAGGATTCAAAATTGAAAATAATAAATTTATTGTAAAGGAATTAGCAGCGTACGATGGGCAAAAGACAAGTCATTTTATTTTCAAAGCTCCATTTCCGATGGGTCATTTACCATCCTATTTACACAAACAAGCTCTGTGGTTAATAAAAAATTACCATTGCATTGAATGGTGTGAAGGATTTACACCATTACACAAATGTGGAGATATCATAAGAGATTTAAGCGCTAAGGTAGACTATGTTTATGTAAAAGGGGAAGAAAAGGCAGATTTCGTAAAGAAGTATTCCATGAAACCAGTTATCGAGATTGATGAACAACCCACCCTAAAGAAAATGGATCCTTGCTGCTTTTATCATCAAAAAATACCATGTGTATGTGCATTATCAAATGTTTATTACCTTTACAACAATTTTTTTATGTAATAAAAGACTTGATTACAAATTATGTGTTTTATTTTCTAACATTGTTTTAATACATGAAATATTATTATTTAATCCTAGTTCTTGAAGTTTACATATTAAAATATCTATATTTTTATTTTTTAAATATTCGCTACAACATTTAGCTGCTAGTAAACATAATTCCGCATGTTCCATATAATTTAAAAACAATATAATATTCTGCGCTTCACTTTCTTGACCTTCATATGCATAAAACTCGGAACAGGCTGCGGACATCAAAAACTCTTCATACATTTCTCTTATTAATAATTCCATAATAAATCCTACACTAAAACCTCCCTGTTTCTCAATATCTCTTTATCTCTCTCTTCCTCTTCCACGATTTCTTTTAATATATCAGGATCTTTTATATAATCCTTCAATATCCTTAAAAAGTAACTGAATCCTATTTTCTTTATTTCATGAAAGAACTTCGGCAAATTTTGGGTTTTTCTATAATTTAAACAGGCTTCTGCAGCTAATTGGTATTGGAAGGCAGTCTCATAATATACCTGTGCCCACTCGGGGTGTGTTTTCCTTAGCATTGCATTCTTTAATTCGGAATTTTGAAGTTTAGTAAACTGTTTACCTAATTTGATTATTTCATTTTGCAAATCACTGTTCATAACTACCACTTATTTTTAATTTAACACTGTTCTTTATTAGTGGTGAATCTTCTATATAAGCTTAAGACTAGTTGTAAATGAATGTAGCTCGCTCAGATTCAGTCCTTTAAAATACCAGCTCCCCTCCAACTGCTACCAGCTCCCCTCCAACTACTGTGGTGGTTAGGAAGGAGGTAGGAGGTGGAGCAAAAAGAGGCGGAGTTTATGAAACCAATCGGAATAGGGGGCGAACTTGGGCAGCCAATCAGAAACAAGGTCATTCTTGGCTGACCAATCAAAAAAGTGGTGGGGGGGGTCAACTAGGAGCCCCCTATTCCCACTACTTATATATATATATATATATATATATATATATATATATATATATATATATATATATATATATATATATATATTGGAGAAACCAAACGACCACTAGAAGTTAGAATTAAGAAACATAAAACTCATCCACAAAAAGGGGAGAAATGTCGAGATCAGGTATTGCAGAACACGCCTGGGATAAACACCATACAAAATAGTTTGAGGCTGCAGCAATACATATGGAACCCAACATGAAAAAAAGAAAATTTATAGAAGCAGCTTACATTAAAAACAACAATGGAATATTGAGTAAATCGAGTGTTGGATACCTAATTTTTGACAACCTCTACTCTGTAACATCAAATCATTGAGGTGTGTACAGTGAAGCGAAACTTTGTGCTTCAATGGACACAGTCTCTATACAAGCTCGTAGTCTTAAGACAAAAACATTCAGTTTATACTTGATAACGATTAGAGATACAACCTAATCGAAACGTCGTAAAAAAATAAATAAAAATAAAGACAATGCAAGTCCGACAACCACATTTTAGAAAGATCTATGTCAATTCCTGTTAAAGTGATCTGAAGATCTTAAAAATTCAAATCCATCAGGAAAAATCACATCTATGATCCTTTAATTTCATACTTAAGTTATATTACAATTAATAATGAAACAAAAAATACTAAAACAAATGTATTAAATATTAAACTTCATATTGATGGAAAAGTTGTTGAGGGTGATGGAACGGTTGTTGCAGCATTTTTCTAATATTTTTATTGTATAGTTGAAGAACAGCTGAGTACTCGTTTTCTGTATGGTCATTCTACACACTGCACTACCTATCACATGCACTATAAATCAATAGTTTTTCTTCTATCCCTGATTAAGAAAAAAAAATAATGTTAAATCACAAAGTAAAAAATCCACAGGAATGGATAAAGTTCCTGAATGCTTAGTAAACATCTTTTTAGAATTATTTTCGTTAATCTCAGCAACTTAGTAGCTAGTAAAAGGTCTATACCATTTGGTGGCTTTTCTACACTTCGATAAGTTGCTCTAATATTCCCAACTCATAAAAAGTTGGTAATCTGCACAATGGAGAACTATCGCGCTACATCACTGCTGAGCTATTTTTCAAATTTTTAATAAACACGATGTTCTTTCTTATGTCTAGCAAAATTTTACGTGGGGTTACTAAACTGAGACCGCCTGTTCTAGGCTTATGCAATCTATTTTTGACTGCGTTGATGTTGGTCAATACGCAGCGTGGATTTTCTTTATTTGTCTCGGTTATTTGATGCCGTGGATTTGTTGCTATTAAAATATATAACGTAAATATTAGAGGACCTAGTAGTGGATATATGAGAGAAGGAAAGAGGAGGAGGAGGAGTAAGAGTAAATCATCAACACTTTTCATCCTCCTCCTCTTTTCTTCTCTCATTATACTTTTCAAATCTCTCATTATACTTATTAAAAAACCTCGTATCATCAAAACTTTTCATCCTCCTCCTCTTTTGTTTTCTCATTCGAATTATCTCGTATACATTCGAGTTACTTCGTATACATTCGAGTTACTTCGTATACATGTTAACATGACCTTGTATCCCTTCTTTAAATTTTGATTATAAAAGCAACACTTTACCAGCTTAAAACATACTAAAATGAAATATGTCTACTGCTTCTAACGAAAGTGAATTAAAATTATTAATTCAAAAATTTTATAAAAAATGTAAAAGTTCTGCTTTTGAGTTCGAACATTATGCAGTTGATAGTGGTCCATCTTGGTTTCAATATTATTTGGATATATCCAAAAACCATACAGAGGCTGTGAAATTGTGCGAACGTTATTTTCAAAAGAAAGATATTGTACAGTTTATACGTGAATTAGTGAAGTTAAGTTGGTTTCATCATGAAGTTCGTCATTTAAACCAATATATTAGAGATCCTGTTGTATTACAAGAACTAATCAAATTGCGTGGTGAAGATGATGCCTAAAATTGAAAATTTTGTGAGGGACCTTTATGAAGGGTTCATTATGAACGAAGCATGTTCCAGATATTTATCTTGTTTAGTTGAAGAAGAAAGTGAGGGTCAAGATTTATTGTTATATATAAAATATGTTGATCATGCAAATTGTTGTAAAAAAGCAGCAGAATTGTGTAGTGAATTTTTGAAGACTAAAAATGTGTTAAAATTCTTTGATGAACTTAAAAAAATTGGACTCAATAAAGAAATAAATTTATGTATTGATTTATTGGTTAATTAAAGTTAGTGTGAAATAAAATATTTAAATTTTTATAGTTGTTTTATTATTGTGTAACGGCTGTTATGTTTAAATATTTGATTATGTAAAGATAGGAAAATATAATTTTCTGTTAGTAATGTGGGGATGTGGATAAATAAAAAAAATATTATAACATTCATTGTTAATTTATTCATTCATAAAAAAATTTTTATACATAAAGAATACATTAGAAAGGGCACACATTGAAGGTGATTGAGAATGATAAAAACATTTAGGAGATGATTTAATTAAAACAGGTTGTTCGTCCAATTCAATTATTGGCTTAGTACAATATTTTCTAATAAAATTAGCTTTCTCTTCTCCTTTAATATAAATGAATTCTCCTTTTTCTGTTAAGTTTTTTACTATAGATGAAAAATTATGAAGAGGAATATATCCTGTATTCCAATTGATGCAGTGATGAAATTTCATTAACCATTCTGCTTGCTTGTATGTTTCTGGTGGAAGCATTTGTAGTGGATACGGTGGTTTAAAAATATAATGACTCATTTTATGTCCATCAAACATTGCAAGTTCTTTAGGAATAAACTTGTTGTGTTCATCCTTAAATCCTTGAACATCCATAACTATTCTCATTTTTATTTAGCAAATTTTTAAAGTACTAAATTTTTTTATTACAAATTGTTTTTTCGAATAGTCTTCAATAAGATTTTTGAGATGTTTAATTTTTTTTAAAAATAGTTCTATTTTTTCTTTTTGTATTTTGTACATTCCATTTGATGTGCAACAAACTATGGTATAGAAACAACTGATCTTATTCGATATATTTTCATTTTAATAATGATATTTGATGTGGTGGGAGAAGTTAAAGTTGTTTAACAATTTTTGTTAATGGATTATAGCTAAATACTTTATCATGTATTATAACACAATACGCAGCTGTTTTTCCCGATATTTTTTCTTTTGTCTCAAATTCAATTCTCATGGTTACTGGGCCGGATTGTAATAAATCTCTCTGATGAGAGCAATTAATGTAAGCAATAGGTGCATTATCTTTAAATTCTTTGGGATTAAATATTGGTTCTATTGGAAAGTTATAATATACTTGACGAAATTCAGAAAACATTTCATACAGGGTAGCAAACTTATTATTTTTAAAATCAAGCTGAAGATCCTGGTAAGGATATCTTTCTGAATTTAAAAACACATTTATATTCCTTAGGTCACAATGATCAAATTTACTCATATCTGATTTTAAATTACCACGTCTATCCTTTTGAAAAGCAATTAGTACATGTCTTGGTGTTTCAATTTTTGTGGAGGTTTTGACAGGCCAATTATGTCTTGTATTTTCTAATAACTCTGGATATTCAATTAATTCCCAACTTCGGAAAGTAAGAAGAATATCATTGTTTTTATCAATAATTTTCGTTAGTGCCAATTCTTGGGGAATGGCCACAGTAAGATGTGGAACTCGCCAACAAAGTTTGGTTATTTTAATTTTCGGTTTTTCATCATCACTTGTGGTTACTAAAGCATTAGTGTCATCATTGCTTCTTATTAGTATTAGTTCTTGTTGTGAATTTAAAATTATTTTGTTATAATCTTCAAAAAATCCCGAGTACATTTTTAATGGGACGCATAGGGAAACGTTTCCTTTTTCATCAGTCATAATTTTTTCTTTAGGTTTCGTTTTTGGATACCATCCAGCATTTTCCAATTTAGCACTTTCGTTTTGATTAAATGATATGTATCCTTTAAGAGTTGAAGTAATTCCTACATCTCGAACTGAATCAATTGTAACACCATTTAAAATATAACGTAATTCTTTAAACAAGAATGCTGGAGCATTGTTGATTAATACCGTATTAGCCAATGGAGTATCATCTTCTTTGGTAACTTGAAATTCTAAATATAATTCACTTTTGCAAGGTAAAGGATATTTTCCTGTTTGTTGTAGAGCAATTCTAATTTCATCATTTAATCCAAGTTTTGTAGGATTGAAAGGTTCAAATGATAGTATTTCCCAGCTTAATATTGATTCATCTACAAGAATATTTTCTTTTACATTTAAATATTGCATTTTATTTTAGTTTGAAACCTAAACTTATCAGAAATTTTTTATTAGAAGGTGTTAACCTTTGAGAGTTTAATTTATTACTAGTTAAATGTCGTTTAGTATCTTTCTTATTAATGTTTTTAGAGTAAAATTTTTTTGAAAAATTATAATTTGAGACTTTTTTATTATATAAAATAACCATTATTCATCTATTTTTTTAAGATGTAGTCTTACTGTTACCGTTTCTCCTCTGAAATTGATGAGATCACCATCTTGATCTACTATTTTAATGTTTATATTGTCTATTACCTTTACAGTAACAGGAAAGTAAAGGACATTTTGTGGTGATTCTATTATTTTAAAACCAGGAGCTACACTAGGAAAAAATTGATGTATTATATGAACAGGTTTTCCATTTAAATATGATCCTTCGGCAATATTACAATCGATGTTTATGGCGTTTACTTTAATAATTTCCGCTGGAAAATCTGAAATGTGCTCCTTAAGACCTTCTAATTCCTTATTTTTAAAACCTAATATTTTTCCTATAGTTCCATCACGAAACGAGATAGGAATATCTGTTTTAATATGTGTTCGTAAAGTATTATTATTGGCATAAATATGAAGAAAAGTACGATTGTCCAAAAATTTTTGAATAAAATTATTTACATCATCTATTTCATAACTACCTGGTGGTATTCTTATTTCTTTATTTGAGTCATAAATGAAAAGATTATTAGTCTCATCAATATTTGGAATAGCATTAAAAGTTTCAAAATTTACAAGTCCAATGGAATATTCAAAATTTTCATCTAAATATATTGGAGGATGAATATTAACAGAAAGCGTGGGGGAATTACCACTAATGACAAAACTGTACGACATATCTCTTTAAAAATTTTTAACAAAATGAATTAATATTGTTTTTCAACCATTATTATAAAGAAATTTAAGACAGAGTTCACCACAATTTGTTTTGTTAATTGATTGATAATGATCGTAGTTATATTTCACAATATTTTTCTTTTTATCGCTGAAAAAATATTTTGTTAATTCGGTAGATGGTCGCAAATTGCCATAACTATCAAAATATAAAATATTTTTCCCTTTTTTTATGTATGCAGTCCAATGAGTTCCATCACCACTATTCTTATCGAGATTAACAATACCACTTTCATTTTTATTAATTTTTTTTGTTAATTTATCTCTCATGAATATACCTCGAAAGTTGGGAATTTTAAGTAGATTAATATATTTACTTAAATCATAATTTGTAAGTGGTTTTCGAGGTATTTGTTTTAACAGTTTTTTGAATAAGGTTTCAGATATAATCCACATCCAGTTTTATATGGTTTTAAATAAAGACCACTTCCTTGTTTTCCTACTGCTATAGATTCCATCATTTTATTATGTCTTTTGGACTCTTCTAATTTTTCTTTAGCAGCTTTTGCATCGTTGACAGCTTTCGCAATACCTGCTGCTCCTCCTCCAAGAGCACCTAAAGCGGACAAACCAGCAAATAAAGGAATAAGAGGTAGAAATCCACCAGTTTTTGGAATTGGTATGATTCTATTTTTTGGTGATAATATTCTACTATCTCCGATAGATCTAAGTGCGGTTTGAATAATATCAGTCAAACTTTTAAATTGTTTTCCGTTTAGTGCTTGTCTTGCTTTTGAAATAGCTTGAGATAAAGTTATTCCTCGTCCTAGACGAGTTTTTCGACTTCTGTTTTTCCTTCTTTTTTTTAATCCCATACCAAATTTTCTTTTAATTTTCATTGCACCTCTTATTCCAAGTGCAGCAGTTTTTTCTCCAAAAGTGGCGTCTTTTGCTCTGAACCTTTCGGCAGCTTTGTCACCTAATAATTTATCAGCAGCGTGTCGGCTTTTTATATCATTTGATTGTGCATAGGCAATATCATGCTCTTTACAAGCTTCATCCAATAAGTTTATGCCTTTATCGCCTCTAGCTAGTCTCTTTTCTAGTTTGGTTCCAGGTCCACAAAAATTATACCCAGGTAGATGTAATTCAAAAGGTAACTTATTTATTAGAGTATTAATTAAACCACTACCTCTTTTTCTGACTCTTCTTTTATAAATGGATTGTTGCTTATATGAGATTGGCATTATATAATTGAAATCTTGGAACAAACTGACTAGTTTTAAATTAGAACTTACCCTTTATACATCCTCTTATATATGAAAATTGTCAAACAACCTTATTCAATTATTATTAAAGACCATGAGACTTCAAGAAATAATTTTAGAAAACATGGAAAATTGTTTGAAGGCTCTAGTAAAAGGGGGTTAATTATTGGTCCATCAGGGTGTGGTAAAACTAATATCATTATAAGTTTAATTGAAGATCCTAATGGTTTACGGTTTGAAAATTTATATATTTATTCAAAGTCTCTATATCAACCAAAATATGAATATTTGAGATTACTTTTTAAACCATTGAGAGAAACTGGATATTATGAATCCGAAAATGAAGAAAATATTGTTTCTCCACAAGAAATAAAACCAAATTCCATAATTATATTTGATGATATAGTGTGTTGCAATCAGAATGTTGTAAAAGATTATTTTTGTTTCGGAAGACATAAAAATACTGATTGTTTTTATTTGTGTCAAACGTATTCTTCGATTCCAAAACAATTAATTCGAGACAATGCGAATTTGATTGTTATATTTCAACAAGACAAAACGAACTTAAAACATATTTATGATGATCATGTTAATGTTGATATGTCATTTAATCAATTTAATGAGTTATGTTTGATGTGTTGGAAAGATAAATTTGGATTTTTGGTAATAGACAAGGATTCGAATTTAAAATCCGGTCGATATCGAAAAGGATTTGATTCATATATTTTCTTATAAAAATAAAAGTTTTGTGAAAAATTTAACTAATCATGAATGAACGCTTAGCAAGAGAGCTTGTTAAGTCAAGGAAAGCTGTTAAACAAAAATATCAAAGTTTAAAAAATGCTGAATTTGAAGCACAATCCAAATTGGAGGAAACCTATAAACCAATAACTCAACCTCTACAACAATTAATTTCAACAATTGGTAAAATTGAATCGGCTGAGGTAAAGGAAGAGCTACAAACACCCATTAAAAAAAATTATGAAACACCAGAAAAAAGATTGTTTCCAACACTAACACCAAGAAAAAAACTACAGTATGGAACATCAACACCAGAAAAAAGAAAGACAGGGAAAACTCCAATTCTTCCTACAGAAATACCAACAATTATTGATTGGGAAACCAGTATAGCTTCACATAGTCAGATGCCATCTTTACAACAAACAAGTGTCATAGCAGAAACCACCCCTTCTTCAATTTCACAATCTACGGTAGGAAATCTTTCGGATATATTAGAACAAACACGCCAAACAATTCAAACATTTGTCAGTACACCTTTATATCAAGAATATTTATCAGGATTTCATGAATTACCTCGTCAATATATTGACGGAGGGGTAAAAGATGTGGAACATAAGTTTGATCACCTCTATGGAATAGTACATGATTTTGAAACTGAGAAATTCTTTTTGGGTTTAACACAAAGACCTATAGAAATTATCGGTAAAAACATAAAAGTTGAAGGTATAACTTATACAGGTACACCAGGTTTATACGAATTATTATTTAAAAAGGAACCAGTAGGTTATAAAAAACAAGATTTGGAAAATTATATGGATATTTTAAAGAGAACCAATGCATACCGTAGAAATTATGATCCAAATGAGCAGGTACAGGGAAATGGATCACAAAAATATATTTCTATAATAGGGCCTTATTTACAAAATAAAGGAATTACAAAAACTAAAACCATAAATCCCGAAACGCATAATATAGTTCAAGGATTTTTTGACAGACGAAAAGCTCCATACAGGGAAACTCGAATATCTTCGAAAAGAACAGGATCCGGAATAACTTTAAAAGTTAATAAACCTTATACCGATTACGTATATTGGGATAACGTAAATGAACTTGTTGATAGACTTCGACTGTTGGTAGCATCTATGATGGCTGGGAATACAGGACATAACAACGAAATTATTTCTATTATTGAAGAATTGAAAGAAGCCAATATAATTGTATAAAAGAATGTAGTAAATATTGTTACATAACATTGTTAAAATGACCATTGATAAATTTGGACGTCATATTTCTAAAAAGTATACAGTAGATATACCTACAATAGAAAATAAAATACTAGCCAATGTTGAAAATGAAATATTAAAAAATTTTAAAAGTGATGATATTGTTCAAAGATTTGAACCTGTGTTAAAAAATGATATTGTAAATTTAAAAAAGAGAGTTAGTGAAAATGATGAAAATGTGGAATCTATTTCGAAAAAAATTAAGTTATTTGAAGAAAATGTGTCAAACTATGATAACAGGATATTAAATATAAAAAATATTGTCAAAGACAATGATGAACTATTAAAAAGTTTTTCTCAAAAAACATCGAAGTGTGAAGATGATTTTAAAACAATAAAACAGAAATATGATGAAGTAAAGAGTTTTGAAAATAACATAAAAAATGAAATAACATTGGTTAAATCAAAAATAAATGATACTTCTGCAATAGAAAATGTTAAACAAATTATTATAAAAGATATGGTATCAAAGTTCCAAGAATTTACGAACAAACTTAATAATAGGGTTTCTGAAGAAATAGGTAATTTTCAAAACGTTCATGATGGTATGAATAAAAACACACAACAAATAGAGAGAGCTATGAATACACACTTTATAATCCATAAAAAAGATAGCGATAATATTAATGAAATAAATCAGAAAATTAATTCAATTGAAAATAATGCTGAAATAATTCTATTAAACTTGAAAAATTTGGAAAAGAAATTAAACACAGATTTACAAAATGTAGATGAAAAAATTGAAAATAAATTTAAAAATGAAATTTTAAAAAATAGTGAACAAATCATGGAGATAATCTCACAATTAAACAATCTAAAAACAGAATTAAAAACCACTGTTGACGATGAATATTTTCAAAAGATGTTGAATAAAAGATTAGAAAAATAATTAGAATCTTTAGCAGAACTAATACAAGCTATGATTAACACCTCTATCCATGATTTAAAAAAAGGACTTGCACAACACAGTTCAAAAATTGAAGAAATTTCAACAAAGTTAAATGATTATGAAAAATCTTTGAACGATGTAAGAATTGAAATTGAAAAAGCGATTTTAGATATAAAGAAAATAGAAAAAAAATTGGTAGAAATAAAATTAAATTTAACAAATGTAGAATTTCAATTAGGAAAAGATATAAAAAATCTAGAAAATAAATTGGTAAAAGAAATAAAATCACTAAACGAATTAGTTCAAAGAGCAGCCGAAGTTTCTAGAAAAGAGTTTAATGACACAATGGCATATGCTAGAGAAGAATTAAACGCAACAGTAAGAGAAATGAGAAACGAAAGTATAAAATCACTTGTTGTTTTTGAAACTAAAATTAATGTAAGAATTACCAACATTGAAGATGAAATCAAAAAAGTCAAAGATTCGAATAATGCATCTTTTAAAAATTTGGAATATAAAATCGAAGATGAAATCAAAAAAGTCAAAGATTCGAATAATGCATCTTTTAAAACTTTGGAATATAAAATCGAAGATTTGCTAAAAAAAGATAACAAACAAATAAAATAAGTTATTTAAAGAAGATATGAAGAAATTTTATTCTAGTACTATGAGTAAAAATATTAAAGAAACAGTTGTAGATGAATTACATAAACCGGCAAGAAGAAGATATAGAAGAAGACGAACTATTGTTAAAAGCCTAAATGACTTATGGCAAGCTGATTTGGTAGAGATGCAACCCTATTCCAAATTTAATAAAGGTTATAGATATATTTTGGTGGTGATAAATGCATTCTCAAAGTATGTTTGGACTCAACCACTTAAAAGTAAAAAAGGAAAAGATGTAACTGAAGCTATGAAAAAAATTTTAGAAAAAACAAGTAAACCGCAAAATTTGCAGACAGATTTGGGAAAAGAATTTTTCAATAAAGATTTTAAAGATCTTATGAATTATTACAAA
Organism: Diaprepes abbreviatus; assembly: GCA_034092305.1. NCBI lineage: Eukaryota > Metazoa > Arthropoda > Insecta > Coleoptera > Curculionidae > Diaprepes > Diaprepes abbreviatus. Next base: position 6,042,024 of record JASJET010000144.1, on the reverse strand, counting down.
ATTAATCATTATAATACTTACTCTAACCTCAAAGCGAGTATTGTAGAACGCGTAAATCGAACTTTAAAAAATATAATGTGGAAATATTTTAGTAATAGAGGGAATTACCAATGGTACTCTATTTTACCCACTATTATTGAAAAATATAATAATAGTATTCATAGAACTACCGGATATAGACCTGTTGAGGTTAATAAAAAAAATGAGAAAACTATACTGCAAAATTCTTTTACTTTTAAAAAAACATTTGATTTAAAGCGCACTACATTTAAAGAAAATGATTTTGTTAGAATTTCCAAACAAAGAGAAGCTTTTGAAAAAGGATATACTCCAAATTGGTCAACTGAAATTTTTCAAATTAGAAAGGTTCAGTTAACAAATCCACCCACCTATTTATTAAAAGATAGTAAAAATGAATATATTGAAGGAGGTTTCTACCAAGAAGAGTTACAAAAAGTTAAACATCCAGATGTGTTTTTGGTTGAAAAAATTTTAAGGAAGAAGGGGAACCAAGTTTTTGTTAAATGGTTAGGATTCGATAAATCACATAATTCATGGATTCTTAAAAAAGATGTATTGTAATTAATTTTAAGTAATATTGTATATCAAATTTTTAAATAAAAGACCTATTTATATAACATATTTTTTATTTACGATAATCCTTTTTACAACAAATACTAACAATATAATTTTTAAGATGTTTACAACTGAGATTAACAATATAAATTTATATTTTTACATTAAATCTTTCAATATATATTTTTTTTCTATGATCTACATCAAAAATACTTTTAAGAATACTTTCACATTGTTCAACTCGTTTTTCAAATCTTAGTCTGTCAAGATAAAATTTCTGATATTCACTTTTTCGAGCTTGTCTAAATGCAAAGTCCCATGTCACTAATATATAAACTTTATTATTGTTCTCACTGATTGTCACTGATTTCTTCATATTTCTATTGTAATGCACCGGATTTTCTTAACTTGTTTTCTAATTCCTGTTTATGTAGAGATAACATTTCTAAAACAGTTCCGACATTTTCACTGTTTAAATTCTGACATGGATCCAAAACACTATAAATATGAGACAACACATCTCCTGACTGATAATTATAGTGATGAAACAAATTAAAATATTTGGAAAATTCTTGCTTTTTAATTATATGAATTCTGTAGTCAACAAGTTCATCGATTTCAACTAATTTATCTATTGATTCTTTTCCCAGAATCACATAATGTTCATCCTTTTGAATTCTGATAACAGGAGAATGATTTATTTTTTCAAAAAACACTGTGATTTTTTCAATTTTTAGTGGGTATGCATATGCTTGAGCAGAATAAAAATAATTCACCAACACTCCTTGATTTTTTTGAAGTTCTTTCCATTCTTCTTCATTCAAGTAAATGTGAAATCCATTTCGACCTCCAATTAGAACTTTTGGTGTAAAATCATTTATACCAATTCCAACACAAACAAATTTTGATAAGGAATTGTTAAGATAGTAGATTTTTGAATTTAATAATTTTTCATTACACTGACTAATTTTATCATTGGTTTCACTAGAACTGGATTTATATCCATTAAAATTGCTACTATTAAACATGATGTCTTGATGCTAACTGAAAACTAAAATACTGAGTCTGAATATATCTTATCCACCCCACTCCTCTATAAATTTCAAGGTCAAGCAAGTTTATTAAATTTTTATGACCTATCTTGATAAAACAAAATTGTCAAGAACGACAAAAGTGAAAAACTACCTATTGATAAAATTATATTGAAGATAAATAGAATTAAACAGTTTTTACCTTCCTCATCATTTTTAATATGAGCACAGCTAGAAATCGTAAATGGTTTTTTATTTTTTTCAATCCAGTTAGTGTCAAAAATTGTATTATTTGGATAATGAAAGTAAATTTTGAAAAAATTACTATTAGATTGACTATTATTCATATTATATGCGAAAGCAGTTGAATAATTATTAATATTCATAGCTTTCATATAATTACATATTTCAGGTTTAATAGTAGAGGTTTCGTTTTCAAAACACACCATTCCATGTAAAACCCTTGGAGGATAAAGTACATATAAAGTATTATTTAAAATTGAATGTAAAACAATGTAGTTGATAAGGGATGCCATTAAAACACTTTTCAATTTTAAATGTCTATTAACAAAACAATAAGAGATTGAAATAAGACTGAACAGTTTTAATTAATTTTCTACAATATATAGACATTTTTTTTTCAAAATATTAAATAATTTGTTTACAAATTAGAGATACAAACATGGTTATTAAAACTATTAAAAAATGAAAGATGTTGACATATTTTCTTTCATTTTAAGGACATTAAATAATTTGTTTACAAATTAGAGATACAAACATAGTTATTAAAACTAATAAAAAAATGAAAGATGTTGACATATTTTCTTTCACTTTAAGGACAACAGGTTCACATTTTTTATTTTTTTCACCTAACCACAAACACTCGATTAAGTCACAGTTCTTCCAGTGACGATAATGTTCCTCAATTGGACAATCATCAATTTTCCAGGCAAATATTTCTGCACCACAGTAAAAACATTTACAAACATCATGAATAGCTAAATAATAAAACCCTGATTGGGCTAACACTTTAGGATTTAATTTTCCATTCCAGAATTTAAATGAGGAAAGTCTTTTTTCATATGTTCTATATAATTTGTTATCAATTTCTTTTTCAAAAGATTCTAAACACATATTTATTCTAGACGGTGGTATATTTTATACTGATATAATTTTAAAATTTACCATGTTCTTAAATACTTCAAATTTAGCCTTGAAGAGTAAAACTTTTAATCTTAAAAGAATTTTTTATAATTCATTTTCATGGTCTATTAACCACTGAAAAAATGGAATATCTTGGTGACCCCATGCTAATGTATCATAACTATTGGGAATTTTAAATCTTTTATCATCATTAGAAGTGAGAGCTAATTTGTTAACTAATTCTGTATAAATATTGTGAAGTCGAGATCTAAACAAATACATTGTACAGAAAGCTTTTGAATTTTGTTCTACAACATCTTTATAATGTGTTAATTCTAATTGTTTTTTAATGCTACTTTTCTTTATCCCCTTGGCTTTTTTAAGCAACCCATTTTCTGACTTAACACAATAAGCTTTGGCCCCTGTGCCATAAAAGCTTTCTATTGGTTCACCAGCATATTCATCCTTAAACTTTCCAACAACAGATTTAGTTATTGGTATTTCATGAATATTATTAACATCATAATTTGAAGTATCGAATTTATCAATATTAACCCTAATGTCTTCATAAACATTACTTGTCTCAATTTCCAAAATAAAGGAATCTGTATCTGTGTACAGAAGTTTAATATTATTCTTATATAAAGGTTTTAAAAACCCATAAAAAAAGTCATACATCACCGTTTTTGATATATCTAAAATACTAAAGCCTACATAGACAGGTTTATCATATTGCACTAACACTTTACACATTTGCACAGCTACTAAATTCTCTGAAAATATTGTTACATCTTTAAAGGATGGTTTAGCAATTAAATTTTCTGCCCCATCTTTTCTATGATTTTTTGCCCATTGTGTAACCAATCGTATATCTGTCCTTTTATCCACATTTTCCATTGTTTTACCGTAGATGCTATTATTTGCCAATTTATAAGAATTTTTCTGAAATTGATTTTTAGATTGATTTCTTAAATTTGTATTTAGATCAATAAATTTTTTTAACCATTGAGATTGTGTAAACTCTACAACCCTATGAATTTTAGTTAGTTTAATTCCATATTGAATACATTGTTTTAATAAAGTATAGTGAATTACATATTTTTCTTTATTTTTTAAATTTGGAATTAATTTAAAAGTTTTAGAATTTTGGGGCTTATAATTTTCTGGACAGAATGGAAATTCATTATGTAAATTGTGTAAATTTTCAGGATATTCTAAATCAACCTCTAGCACATAACCCTTGTCATTAGTCTCAGATATATTCATTATATCTAAATTTTGAATTTGTTGATTTGATAACCAAACAAAATCTTTTTCGGGCAGATACTGAGACATCGCATATCCGTAAAGATTAGTTGCATCAAAATACATAATATATTTAGATGGTTGTAATGGATCATAATTTGAAAGAAATAAATTGTTTGCTATAGATTTCCTACATACACAGGTACTGATTCCTCCTCTTACACTACCTTTAAAAAAATGTAACATATCTGGGTCTGTTATTAACTCCAATTCGACTCCAGTATATCTTAAACAAGCGTCAAAACTTAAACCTGGAAAAGTATAATAATGTGCAGGATCAAGTTTGTAAGTTTCCATACACGTTTTTCTAAAATTTTGAAAAACATCTGCCAAAAGTAATACATCAGATTTAAGATATAAATCGGAATATTCACCGATTGTTTTACATTCAAATAAATTCCAAACATTTTTAGCCCTCTCATATTCTTCATCAGTAATGTGTTCATCCGTGAGGTCATTATAAAAATTTTTTTTATTGGGTAACTCCGTTTCATTTAATTTGGCGATATTATCAATATATTTATAAGGGAAAACGCCTTTTTGACGGATATACTTAAATTTTTCTTTTTCATTAAAATATTTGAACACTTCTTTGCATTGTTCATCATTAAGAATGGAAGCTAAATTTGACAAAGAATATGGTAGGAACTGAAATGAATCAATAAATTTAAGATATAGAAATTTTGACTTGGTGAAACCAGTTTTTTTATCTAAATATTGATCTACTTCAATAGATTTTTGAAATGAAATGTATTTCTCTTTATTCTGGGCTATGACAAATAATTGTTCATGATTTGGACATAAATTTTTTATAAACAGATGAGAATCATAATTACGCAAATTGTGTAAAACTACTGGAATGGAATTAGATAATTTATAATTTAAGTTGCATATAGAGTGTGACGGGCCTCTATAGGAACCTGTTAAATGACAATGATCAGCAACCTTATCCGAAATTATAGGTTTATCACATATATGACAATCATTCGTATATTCAAAATGTAATTGTTCCAACACATTTAATTTTTTCATTGGTATTAACTTTTTCATATATTTATTGTAAATATTAAGAACGTCTCTTTCTAAGTAAGTTATAAAAATTTGTGCACAATTGGGGCCCATATAATTTTGAAATTTGGAAATTGAATCATCAAATGAACACTTTATATAATAAGCAAACGAATATGGAATATGTTGACATTTTTTTTCAGTATATGGAGAACTTGGATCTACATCATTAATTTCATTATTTAAAGGCTTAAGAATGCATTCAAAATCTGCATATATAACAAATGGAACTTCAATTTGTTTTTGAATATTCTGAAATTTTAAAATATTTTCGGGAATAATATTTCCAAATCTATCTATTTTGGTTTCAGTTGAAGGTAGATTTATTCTTACAAAATCGCAATCATATGTGTTATGCCTGACTAATAATTCTTCAGTAGTAAAATATTGTAAACAACCGTCGCATAAAAATTTTTTCCCATGATGTTTAGATAATTGTTTAGAAATTAATCTAGATAAATCCGAAATATAACAGTAATGGAAATTTCCATTATCATCTCCAATTAATAATAAATTAAGGTGACGTTCTCGCTTATTTTTTGTATAATGTAAAGGTCCTATAATTTCGAATTGAGTTTTAAAATTATTCTTGATTTTTTCTAATCCATAAACATTAACCGAAATATTGTTTAAATTTTCAAATTTACTTATGTCTTTTAAAGTTAAAGGAAAATTGATACCTTTAAAGTTTAAAATAGTGGTGAAATGTGGATACGACTCCACCTTTTCAATTGGTCCGTTAGGTGAATGAAGAGCTGCAACCACAGACCAGGCGAAACAACATTCATCATTGTTTTGAACGTTGACTACAGCATTTTTCAACTTGATCTCTGACGGTAGCGGTATATATGAAGAAGCTTTTAAGGGGTTGTACTTGTTGATGTTAAGCTCAACGTGTAATATTTTTATTAAAATCCATCCTGAAATTAAAGAAGAATAATTAACAACAAATTTATTTTTGGTTTAAGTTTAGTTACTAAATATTTAATAAAAAATAATTTACCCGAATCTTTTTCTGCCAGTTCATCAGCTTTCCTGTCAATAATTTTAATAATATCTTCTAGTTCTTGCGTTAATTCTGAACTATTACATAAAATCCGAAATGGGGTATTGAAAGACTTAACTTCATGACTTTCATTGGAAGGATTTAAGTAAAGACCAAATAACTCCATGTTGAGTTTGATGCAGGTGTGTCTTTGGATTTCATAACTGATTACCTCAATTATTTTTTGTTGTATTTCGGAGAAAAAATCATAAATGTTGATTTGGTATTGAGTCGATGATATTTTATATGAAATGATTCTTTCCTTAAATGCCGATTTTATTACAGACACATTTTCATCCCTAACCACCATTGAATTGGTTTTGTGTTTATTTGTTCTCAAATGACAGAACCATAATGACTTTTTTATAAATATTTTGCAGAATTGACAATATCTTCTTTCACCTAAAATTTATTAACTTCTTTATTAAATTTGCCTCTAATTCATCAAATTAATAACTAATTATTAAATTGAAACAAAATTTCTATTTAAAATTAAACTTACAGCTTTTCTTCTTCTGTTCTAACTGGGGGCCATTGTTAGAGTGAATTATCTTCTTGTGGCGATTCAAATTGTCTTTTCGAGTAAAAATTTTGAAGCACTCTTCACATTTAAAATCCATTTTTCTAAAACGAATCTCTTATTGTGAAGCCCAAGTCGATTTTAACACACTGAAGGTAACACGGTCAGGTATGAATTTAAATGGTGGAAAAGAAGTAGGAGGGGAGTTAAGGAATGGGATGGAAAAAGCTAAGAGTAGCTTTATAAAGTTCTATCGCCCTTTCCCACATCTTCCTTTTCTCCTCAGCTGTTTTATTAGGATCGCAATTTAAAATAGAATCCAAAACAAATCCTAATGATCTTTGATAAGACAAATGTTTATTTTTAATTTTGAAATTTGATTTTGAATGAAAGCTTAGTTTCGGATAATCGTTTTCGAAGGGTATTGACACTTCCGTTTGTGTTAAAACAGAATTTTGAACTGTCTCTGTTTGTGTAGAAACAGAATTTAAAATTTCATCGAAATCTGGTGGCGAGTTTTCAAAAATTATTGGAGAATTTGGAAAATTTAATTCACAGTAGGTATTTTGGCCGCACGGAATTGAATTTTGACTAAAATTTTCATTTTTTTCAGATGGTTCACTTATTATTGGAAGAATTTCTTGGGAACCACCACCACTAGTAAACGATGCTCCCAAATCTTCACTACAATCTGAAATTTTGTAACTATCCCGTGAACCATCCTCCTCCCCCAAAACATCAACCCCCATATTTCCACTACTAGTCGATTCCGAAATTTTATTTTTTTTTTGATTAGTTGAAATTTTGAACAGAGATAGAGGAGAAAATGAAGAATTACCCGGTATTCCTCCAGAATTGTTTTCACTTTCAAAATTTCTAGTTTTCAACATTCCAAAAAAATTTTGTGATTTATTTGAACTCGAATCATTGTCACTGTCACTGTCACTTTTACTCTGATAATTTGTTAAATTTTTATTAATTTTGGGAATCCCCATTAGCTTTTTAAAATTGTCGATATTATCTAAATCTTGAGTTAATATGTCGGGAGTATTTGTAATGGGAGTGTCCGTTGTTACATCTAAATCTTGAGTTAAAAAATTTGGGGTTTCCGGCGTTAAAATATTATTAAAATCTAAATTTTGTGATAAAATTGAATTTTGAAAGTCAAAATCTGTCTCCGAAATATTCTCTAGTTCAGGCAAATATTCCAAATTTTCTAAAAATTTTATGTTCGTTTCTGAACAACTTTGGAGTAATTTGTTTTCTAAATTTTTTTCTTGCATCGTATTAATCATCGCGTTAAAATTTTGGGTTCTCTGACTTAAATTTTGGTTGTCACTTTCATTTTCATTTTTCAAAAAAGCAGGCTGAATTATTATATTTGAAATTATATTAATTTTGTTCACCACTCCTGACTGTTCAGTGGAAGTTGAGGCAAAAGGAAAAGACATACCTTTAAAATTTGAGTACACTTGACAGCAACAAACTAAAACACACTAAAACAAACTAAAACAAACTAAAATTGGAGACTTTAAATTTAAAGCGTGGTAAACTCGACTTAAGCTTGCTATAAACTGATCCTCGACCGTTTTATATGAAAGCAGACCACGGTTTGTCCTCGTACGTATAGTGACCTCAATAAAGGTCAATGACCTCAATTCTGCGCGTCACACCCCGCGGAGCCCCCCTTCCCCCTCCCCCTCCCCCTTCCCCTTCCCCGCAAATTTTTTTCCCCGCCCCCTTTCCCCGCAAAGCCTCCTTCCCGTTTTCTCCCTTCCCCCCGCTGAGCCCCCCAGCTGAGTCCCTCTGCTGAGCTGCTTAGGGAGCTACGTCCCCTATAAGTCTCAGTGAGACGCCCTAAAATGTGCTGTAATTATAAAAACTCGAGAGGTTTGCGAGCGTATAAAACACAAAATTCTCTTCGGAGCATCTTACCTTAGGGTCCCCTATAACTCTCAGTGAGACGTCCTAAAATGTGCTGTAACTATAAAAACTCGAGAGGTTTGCGGGCATCTCGACTGGGGAGGGGTCCAGGGGGCGGGGCGGGGGGACCTGCCAGGGGGCGGGGGGCCGAAGGCCCCCCGTCCCCTGGTAGGCAGCGCGGGCGGCCGAAGACCCCCCCGCCCCCCCCCGCCCCCCCGCCCACCGCCCCCGCCCCCACCACCCCCGCCCCCGCCCCCCCGCCCCCGCCCCCCCCGCCCCGGTACAAGTACCATCCATAACCTCCTCGACAAATCCAGAGGATAATGAGGATCCTCAAGTGGAACCTCAGATAAATCCGGAGGAACCAGTCCAGTGTGACGAAGTCGATTCCACTACAAAGTAAGTAGCTTATATTAAGCTTATATTAAATTTATTATTAGTCTTCCTAATATCAAAATACTAATTGATTTTTTTTTTTTTTCAGTTGACAGATACAAACAATAGACCAAGTTTAGGGACAGTGTTAAGTGAAACTATTTTTAGGTTAAGTTAAAGTGTTTAAGTGATAGTGAATAGTAACGGAGACGATTTAAGGTAATGTAAATTTTATTTAATTGATCTAATTATAAAGGAGTATGAAGATAACTGTACCTAAATTTCCTATAATATTTTTTCTTTCATATTTATAAACTTATTAATTTTAGATTTAAAACTCTCTAATATAAGAAAGGATTAAGAATTTTGAACAGGGTGGTTAATTTAAAATATTTTTTCAATCTATTATGAATAATCAAAACTCTTGTATTTAGTTGTTATGTTTGTTCGTTATTCTTATAAATAAAACATTTTTTTTTCGAAATTGTTCAATTCTTTATTCCAATAAGATAAGAATAAATGGATAAATTAAATACAAACAATAATAATTTTAAAATAATAAAAATTAAATAATAATACATTTTAAAATAAATATTCTAGGGTTATAATTTCTTCATTTTCACATTTATGAAGTGGTTTGCAATACATAAATATTAAATAATACATTCTAATCTAAATATTCTAGGACTACAGTTTCTTCATTTTCACATTTAATTACACATAGTTCATTGCGACAGATTGGACATGTTTTATTAATTAACATCCACATTCCTAAACAAGGAATGCAAAATCTGTGATTACAAGGTTCTGGTGACATCATTTTATTAGATAATATATCTTCAAGACATATAGGACATTCTTCGGTTTTATTTTCAATTATTTCATTAACAACTTCTTTTTTTACCCTTCGCGACTTCCTACCGTTTTTATATATTGATTTTTTACCAGGCATTATATTGGCACTACTGGAACATTTGCGTCCCAATCTAAATCAATATTTTTAACACTACTATTGCAAATTAAACAAACTTTGGGGGTAATAATTTGATACAACTGTCTTGAACACATATCGCAATGTAAATCATTGCTTAAGCGTTTTAATTTTCTCTTATTATGAGTATTTACATGTCTATGAGCCCCTGCCCTTTGATAAAATTGTATAATTTGATAGCATGCGTGACAAAGAGTTTTTTCTTGATTTTCCGTCACTACAAACACTACGATATAACTCTGAGTAATACAGAACACAACTTCTTTAGGATCAGTGTACTTATGTTTCACTAAACAAAATTTAGCACTAGCACTGTCTTCTTCATTATCTTCTTCAATATCGGAGTCACCAGAGTCAGCTTCAATTTGTTCGAAATTATTTATATCGTAGTTTAAACAATTTCTGAAGTTCTCCTGAAATTTTTTTTCGTTAAGATGTGTATTGTAATCCAATACTCCAATTAATTCATCTAGATCTGGATCTTCTTCTTCAATATTATTATCCATAAATTTTTGAATGAATTTTTTAATATTTACTTTGTAATATTTACTATTAAATATAAAATTATTTACTTATTATTTACTTATTATTTGTTGGTATTTAATTTATCATCTTTTGTTGCTCCACGTATCTATTTTATAAATTTACTGAAGTGAAAATTCATTGGTGGTAGGACTTTATATCGACTTCATGGTCAAATAAGGTTATCCACCTCAAGGTCAAACATAAGGTTAGATCTCCTACTATAATCGGATTCGATGAAAGGTTAGCCATGTTGTTAACTTTAAGATTAAACTCAAGGTGATGTATACGAGGCTTTTTGAAAAGTATAATGAGAGAACAAAAGAGGAGGAGGATGAAAAGTGTTGATGATACGAGGTTTTTTAATAAGTATAATGAGAGATTTGAAAAGTATAATGAGAGAAGAAAAGAGGAAGAGGAGGATGAAAAGTGTTGATGATTTACTCTTCTTACTCCTCCTCCTCCTCCTCTTTCCTTCTCTCATATATCCACTACTGGACCTATTTATAAATGGATTGTATCCTTTTTAAAGAAGCAACAGTTTTCTGTTAAGTCTGGGATCATGTTGCCTGATTTGCGGGCTTTAGAATTTGAGACACTTGGGGCTACTAATTTTTTGTTATATATTAGTGACTCTTCTGATCATGTGACTATTGGGAATTATAAAAATATATTTATGTATACTGATAAGAACTATATCATAGCGAACGACCAGAACACAGATATGTTATATACAAAAATTCACGACCTTATGAAGGATTTTAGTTTTTGGTGCAGTAAGAATAATTCAATCATTATTATTTAAAAAAGAGTAATTGTAAACAATTTTTAAATACAAATCATCATGTATTGGTGATATTATTTATGATGGTCACATAATCAATAATGAGTCTTGGGTAAAGTTTATGGGTTTATATAAAAAGTTTATGAGTATATATAAAAAGTCTCGGGTAAAGTGTATGGGTTTATATAAAAATAATAATTTTAATTGTTCAGCTCAAACTAATAAAATACGTTCAACACTTAATATAAGCTTTTATGCAATCCTTAAAAAATCAGTTCATACTTAGTTTCCATATGTCTACGTACTATGAAGTGGTATATCCAGCTATGGTTTTTCATATATTTCAAGCTGAGGTCAGTAGGCTGGTGAAGTTAGCCTCATATGATGTGATTTTTACATTTATTGTTGGTAGACTTTTGACTACATAGAAACCTTCAGAAACCTATTTAACAATTAAGATGTGAAAAACAATTTTTCAAGTTCTAGGAAAAGCTATTATTTTTCAGTAAAAAATTTCAAACAAAAGTTGTGCGGATTGAAAATACCTACAAAATGAGCTAAGGCCTATCTGACTCCGATAATTTGTTGGTTAGTAATTGCAAAAAAACTTGATAAAATGGCTGTTTTTTAATTGTTGCATACACTAAATGTGCAAAATTTCAAGTAAAAATATTCAATAGTTTTTTGCACAGTGAATTTGTTTATAACTTTTTATACTTTTTTTTTATTGTTTATTCTCAACGATCGAGAGATCGTACAGCGATCTGCGGACACGCAAATGAAAGTTCCGGACCTGTACTAACAACGACAAAAAAGAACGAAATGAATTGTTGATCTTAAATTGTTAAAACAGATAAACAAAATTGGAGTAGGTTTTTTCGTTATAAACAAATATAAAAACTCTTCGACAATTGTTAATATCGAAATGCCGATAAATGGACGCGATAGTTGAGATTTTGACGCATATTTTGAAAAAAAAATTGTGTACGACCACTAGAAGCTGAGATAGAGTTTTTTTTTTCAAAAAATCGTTGCAGAGTTGGTTACTAACATTAAGGGATTATATAAGAACTCATAGGGTGATATTAAAGTATTATATGCAGCAGTTTTCAACTAAATAATTTCAAAATTGTTGATGTAGTAATAGTTTAAAGTGGCACCTACTCCGAGGGACAGAAAGTGGACAATGGGGGGAGGCGATCTTTCAGCCTGCGGAGCGCGGAAAAAACGTCACTCAGATGCTTCAAATTCAAACGATAGGAAATATGTTTTTGTAATTAAATTATTATTTAACATAGCAATAAACAAACTGTAGCACTTTTATACATTTTATGCATAATTATAATTTTACCGTACTTACGTGCTTTTCAAATTGCGAAAAAATTGTTACAGTGGTCAACAGTATACTATTAATTAGGAGTATTAAAAATTAGATTGATTTTTAATGTACCATTAACATTGGTCGAGATATAGCATGAAACAAATAGCAACATTTTTATTATTTTTCGAGATGCAGAATGAATTACATTTGACGATTATATTGTAAGCGACCATCCAATCGAGAATTATTGTAGTAATATTACTTTCAAAGACGATGCAAGTAATAGGGGAGAAAATAATTATGATTATGATAATAATGATGATGTTGATGATGATGGTAATTATGTCAATGATGAGAGTAATGATAATGAGAGTAATAATGATGACGATGAGAGTAATAATGATGAGGATAATTGTAATGATAATGATGAAACCGATAAGGGTTTCGAAAATGAGTGTCTATCGATGTATAAGAAACGGAGAACGAAATAAATATCTTGTATAGATTTAAGCAAATATATGTATGTTAAAAAAATTTTTAAAGTGAAAAATGTTCTTTCAATAAAAGAAAAAAAAAGATAACATATGTTTTTCTTGTACAACAAATAATTTGGCTGCAAATGACATTCGCATGCTATAACTCCATAAATATTATTGGTATATTAAAAGTCAATCTGATTCTTAATATTCCTGATTAGTAGTATACTGTTGACCACTGTAACACTTTTTTCACATTTTGAAAAGCACGTACAACAACTTGTTTATTGTTATATTTAACAATAACTAGGTTAGAAAAAAATATCATCAATTGTTCATACCTCGTCGAAAAACCACAAATTTGTTCGACTAAATGAATGTGAAGCGTTCAAGTCACGTTTCTTTCCTCGAGCAGCAGGGTGAAAGAACGCCCCACTGCTCACTTTCTGACTTTCGGAGTAGGTGCAACTTTAAACTATTGCAACACCAACAGTTTTGAAATAATTGAGTTGAAAACTGCTGCATACAATACTTTAACATTACCCTATGAGTTCTTACTTAATAATAAACAATGCAACAGCGATTTTTTGAAAAAAAAAAATCAATCTCAGCTTCTAGTGGTGCTACAATATTTGTTTTTTTTTTCACATGTGCCAAAATCTCACCTATTAGATCCACTTATCGGCATTTCGATATAAAAAAATTGCCGAAGAGTCATTCTATTTGTTTTTAACAAAAAAACCAACCAGAATTTTTTTATTTGTTTCAACAATTTAAAATCAACAATTAATTTCGTTCTTTTTTGTTAATATTAGTATACGTTTCGAGCTTTGATTTTGCGCACTCGCAGATCACTGTACGATCTCTAGATCGCTGCGAAGAAACAATCAAAAAAAGAACAAAAAATGTTATAAACAAATCCACTTATTGAATATTTAGACTTGAAGTTTTGCATACCTGTTTTATGCTACAAGAGGTTCATTGGGGTTTAGTATAAAGTTAACGCAATATATTTTTCTGTTGTTTATTAACAACTGAAAAAACAGTCATTTTAGCAGGTTTTTTTGAAATAATTAAACAACAAATTATTTGATTTGGATGAGCTTTAGCTCATTTTGTAGACATTTTAAAGAGCACAACTTTTCCCCAAAAAAGAAAATGAATTATAAAATACTACATAATTATTATTATCATTCTAAAGGTTTATTCATAGTCAGAAGTCTACTTATTTTTGCAGATGCTAATTCTTCCCGCCTACAGACAATTAACACTGAGAGGGAGAGAATTTTAAGAATGATATTTAGCTTGAACAGAAGCTGCTGTAGAAGTATTTTTTGAACACAAAATATTAGCAATTACGCATATTTGTTAAACTTTTCGCTATTTGTTGAAATAAATAAAATGCGATTTGAAATAAAAGTTCATGAATACAATTATAACATGGGGGATAAAACATCTTTGGGATAAGGAAATTTAATCACTCATTTTTAAACACACCCATAAATTGAATGATAATATTTTTGCTGGACTATATTAAACCTGAAAAGATCTACACAAATTTGACTAGCAGCTCAGAATATGTATGTATGTATGTAAATATATTAATTTATGTAAATACAGTCTTTGCTGTCTTTCCTTGATAAGATGTAGTTTTATTCTTTGTTTGTTTATATTGACTTGTCCTTTTTTCGTTAAAACAGGTAAAAGGAATAAATAAATAAATAAATATTGTTTCAAATTCAAAATGGCATACTCATTTTTTTTTATCCCATTATAATAATACAATATTTTAAAATCAGTTATGAAATTAACTAATGAATAAATATATTCCTTCTAAAGGCTATATATGGCTTGGTTTTAATTCATTTTGTGTTATCCCATTTGTCATTACAAAAGTACAAAAATAACGAAAAGAAATTGGAAATTTTTAAATTTGTTAATACTCATATATTAAATATAGTATATAATAATGAGAAAATAAAAAACTCTCAATAAATCGTGTTTTATATTAAACTCCATATACGTTTCTTGCTATACCAATATGTTTTCATATAGTTTTTTGTAAACTACAAATTGTAGTAATTTATACAGAAGAGTACAATACATGCTTGGACTAAGTATCATATACATAGGTATAAAATACATGTAGAAAAAAATACAAGAACAATAATTTAGCAAACATTAATTTGTGAACTTACATTAAAGCATTCAGTAATTGAATATAAAGCTTGGCATTCTACTTTAAACATTTCGAATTTCTAACCTTAGGAGGGAGTACATTGTATAGATTTATATTTAGTGAATTTTTATCGACTTACTAAGATTAGCAGATCTTGTATCATAGGTATGAACATAAGAATTGTGTAAAAAGATATTTATATTTTTATGAATTTCTCGTACCGACTCACAACCATAAAAGTTCAGACTCAATTTTTTGAAATTTAAAAATCCACTGTAAGCTTGAGGATTTATCCCAAATAATCTCCCCGTAAGAAAGATGAATATTGAAACCCCCTGAGCCCTTTAACCTAAGACCCTATAACCCCACAACCATAAAACTAAAATCATTACACTCATTCTCCCATAATGTAAGAGTTTGTCATGGTTTCGATTCCTTTAAACCCTTAAACCAAAGCTGTTGAATTCCATGACCCAATAACCCCATAATTCCATGGCTCTGTAACTCCATAACTATGTTACTGAACTCATTACAGTCAATCTTCCATAGCGGAAGAACTTATCGTGGCCTTAATTTCATCAAACAATGCCTGGCTCATAATCCCAATGATTTTAAAAACATTGTTATGTGGTTATAGACTCATGGAGTTTTGGAGTCATGGTGTTATTAAAGGTTTGATAGCATTAGTTTTGGGTTAACAACGTTCAATAGCAGTTAACAGTCTGAGTTTTAGGTTTTTCTGAAGTTATGGAAAAACCCTAACGTGATTGGGTTTAATAGATCACAGATTCAGATTCAGTGACGCTGAAAACATATAGTAGACATAGTCAAAACCCCAGGCCAGCCAGTGCTGTGCACAGTCACATAAAAAAAATCTGGCCAGTGCTATATACAGCCACACTTAAAATTCTGGCTGGGGTTCTGACTATATCTACTATATGTTTTCGGGGTCGCTGAATCCGAATCTGTGGTCCATTAAACCCCATCGTGGTAGGGTTTTTCCATAACTTCAAAAAATCACGAAACTCAAACTATTAAGTATAACTGAATACTGTTAACCCAAAACCATAACAGCCCCTAATAACCCCATGACTCAAAAACTTCATAATCCAATAATCTCACGACTCCATAAATCCATGACATTATAACCCCATAACCATTACTGAACTCATTGGGGTTATGAGGTGATAGGTGTCAATAACCACAGTTTGAGGAAATTAAAGCTACGACAAGTTTTTCTGTTATAGGAGATTGAGTGAAATAATTTCATTAACATGGTTATGCGATTATAGAGTCATGGAATTATGAGATTATTGGATCATGGGGTTTAACACTCCCAGTTTAAAGGAATTGAGACCACGCTCTTGTGTTATGAGAGAATGAGTGAAATGATTTTAGTGACATGGTTATGGGATTATAGAATCTTTAGTTCATGGGGTTATGGTGTTATAATGTTACTGGATCAAGGAGCTTAACAGTTCTAGTTTAAAGAAATTGCGATGATTACAACTTCTTACGCTAGGAGGCATTGGGTGTAATAATTTTAGTTTCATGATTACGGAGTTATAGAGTTATGGGGTTATTGGGTTATGGGATTTTTGGGTCATGGGGTCTGGGTCATGGTGTTATTAGGGATTTTACAGTATTGGTTTTGAGTTAAAAGCACTTATTAATGTTTAATAGTCTTAATTTGAGTTTTTTGGAGTAATGGAAAACCCTGACCTAATAGGGTCTAATGGATTCCGGATTCAGATTCAGCGACCACAAAAACATATAGTAGATATAGTCAGAACCCCAGGACAGAGAAAAAATTTTTTGTGGCTGTGTAATCAAAACTCAAAATGACTTCAGGTTTTAAAGCATGCTTGAGATTATAAAAAATAGCAAAATCAGCGCTGCACAAATGGTACAGTTAAAAATTCGATTCTAGTTACAAATATTTATTAAATTAGATTTTTCGAAAGGCTTATTCAAAACAAAGAAAATACTGTTTTGAAAATTTAAATTCAGCCAAAAATTTTGTCTGTACGATCATTTAAATTTATAAAAGTAATCTAAGAGAAATTGTATAAAGAAAAAAAATCGATATTTTTAAGTTGAAAAAACAAATATAAGGATGGAAGTTCCAAGTTTTGTCAGTATTGCTTATACAATTAAAGAAAAGTTTTGGCCTCGAAAATAAAAAACTAATATATATATATATATATATATTTTGCAGTAGCCTCTTGAAAATAATCCATTTTACAAATTTTTGGAAATATCCTCCTTTTAAAGATTGCTATCAGCGGTTGTTTTTAATCATTCTGAGATTTTCAAAATAAATTTTAAAGTCCCTCTAAAATGGAGAAAAAAAAGCAAGATCTTACAAGTTAAAAAGAACAGAAATAAACATGGTGAAAATTTAAATTGGTAAGATTAATATAAAAAACGGGAAAAAAGTAAATATGTTTAAGTATAAATACAAAATCTAAAATTTTTTTGTTTCTCGTTTATTTAGATAAGGGTTCAAGCCCCTAAAATAAAAAATTTAACTATAAAGGATTTTTTACATTGGTCTCTTAAAAATAATGTCACGGTTCAATTTTGCGCTTAAGCTCACTATGGCTAATTTATTTAATTTAACCTTATTTTGCAAATTCGTTATGAGCAACACAGTATCATTTTTCGTAAGTATTTCCCAGGGATTCTTTGAAGGAAAGTATTTCATCAAGTACAGTTTCGATTAATTTTATTTGCCATTATTTTATCCCTTATTTTGGTATCTCACTACAGTGTGCTTAGGTATTTTCTTATCAATATCAAACTTATTGCTTCTTTTTTTGTATTCAGATAGATCTTGTTTTTTTTTCGGTCATTGATATTTGTATTTGTTGAAATTTTAAGTATATTGGGTTGCAGAAATCAGGAAATTTTTATTGATGTATTAATTTATATTTCTTGAATTTGAAAATAACTACTGGGATACTTATTATATTTTTTATTCTTGTTTTGAGTGGAAAATGCTAATGATTAACGAATTGGCTCAACTAATTAATGCATTTCAGCCGACTGTTGTTGTTTAGTGTCTTTTTTGTGTCATTTCTTTCACACGTGGTAATTGAACGCGCCTAACGGAAGTCGATTAGGGCGCAAGCAGGGCCATGGTTATAAATGGAGGCCGTTTTGCCTTAATTTTTCACTATGTCCTGGTTTGATTCAGCCGAAGCAGCTGCAGACTTCCATCTCAATTTTTAATTGTCAATTTTTTGGGATTTGAGATGGAAAGTCGAAGACAATCCCAGTAATTTTATTGAGTTTTTGTGTATCGTAACTTTTGCCAGGTTAGCGGTTATGGTTTTTTGTGTTATCGGGATAAACCTAGAGACAGGGATTTTGGGCAGTTTGCACGAGTCAACAAAGGAATCAGTCTGACCCCAGAAGATCAGGGTTGGGAAAAGAACAGCAGTCCACCCTCTGGATATAAGTGTAACCCAAGTCCACTCTTTGGGTATAACTGAGATCCATCCTCTGGGTAAAAGTAAAACCCAGGCCCACCCCTGGGGCTAGAAGAAGTCCAGATCGACCAATAACTTAGATCCACCCTTAAGGACTTCTCTATTATTAGAAATTAAGAGTAATTAATAAAAAACATGCCTTTCTTTTAAAATTTTTGAGTTATCATTTTTTCCACCACTTCTTGTCAACATTTAATATAATTATTTGTATTTTTGATATTTTGTGCAGCTAGATAGAGAACTGGGTTGAACGCTAGGCCCGATCAACAACGTGGGGGGGTTTCTGCGTTTACTCGGCCAAAACTCGGTGGCGCTTTAAAAAATAAATACCCACTTCTACCCACGAGATAGGTGCTAGCTCTGCTCTGCTCACACAAGAAAGTCTCGTTTAGCGCCTTTAAGAAATTACCAGCGTAGCAATGTAACGAAGTTACTATATTTTTGAGCATGAGTACGTTCGCCGGAACTCAATTTATTTATTTTACATCCGAAAAATCTGATTCTTGCGGGAAAAGAATGCTTAAAGTTTTAATATTACCGGTATATAATTAGATTTACCACGCTATGCCGGGATATATAATTTTCCGAGATTTTCAGAGCGTCCGACCATAGTAATCGCGCGCCGCATACAGCAGTATTGTATGCGCGATCAACGCACGCCATTACACGTCAGCTTAGTGGGAGCTCGGGCCGACTACTTAAGCTCGAGCAGACCATTATTTCGCTGAGAATTGCACGTTCTCCACCCGGATCCACAGTCGAAACGGACTGGGCTGGGTCGCCTGTCGGACTGCGCCTTCCTGGTGTAGGCGAGGCTAGGCTTGTGTGTATATGGTGTTTCACCATACACTTCCTTCCTTACGTCCTACCCCGCTAATGGTCAGCATTGCCGAGGACCCTTGTAAGAACGGGCAATGTTGTGTCATCCTACCGTCACTGCCGAGGACTCTTATAAGAACGTGAACACGGATTTTAGATACGAAACGCGATAATTTGCGTACGATTCGTCTTGAATAGCGTCGCAACCGTGTAGTACGAGGTACGTGAATAGCGTCGTGAATGATACCTCCGGGTTACCATCTTCAGCGCAACCGACCAGTACGAGCTACCGTGATCAGCTCTTAAAACATACATTTGCCCTCCAGACCATTTAATTGTTTATATTATTGTCCATCTTAGGTTATAAGTTAGTTTTAGACCATGAATTTTTATAAAAGAATGGAATACAGCATATAGGATGTTTTATAACCGTTTGTTTCATTACCTAGTCCCATTTTTAATATTATAAATAATAATTGGCAGTCGGCCGCAAATACACGCAATTGACCCCTGGCTTGCCGTTTCTCCACTGTAACAAGCTGCTCGGTGCATAAGTGGGCCCTCGACCACATGAATCCCGAGGGTGGCGCCCGAGAACTGACCACCGAGTGGATGTTTTGACCTTCAGGCAGTCAAACCGTTGAACAGTTCAGAGAGCAGGGATATTCCGATTATAAGTAGATATCGTTAAACCGATACCCCTGCGCTGAGCATTTGATCGATGACTGTCTGCACGAGAAATATATACTGACCGATGTTCCACTGCTGTAAGCAAAGCAATAAGTAAGAAACAAGTCTCCCCTTAGGGCTAATATCTTCGGGTTCTTTTAACCAATCGAGTTTTTCGATATAGAAATTTAAAGCCTTTTCAAGACGCAAAAACAAGACCTTATTAATCAGAAAAAAAAACTTGCCCAAACATGTTAAAAATTAGTAGGAAAAGGACTGTATGATTGGTGCTGTAAAAAGTCCATTCACATTAATAGTGTATGGTAGACTAATAAGTTGGGGACGTCCTTTCAAAATATAAAAAGAATGTGTGTTTCTAGCTAAAATTGTATATTGAGCAAGCATCTGGAAATAATTTTTCGAGCTACCGAAGATTTAAAAAAAACACCAAAATTGGTTCATTTGTTGCTGAAATACGGAGAATTTTTCCGAGCGCTGCTGATTTAAAGCTGCATATTCAGTTTTCTAATGCACGCGAGAGCTCTATTTCTTTATAAAAACGCCCACTATTTAAGGCAATATTTAAAGGGTTGAAAATTTATTTCTTCATTTGTTTCTAACAAGGTATAAAAATTTAGGCCTTCACGAAGAGATTGAACCTTGTATGTGGGTGCTTAGAGTTGGGGGTCTATACACTGCGACCTGGTAGATCTATTGTGTCCCCCTACTGCTGCCCAGTGGTAGGAGTTACCTTGGCTAGAGCAGGTCCTTCAGTCCTATTTCCCTCAGGAATCATAGGATGTTGGACGGTTTCAAGGTGGGTAGCTCCCCTTCTTCGATTTGGTGTGCTCCCAAGAACCGCATCCTAGGGTTTTCTAGAGCATTGCACTCTGCAAGGATATGAATAGAGTCCTCCCCCTCGCACAATCTGCACTCTTCTCTTTCTAACTGTTCGAGTGTCCCTTCAGGTAACGATGCCCCGTCAGGACCACTGTTAGAACTTTGAGCTGGTTTTTACTCAAGCTTATGCATTCTTTGAATCTCCTCTGATCGTAGTTCCCCAGAAGTATCTTCGCTTGTCTCAATCCTTGCAGCTCCGTCCAATAATTGGATCTCCTGCTTTCTTCTTCTATCTTTAGTTCTTCCAGCATTACGCTGTTACTGCTTCCACAGAAAGGTTCTGGCCCCAGAAAAAGTATCTCAGCCCATTTCCTCGCTAGTTTGTCTACTATTTCATTCCGTTCTATCCTGATATGTCCCGGTATCTGAACGCATTTGATTTTAATATTCTTACTCAAATCATTCCGTTACTCTAGGCATTCCCAAACTGTCTTGGAACTGACAACTTGAGAGCTCAGCGCACTGATGGCTGCTTGACTATCCGCCATGATGATAGTCTCTTGGCCATGATAGTCTTTCTCCTTGTGGAATTGAATACACATCCTAATCGCACGTATTTCTGCCTGGAAAATGCTTGCGGAGGTTAAAATGTTCATTAAAAAAAATTATAGCAATTCACATTTTACGTCTTGTGATAAAAATTAAGCAATATCTCAGCAAAAATTATCCGATTTAATATTATAAAATATCATTTTTAAAATTTCATATCTTATTAAGGGCAAATAAAAAAATTTTTCAACCCCTTAAATATTACTTTAAAAAAGGAAGTAGTTTTCTCTATAAAGAAATAGAGCACTTCCACGCTTTAGAAGACTGAACACGCAGCTTCAAATCAATAACGCTTGGAAAAATTCGCCGAAATTCAGCAACAAATGGACTAATTTCGATGTGTTTTTCTTAATCTGGGGTAGTTCGAAAAATTATGAATACGGCACACTCCCTTTAATAGAGCAATATTTCGAGGGGTTAAAAATTAATATTTTGATTTGACCCTAACAAGATATGAAAATTTAGGCCTTCACGAAGCGATTGAGCCTTTATGGAGGTCAAAATGTTTACCCAAAAAAAAGTTATATAATCAACATTTTGCACCTTGGGATGAGCAAATATCAATATGTTAAAAACAAATTATCTGATTTACAATTATAAAATATAATTTTGTTCAAAATGAGGTGAGTGTCCCCTTAAAATTAAAAAAGTGAAAAAAAAAATTAATTTTGCAATAAATAGTCAATTATAGTTTTTTTTCGTCATTTTGACAGTAACAGATTGACCAAAATGATTGCAAACTCAAATTGTAGGTTTTTAATATCTCTACAACTTTTACTTGAAACTTTTCTTTCCAAAATGCATTCTTTGGCTTGTAGATTTAAAAACCTGTGACTCCCTCTTGGCCCCAACCTTTTTTTTTGTTGTTACATTTTATGTAGGGTTTGTTCTGATATTGCCCCAACAGTCCTGGATAGGTGTGATCCATCTTCGGAATTTATATCAAAAACAGCAGTAATCTTTACCTATGGCTTGGACTATAAACATCAAAATTACTTTTGTATGTCTACGTCAATATTACATGTCAATTAAATTTTGAAAAATCTAAAAAACTTGCTTAGTTTTCTTGTGATTTGGGTTTAAAATGTCGAGTTTTCATCTTTTCCGTTGCGCCTAATAAATATTCACTTCGCAACATTTTATTTATAAAAATAGTCTGTTAAAAACTTATTAATCACACGAAGTGTGTCTTGACCGGATGGATTGTATGACCCTGGTATTGATTACAAACTGTTTTTTACAGTTTTACCTTAAAATAAAAATATCTTGGTTATTTTTGAAGCGTTAACTAGTTCAGCCAGTACAATTTGATGAAGTTTACGTTTAAGTATGCATTTTCTGACTTCAGTGAATCTTGTAATATTTTGCTCATTATTAACATATAAAAGTGTAAATTCTGTATCCTGTGACTATTTTGCAGATTTAATAGCAGGAAAAGAAGACACAGAACATGTGCTTGATAACCCATCTAGTTCACAAAGATGCACTAGTGCTGATGGTGAACATGAATTTATCATCAATCAATTAATACTCTTTAACAAGGCTATCGGAATTCTGAAAACAAATTCAGTAAGAAATATGCCTTGGTTAAAATCAATTTCCTGTATTAATTGCAAAATAGATCTCATTGAAGCTGGTGCGTTCCAAAATGTATCCAATATAGTAGAACTCGCATTTCCTGATGGTGTTATGACAGAAATACGAAGGGGAATTTTCAATGTGTTGCCAAATTTAGAGAACTTGGATATCCGAGGTAATAAAATATATAATATTGACGATGAAGCATTTTCCAATATGCCAAAATTGAAATATCTGAACCTTAATAGAAATAAAATGGAGTGCTGGAAAAGAGAATGGTTCACTAACACACCTAATGTAGTTAGTGTAAAATTTGTCAAGAATAATATTCGATCAATACCCCCCTTGGCTTTTGTTGACTTTAGTATTGTAGAAGAAATTTATTTTGACGATAATCAAATAACCACCATTCACAGAGATGCTTTTAAAGGAGTAAAATATTTATTCCATTTAGGACTGTCTAATAATCGTCTGACAACACTTTCCGAAGACATGGTTCCCAACGATCTGAGAATTAATATATTTGACATAAGTGGAAATAAACTAAATTATATTCCAAGCAAGATCCTTAGGAAACTTAAAACGAGCGAGACGGTTTTGGATGGAAACCCTTGGAAGTGTCAGTGTTTGAATCTGCTTTATTTCTGGCTGGACATTACAGGGGGAACATTAAAACTCACCAGTAAAAATCCAGCTTGTAACGGACCTAATATTCCTATATGTGTTTCAACCGTCGCATCTTCTTGTGTAGAATCTATAGACAGTAAAATTACAAAACGTTATCATTCTCATCCAGAAATAACCAGAAGGAAAGAAAATCCTGAATGTGATAAAGAATATATAATATGGTGAACAAGGTTAATATTACTTTGTAATTTAATTTAGCTGTAAGCTTTTGTGCAAATTACTTCATTACAAAATTTGGAAACTAGTTAAATCAAAAAAGTATTAATTATGATGTTCTCTTTTTAACTTGAATTATTTGAAGGTAGGTGTAACATATTTTACAATTTGAAATTATTTTAATTTCCCAAATTTGGTATTTACTATTTAATTTATATTTATTATTTTGGTATTATCGACGTAGAAATAGAACTGTTATATTTGTTAGAAAATCGTGACTATCTCTTTAGCATCATGGGCCGCATCCTCAAAATGGGGAACGTGAAGTGAACAGTGAAAGGGTGACAAATGGTTATTCTTGATACGTTCATCATTCATATCCTTGTTTGCTCGGTGGAATGCAAGCGAACAGTGAAACATGTTCAAATGAAATGTCAGCCGCTAAACGACATATTTGACTATTAGTATTAAAAAAATTTATTTTATTTTTGGTTGTTCAAAATAACTCGTCATTAAAAAAAGTAGTATGTTGACGAACCGTTCCTTTAAGATGTTTTATTTTTTGAATAAACAGTTGAAATGTTAATTACGTGGTACCCCGATATTTTTAGTATTTTCAAATTTTTAATTAAAATATCCTTTGAATGTTGAAGATGTCTCACAAATATTAAATAAATTTGAGATTATAGACATATAAAATTATTACAGGATATTCTGCTCATAACTAAATTGCATGAGCGTGCTATTTAAAAATGTTTTTCGATAGCTAGATCTAGCTATGAATTTAACATAAATACTTTTGTCCATAACAGCCGAGTATCTTAGTTTTAAACAGTTAAGTCTAACATAATAACTTAAGTATATAAAAATTATTTTTAATCGAGATCAGAATATTTATTATATTATATACTATAAGTTAAGAATCTGTGATTAAAAAAATGAAATAAATAATTTTATATTTTACCAATAGAGCCTCGTTAACAGACGTTTCCTATTTTAAAAAGTTTACATATTTAATATGTATGTAGTTTTTAGCCTATTTGTTGTCAATTTATATCGACAATATAATATATTCTTAAAGAAAATACAAAATGTCAAAAAATTATTTAAAAAATACAGGGTGTTCCATTTAAAAAATTAAAACTTGGTATAATACCTCCATAATTAAAACTAAAATCAAAAATCTGACTACGTCACTTGATTCTACAGAAAGAAGTTTCTCAAGAATGTCTTATTAGTTTTATCGTAGTTGCTTTGATAAATAAAATATAAGACATTTTAAAAAATTGCTTAATTCAAAAATCGCCATGTATATCCGAAACAGATAGCCTATATAACATCCAAAACAATCCAACCTGTATTGAACATCCCCTATGTTAAAGGTATTTCAAAAAAAGTTAGAAGGATAGGAAAACGATATAAAATCAACGTTGTTTTCAATTCAAATAACTCTCTGAGAAGTCGGCTCACTAGGGTCAAACCAACAACTCAAAGGGACATGAAGGACTGTGTATATCAGATACCATGTGAATGTGGCAATTTCTACGTTGGTGAAACAAAGAGACCTCTTGACGTAAGGATCAAAGAACACCAAAACTGCACATTTCGAGGAGAAACAGAGAAATCTGGTGCCGCCAACCATGCCTGGACTCATGGACACCACAGAAAATGGTCTGAAGCTAAAATACTACACCGAGAACAACATTGGAGAAAACGGAAATTCAAAGAAGCCGCGGTTATACGTCAGAAACCGAGTTGTTTTAATAAACTATCTTTAGATATAAGAGAAGTGTGGAAACCACTTTTTAATAATTGTAAACTAAAACTAAATGCAGCATAAAAATGAGATTTTGCCATAGCAGGCATGACTGCACCCATCTCAGTCACATTCCACTGCATTTACTTTCAGTATAAATAGTCATGTAGCTAAGGGATTTATTTAGTTTCACTTGAAAACGGCTAGAGATAACTACTAGCCGAAACGTCGTGATATTCAACAAAAATAAAGACAATGGAAGTCCAAACAGATATCTACTACTTCGCTGTATACTTATTACTAAAAGTTGAAACTCTTAAATATCCATATTTACATTCCAACCAAACGACTAATTTAATTTTAACATAAAATACTTGTTTATTGCAATTCATTTGTACAAGGCTGTTTCTTATAATTTGACAAGCCCTGGTGATTTTATTATGGGAGTTAGAAAAAAATTTTAAACACATAATAGGCCGGCGGAGTTACCCTCATATGGGGTGATTTTGAAATTTATTGTTAGTAGACTTCTGATTATGTAGAAACCTTCAGAATGATAATAGTAATTATGTAGTATCTTATATCTCATTTTCTTTTTTGGGGAAAATTTTTTATTTAACAATTAGGATGTGAAAAAACAGTTTTTCAAGTTCTAGGAAAAGCTATTATTTTTCAGTAAACAAGTTTCAAAACAAAAGTTGTGCGCATTAAAAATACCTACAAAATGAGCTACGGGATACTATACTGAAACCAAAGGAGCCTCTTGTTGCATACAACAAATATACAAAATTTCAATTAAAAATGTTTAATAGTTTTCTGTACAGTGAATTTATTTATAATTTTTCATGTTTGTTTTGATTGTTTATTCTTAGCGATCTAGAGGTCGTACAGTGGTCTGCGAGTATGCAAATGAAAGTTCCTGACTTATACTTAAGCTCTATTTTAATATTTAGTAACATATAGGTTGTTCCATTTAAAAAAAGTGAATTTACTTAAAAAAATACAATTTTCCAAAAAAATTCGTTTTTTTTTCTGGTAACGTATTCTTGCGACATAGGAAACATCCAGCAACTTATAGAACAGCGGAAATAGTATCTGGAAAAAATTTATTGTTAGTAGACTTTATATTACGTAGAAACTTTCAGAATGATAATAATAATTATGTAGTATCAAATGTCTCATCTTCTTTTTTGGGGAAAATTTTTTATTTAAAAATTAAGAGGTGAAAAAGAGTTTTTTCAAGTTCTAAGAAAACTATTATTTTTTAGTAAAAAAGTTTCAACCAAAAGTTATGCACATTAAAAATACCTACAAAGCGAGCTAAGGTCCATCCAAATCGGATAATTTGTTTGTTAGTTATTGCAAAAAAACCTGCTAAGATGGCTGTTTTTTCGGTTATTAATAAACAATAGAAAAAATATTGCATTAACTTCATACTACACCGAAAGGAGCCTCTTGTTGCATATAACAAGTATGCAACATTTTAAGTTAAAATATTTAATGGTTTTTTTGCAAAGTGAATTTGTTGATGACATTTGAGGTTTTTTGATTGTTCAGCGATTTAGAGATCTTACAGTGATCTGCGGGTGCGCAAATGAAAGCTTGAGACTTATACTAACAACAACAAAAAAGAAACAAATTAATTGTTTTTAATATAAATACTCTTTATTTCAGGATATCTATTAAGTAGGTGCAGTTCTTGGCTTTCCTCTGCAAAAAAATGCAGCATTAACAATTCCGGTTTTATCAGAGGAGCATCAGAGAAGATTCGGTTCTTTTCTGTTATTGACATATCCGAGTCGAAATCAGAATCAAAATTGAAAAAAAATATTTTCTTGATTGTTTTTTTTGTTGTTGTAGCTGTTGCGCTTTCATTTTCATTCATTTGTTTTGCTATGAACGTTTCAAAAACCTTTAAAATTTTTGTACGATGCATAGACTCTAAACAGGTCAGTCACTTGTTTTTAAAGCGAGTATATGATAAAGCGGCAATAGAGTGTGTTTCAGAGTGTTCATATCAAACATTTTCTCAAATCTTTTTTCGATATTTTGTCTATATAACTTGATCAAAGATTTACAGTAAGAAAAATTGTTCTTTTTGTAATTTTTTCCTTAACGCCAGAACGCATAGCAATACTATCTCGTAATATCTATTGGTTTCACTCTGCATCATATAGAGGGCTTTTGCTACTGGCACTACGCAAGACAAGTACTCTTGTAAAAAAAGCCATCATCCCAATCCACTACAGAAACTATCCAGTCAGTTATTTATTGTTTGAATTCACAAACTATCTAGCCTCTTACTGCAAGAAGTTCTGTACTGACAATAAAACCTGAAACTTAAACAATGATAAAGAAACTGTTTAAGACCCGGGACCGAAACCAACGGCCAGACTGAAGACATCCATTAAAGGTACTGGCAGTTCTCACATTCAGCTTTTAATATATTTTTTTTTTAATTTTATATAGATTTGTAGAGGCTTAAAGATCAGATGTACCATAAATAAAGTCCCGATAAATTATAATCATAATATTTATTTAATTGTGGTATAACACATATTCGCTCTCCTTGATAGCATTTTTCTATTTAGTGATTTATGTAAGAGCAGGTCTTTGTCTTTGATAAATGAAATTTGCTTAAACGCATCATACAAACTATTCCATCTCGTTTCACCAGGGCAGCTTTAGGTGTGTTTTAGTATATCTTGAATTATTTCAGCAGATTTTGATCGCTTTTCAACTTTTCATAAAGCGTTACAGTTTTTTGTCACTTCAGCATGCATTTCTGATCGTAAAATATTTGTAGTTGCACATAGGTATAATGTGTGAGCAGAGCACCGTAGATGTGTAGGCAGTAAATGAATATCGTAAGTATTGGGTGTTTCTCCATCTTCAGCTTCGGATTCAGAAGTGTCTTTAATCGGATGACTGTCGGTGCTTGATATAATTGCAGAAGAATCATCTTCAAGATCAATATTAGTGAGTTTCACACCAAATATTTTAGAAGCTTTTCCAAAATTGCTGCCATTGTCAGTTACTGGCGACTTTTTTATTCGCATTGAAGACAAAATTGCCATTCATTTCTTGAACTATTTCAGATATCCGATCATAACTGCGAATTTCTTTGAATCTTTGACAAGCGACCGCCACTGATACTCTTCGTAGATCACTTGTAATTCAATGTATTGTCATGCCAATGAAGCTGCATTTTTTACTTGACCAGATATCTAATGTCAACTTCTTTTAATTCAAATTTTATCTTTGTTATTTGCTTTTCGTAGTAGTTTTCTATAAGACGTTCTAGGGTTCGCGAACTAATTGCAGTAAGACTCTTTTCAGATATTTCTAAATCCGTAAAAATTTTTGGAAAATATGGATTTTCCACAGCACGTAATGGGATCATAGAGTTGATAAAAAATTTCACAATGTTTTCATCAAATTGTTCTTGCCTAAGTTTTGGCTCGTTAAATTTCTTTTCTTTTACTCATTTTTGTCATGCTAATACTGTCATGTTTTTAGTTTTCGTCTGTTCTGTTTTTCCTTATGTATGCTTTATACTCATCGATGTAATCTTTATCGTGTTTTCGCTTCAGGTGGCTTAGTAAGTTCGATGTACAGTTATTATATCCTTCGATTTTGGTTTTTTGATTTTTTTGGACATATCATACAGAAAGCCATAACCTCATTATGTGTTGAAATCATGGAATTTTTGAGGCAAATGAAATATCAATATTTTACCATGCCATATAATATATTACTACAAACTATAAATGCCTTACCAAATCTTGGCAACATCCTGTAAGGTACCTCAGTTCAGACTTACCTAATGATTGTCCTAATGCTGACTGGAGTCTACCTATACGCTAGCTCATCTCAGGGTAGATTCGTCGTTTTTATATTTTTCCACTATTTTTAATATATTGCCTGTGTAAGTTTTATAAATGTCTAAATCGGGAAAAAGGCACCACCAAATTTTACTTTAAAATTTGCCCTAATGATTATACTACGAGCAATTATAGTAGAGAAAACTTGGAAAAGAACAAATATTTAATATGTCATATCCGGGTAAATAAATGAGTTTAACTGTTTAATAGTATTCTAATTTAAGATTATAGGAAATAAAACCAATTAAATAGAGGCCAATACATTTATTCCTCACGGTATACCCCTTCCCAGAAAATAAGGATAAACCCTGGAAAAAGTTATCACCAGTGTGAATTATTGCAAGCTCCTCTAATGGGGCTATCTGATAGAATTTCGTTTACAAATGGTAAATTTGCAATCAATAAAAAAACTCTGTTAACGACTTAGTCGAAAGTTATTGATTTTCTATGACGTAGAAAAGGTGAAAATTAAATAAAAAACAAGAATAAGTTAAACTTGACAGTGTCCTGCACAGTGAATGGCAAACCCCAAAAGTAAACAAATCAACTACACTTGGAAGGTTTACGTCGACATAGCCTAGTTATAGAAGAAAAGAACACACTCTATTTTAAACTAGACTATGAAGTTCCATAAGCCTAACAATGCAGGAGACTATCAACTTTGCAGTAATAAAAAAAATAAGCAATATCAAAAACACCACAAAAATGTCTGCAAAGAATAAGAATTAGAAAATTGATAATGAGAAAGATAATGAGTGTTTAAGTGATAGTTAACAGAAATATAAGCAATAGAAAATTACACAAAAAAGTGATAGATAATTACAAAAATTAGATCATAGAAATCAACTTATAACTGTCGCTCAAGTGGTTAAAATCTTAACAAAATTTGACTGAAAAGTATGTTACAATTTTGAAGAAATCAACCAGTTTCCAAAATATTCAATTGTTAAGCAATTAAAATTTTCAATAATTATCATTATAATATTCAATACAATTATTAAATGGTTAATTGGCCACTGTGGAACTCTAAAAAAAATGGAACCATAATAAAAAAAAACCTCAATTACAGTAGAGTATCGCAAAATAAAACATTTAAATTTGAGGTTGTAGCGCAACGGAGTCGACTGCGTTTCACTTTACAGAGTTTACTGGTTCGCCGCAAATATTATGTGTTATGGTAAATTTAGCAAAAGATAAATATCATTACAAAAATATTAAAATCCAAATATTTAAAATCTATTAATTTGAAAAAAGCTCGAAATCATGTACCGAAGAATCCCTTACCTGTTAGCCCTCTAGGTAATCGAACAGAAAACTGTTCTTAGATAACTAAGCGATTAAAAATACAGGCATAACAATCAGATACTCTTGTGTACATGTCTTTGGCTAAAAACTAGGCCCTTAGCTGAATCACTTTCAAACATGTGGTTAAACAAGGCCTGTGACGTAGACGGCTTCACCAGAAAGGACGTTGACCTGGCTCAATATGGAGATTGTCCCATTCAGAGGCTCACAATTGCAGAAGTGCAGCACGATAACCCAAACTGCATATTGTCTCTCAAACGCTGTATATTAAAAAATTTCATCCAAAAAAAAAACAGAACCAATGAAGAAATCCAAAAACATACTGTAGTTATTCCAAAGACGTATTGTAGATATCCCAAAAGACGTACTATAGTTTTCCCAAAGACCCTAAAATAAAAAAATAAAAATTCCTACTGAATCAGTCGTACAAAAGGCCTACGCAAAGACTAGCTAAATTTTGCTTTAACACAGAAACTGATTGTTTCAAAAGAAATATGTACATACCTCGAACTCGAGAAAATGGTGGCATCTGATAAAAGTTAAGCCGTTGTTTCTGGGCTGGCTAAAGAAAATAATCGCCAAACTGGCTGTAGGGTGAAACGACCAAATCACCAAAAAAATGTTTGCACCCCGACTTGGTTTTGTTACTTTAATCGGCCATTTATGACCAAATACCTTTACCTGGGAAAGTAGTAAAACTAAACCACTTCTCGCTCTTGCGTCAGATAGCCAAAAGAGAACGATTTTTCTCAAGTCACTCGCACATTCCTTCCAACGGAGGTTACCAAAAAAACTTAATAAAAAAAGTCCATCAAAAATCTATCCAAAAAAAAATAACCTTAATCTCGTAGCCATAATCTCGAACCCTTGAAATTTATCATACAATTTGAACTACTTCCGGAAAATATATGCAAAATTCTTCTATCTCAATTTTAAACTGGCCAGTACTGAAATCAGACAGAGACAACCAACATCTTAATAATCTAAACTTCTTCGTCCTACAAAACGAATACCCAATAAAAAATTACTTAATGGGTTCGAAATATTCAAGAATGAAATCCAATTAGTTCGAATTAGTTCGAGGGTCTTATTTACAATATTATAATTACCAAAAATTCTAACTAGTAAAGTAAAGGAGAAATATTCAACTAATAAACTAAAAACAACATAATGAAAAAGTCGATACTATCTTATTTCGAATTTAATATTTCGATATATTCAACAAAGGTACCATCATATAGGCAACCATAAAACTATCCATGCAATTCAGTGGACCTGACTATTTGAAACAGCTGATATGTGACAATCAATAAATATTTTCTGAAAAAAGAAAATCAACAAGAAAACCAATAAACAATATTCATATTTATCCAATAATTAAGAAAACGTTTTTCCCAATCTGTGATACTTTGTCTCGAGGTACCTAACGAAATTTACAAATTATAGAAATATGTTGTTTCGATGTCAATCAAAATTTCAAAATGTAAACAAAAGGAATGATCTGAATATAGATGAAACCAATATTATGAATGAAAAACAAAATGTAATCATTAGTTTTATAGTAGAACACATCGTTTACTGTAAATTCACGTTTCAAGTTATGCATGTCATTGACAGCCTTTAAAGAAAAACGTACCAAACAAAAATTTATTTATTACTTTAGTAATCTGAACCTGTAATTTAATGTAGAAAAATGTAAACGAAAATATTTATTATTTAAGATCAATTTTTAACTGTAACAGTGTAGATTCCTCTGGTAAGTACTTGAAAAAAGTTTCGTCTAGTAAATTAAAACGCAATTGCGAGGACGATGAGGAGCATCCGGCGGCAGAGGTTTCGGAGGGCACGAAAGATGATCCGGGTGATCCTGGCTCCAACGACTCAGTGGTATCTGAAATATTTGAGTTATCTTCGTGAACATTGTCTATAGTTGCGATTTTCAAGTAACACTACAAACAGAAACAGAGTAACTTTTTTACCGAAGAACCAAACACATATTGCGAGCGAATAGCATCACTTCCTTGCTGCCTACAGTACACGACAATAGTTAATAATAGTAATAATTGTCTATCTTATCTATATCTAAGAGGGTTAATTGTTAGTTTTAATTGTTTTTTAGAACAATTGAAAAAGTTAATTTGACTGAATTAGTTGAAAGCTACAATTAATATTCAATCATTCAATTAAATTAATTGCAACATACAATTAAAATTTTAATTGCAATTAATTTTAAATTAGGTTAAATTAATCGCATTTAAATTTTCAATTAATTAATTGCCTGTAAATTTAATTGACTAATGCCCAACATTGAATACAAGAAATAGTTTTTAGGTTTTCAATAGAACAACAAAAAATGTTTAATTATATTATTTTAATGAAATATATAAAATACTGTTTTAACAATAAAGGTTATTTGAAATCAAGCAAAAAAAAGTGTTTACTTTAATATCACAAAAGGTAGTAAAATGTTAAGCTCTATTGCTTGAATGAACTCTCAGATATGGTACTTGAACCGCACAAGCAGAATTAAACAGAGCCTAAATATTGGTTAATGTGACACCACGAAATGTTTTTACGAGTAGGGTCAGTGGTTGGTCAACAATCTAATTTTTTAAACAAATATATGCAAAGATTGAAAGATATCTGAAAGGTCAATCAACATTCTTTGTTGGTTAAAATAAACGATAGATGATTTAAATAAATCAACCATAGTGTATTACTTTGAAAAAATCTATCTTAAAACAATGAGTTGTAAACTTTGATTGAAGCAATTTTTAAATCAATGATAAAGAATACTTAGATCAATAACCATTTTCTTTTAATTTTAATAACAAAAAATGCTGGCACAATACTAAAATTTGCCTCTTTTACACACTGTGTCTGTGAACAGATTGATCATCGACTATAAAAATTTTTCAAATAAAATAACTTTTCAAAATTAGGATTTCCTTCATATACAGTCGTTAAATGTTATTCTTTAGTTATTTGTATCATTATCAATAAATAATATAAATGTACACCGTATATTAAAGAACTTGATAATGTAAATATTTTATATGAAAGATCCCAGTTTTGGTAAAACTAGTTTAGTAAAAATCTAATATGTTGTTATTGTTTGGATATTTTTATAGCCAACTGTGACGTGAACAAACTCATTTATTGAGACATTATATAAAAAAGACATATAATTAGTATTAATTTGGCAAAATTTTTTAATTGCTGAGATAAAACCATATATAATAAGAACTATTACTGCTATTTTCGTAATATATCATATTTGTTTTTTAACATATTATAAATCTTAGAATTGTACAAATTCTTTTCTTTTTATGTAACTCCCATTCTTAATTTCTTTCTTTAAATGCATCAACATACTTAAATAATCTTACTTCAAATTAGGATCAAATAGAGAGAGCATTAGTAAAACAAAAATGTCTATATAACTTTCTTTACTAACAAATCTCCAGTACATCAAAATGGTACGTTACATAATGCAAAAAATGTAAAACAAGAAAATGAAAACCGTTCTGCCCTAAATGCAATAGTTTTCGTGCTATGTTTCATCAAAGTGTTAAAACTGCAAAAATTGAAACTAAGTATCTCGAAAACAGTACAAAGTCGATTTAGGGCATGAAAATTGATGGGTCCGAGCGTTTCTTCAAAAAACAAATACCTAAATTTAAATAATTTTGTTCCTTACTTAATGTACATAATGTATAGTTTGTAAAATATAAAATATTTGTATTTAACATTTTTAAGTAAATTTAACAGTTTAAAAGTACATAATTTTGTTCTCTAAAGGATTTACTTAATAAATATAGCTTGCGAAATAGCAAACAACATTTGTATTTAACATTGTTAGGTAATTTAAGAATTTACAAGTTAAAAAAATAGAGTTCAAGAAGGATTATTGAATCCTATATTCTTCATTGCATGTGTGTCCTAAATTCAAACGTGGTAGCTCCTGGAATTTTACTACATCTTATCTGGAATACGAGACATGGGATCCAAATCATATTTATATGGGTTTTCCTGTTTGCCACTTTTCGAAATAGCCCTAGCCTTACACATGCATGGGAGAAATTTAAAACCAAATTTGACAAATCCATACTTAAATAACATACTGTCATCTCATTTTCTGGGACTTTATTTTCAAAAAGGTACACAAGGTTTCGATCAGTAAATATAACCATTTTCAAGTATATACTCGAAACATTGTGTACCATATAGACAATGCAAGTCTGACAAAATGATTTTACCTCTACATTGTCTCTTACTTTTAAACATACCGTCATATTTGCTAACAAACTTTGCCAAATTAGATAAGAAATTGAATAATTAAGTAAGTCGGTACTATATTCTTAAATAACCATAAGTTTTTCCTATAACCCTGTAACCAAGGCACTCAAGTGGCCAAAGTACTATGATTTTCTAACAATCTTACAGTCTGGTGCGGATCCAGGAGGGGGGCATTGAACATTGAGTTCAGGAAAATAGACCCGATTCTACCTCTTATACTAGGAATGTGTATGCTGCTGGCATTTCCCCCCTATCGACAGCTTGTTTTTTCTTGCGATCGCCCCTCCCCCTCCCCAAAAACCTTTCATTTCATAAAAATAGAAACGACCTTGTATTTTACATTAGAAATCGGAATGTTGCTAGCTTCTCCCCCCGACAACTTGCTTTCGCTTGCCATAATGTACTTTTGTGATATCACCGCCCCCCCCCCAAAAAAAAAAGAGAGAGGCTTGAATACTTTCAACGGTTTTCTTATCATGACACATAGAGAAAGCAGAACTTTAAATATACTAATATCTCGAAAACTTTTACCGGTACACCCAAAAAGCATATTTGCCCTTTAGAGCGTCAGCCTTCGTATGAAGACGATGTAATAAGAAAAATAAGTTGAAGTTACCCTAAATTTTTATTTATTCATAATGTTATCTTTCTTTGGGAATCGTTATAAACTATTTTTGGTTAAATTGAACATGTCGGTATTAACAACTATTTTAGTAGAAGCTTAGAATAAAACAATTTTATTTCTTGAATCTATTTTATTGCTACCTTCGTATTCTGATAAATAAACCAGGAATATTTTAATATTTATTAAATACATTTGCATTATAAACATTGAAATATACATTTTATTTTTTAGGTGTACCATTTAGTTAAATACCTATATTAAGACCTTTAGTTATCTTTAAAAAGTCAACAAGAAACCAAGGGAGTTAGAAGGGATATGTAAAATTACAAAAATAAGCTAAATGCGAAAAAATTTTTCCTAACATGTAGAAAATAAATATCATAAATTGACATCAACTGGCTACGTGAAGCAAGCTCAGAAAGAAATTTGATAGTAAATTTGTTGTTTGAGGTTGGCAATATGAGAATCAGAAAACCAGAGCAGGATTTGCGAAAGTGATGGTCGGCGTCCCGGCGTATTCTTTGTGTTTATTGTGGTTGTTTGTCATCGTCCTCAACACTTAAAATTCTCTTGATTTTTTTTTGTAGTGCCGTGCAGAGAGATTAGGTAAATTGCGAAATTTATATTTGTATATGTTATCAAGACAGTTGTGCAGACTTTTATTTATAACAATACATCAGTATAAGGTATTGTTTTGAAAATCCCGTTGATTTGTTACTTTCACTAAATACATTTTTTATATTTTGGTAATTTTTTGCATTATGGTAAATATAGGAAAATGACATTTTTTAGGATAAATTCGATTCTTGCCTCCTATTTCGAGGTCGTAGAATATGGTATCGGCTTTGGTTTTTCACTATGTTTCCTCAGTTTTCCGAAAAACTCAAAAAGCGTCAAGCGCCACTTCACCAAGCACTTTTAATGAAGAAAACACCGAACTTACATATTTATTTTCAATGGTACTAGTTAAAATATTATGTATATAATATATTTCAAGTATTTTTGTACAAATTTTAGTGAATAAATTAAGAAAAACTTGTATTTCCAACTAAAAATTAAAAATACGTTCCAGAAAGGTCATGGATCGTCAGGCTCGCGAAAACGACTAATATTCGTTTGACACATTGCCAGATATAAAATACTTTCGTGGTATAAACTATAAAATTTGTCCATCTCAATCAACATTATAGTTTAATTTTTGTAATGTTTTATACATTCTCAGAGAAAAATTAATCTTAACAACCCAAAATTTCTGGTTAGTTCGGGTTCAGCTTGATTTTGGTTAATTTGTAAAATTGAAACTAATCCGAACTAACCTTAATTGACCTAGACTTATACTTTCGTATAAACTATAAAATTTGTCCATTACAGTTAACAACATAGCTTAATTTTTGTAATGTATAAAAAATGATAAAATTAGTCTTAACCGCCCAAAATTTTTGTCAGTTTTGATTAGTTCAGATTTAGCTTAGTTTCGGTTAGTTTGAGAAACTGAAACTAACCTGAACTCATCTAGATTTATTAATTAAAAAGTTTATTGTCTACCAGAGACCATGTAAAGACGGAGACAATCTGTGAAAGAAAAGAATATATGTGAATTTGAGAGAAATCGTATTGGCAATCTCGCAACAGAGCTAATTTTTTGGGGTTTAAGAACGAGTCATACCAATATTTAATGGCGGAAGCCCTTTGGTTTTGATTTGCTTTTTGATAATTTTCTTGATATTTCCGATAAAAATATGCAAATTTATGAATTTTTATATAATACACAGGCTTCTTATAAGTGTGGAATTTATGGTTGTAACACAATTTTAACGATATAGTACAAAAAATTGAACCTAAACTGAAAAGTTTTTTTCACTGTTTTTCGTAAAACTGAGGAAAAATTATAGGAAACGAAGGTCAGAATCGTGTTCTGCGACCTGAAAATAGTGGTAGTAATGAAATTTTTTCAAAAAAACGTCCTTAGGTTTCACATAACATAAGATTTTACCCAGAGAATTATGTTTAAATCTATTTTATGTCAGTATTTATTTTATTAATCATTTAACGGTTAACTGTAATTTTTCCAATATAGTAATTTAATAAAAGTCCAGTCCTGTCCCTTGACCTACTGCGCAACTACAGTATATCCCCTTTAACGGAAGTACAGATTTACACGCTGGACCGAATTTATTTTAGGTATTACTTTGAAATGATGTAGTTGGACTTTTAATCTTATCTACCACAAGTTGAAATAAATATTATGAACGTCAGTGATTTACACGTAATTCATTGAACATATCTTTAAGGATTATTACGTTTTAGACCTAACCAAAATCAGGAATTGTCGAAATATATTTTGGTAATACAAATGTGATCGATGTTTTTTGGTGAACGCGATCTCATAATGCAACAATAAGTTAAAAGCATTAGTTTAATTTTCATGAGAGCATTTCTGTTACCAATAGAAAGTCTGGAATCTATGCCAAACGGCGTAAACGCATAAGGCATTATGTTATTTTTATTTTCTTCTGAAAATCGTTCTGGATCAAATTTGTCTGGATTGGAAAAATATTTTGGGTCTCTTTGAATTGCATAGGTGTGTATCCAGTCTTCTTGTCCTACAAAAATAGTGACCAGTTTTTCGTCCTTATTGACAAGTCTAATTGTGTATTGTTGAGTACAAATTTGATCGAGGTTAGCGGACGTGAGCCATTTCCGGAGGACTTCTGGAAAAAAAAATGCATCAGGCATATAATAAGGCTGATTTATTAAAAATTATGTGGTAAGCAATCATAAATATACATCGAAACCGAAGAGCTAGATTAACAAGGAATGTTTAAGAAAAAACCCATGGTTGCAACGGAAGTTGAAAATTCTAGATGGCTAGTTTTGTTGCGCTGATGTATTATTATAACTTGTATTACATAAGTCAACAAATTAAAGCTAATATAAGAAAACTAAGAATAAAAGAATAGTTGTCTCCCGAAAATAAATAAATTCCCATTTCTAACCTTTCGGTAATAAATACAAACGATTTTTTTATTTTTGTGTTTTAATAATATTAAAAACTTGTTTGCCTTATTGTTGTATTTGTTATTTTTAAACCCTCTACAGATAACTTAGACCGGTTTTATAATTAAAATTTATTAGTAAATTAGCGGTTATATTTTTATAACCCAGTGGTTATAACAGAATTGTCGTGGGACGTGTTCAAAAATGTCTGTAGATCAATCAGGTAAAAGTCATATATCAACAGTAAATACAATACACTTTTAGTTGTTATACGAGGTGTAGCAATTAAGTTTCGCGAATTTAGTTATAATTCGGGAACTGACAACACTACGTCGTTCATCAACATCTGTCTTGAGAGGGGGGGACCTTAGTTTCAATCCAATATTGAAGTCGATACCACATTGGGTTTATGTATTATGCGCATTTTTTGAAAGTAGCGCCATTAAAATTGAGTGGCTTACTTTACAAGCAACGTGTTGTGATCAAATTTTTAATGAAATCTGACGAAAAATCCTCGAAACTCCTCCAAAAATTGCAGATGGTGTATGGAGACCAGTACAGTCGAAAACGTGCGTGTTTGAATGGGCGAAGCGGTTCAAAGAGAGACGTGAATCGGTCGGAGATGATCCACATGAAGGAACTCCGGTCACTTCTCGTACCGATGCGAATGGCGATCGTTTGCGCGCGCTGATCATGTTTGACTGGCGCCTAAGCATTCGTGCATTGTCTGACGAGTTAAACATGAACAAAGAAATCATTTGCAAGATGTTACACGAGAATTTGAACATGCGAAAGATTTGCGCAAAGATGATGTCAAACGCCTGAACTAAGTCAGCAATAGGTGGAAAGGGGTGAGGTGCGGCCAACGAACGCGAGGATGTCCAATCATCGTGAATATGTTACTGCCGGCTAGACAGTGACTAGACAGTTCTATGTTGACGTCCTAGAGCGGCTACGGGCACGTGTTTTCCATGTGCGACCCGAACTCGCCGAGAACGACCGGATCTTGCACCATGACAACGCTCCAGCCCATTTCTCGTTCATTGTGCAAGAGTTTTAGGTAAAAAAAACATTCCAACATTGCCGCACCCACCCCATAGCCCCGATATTGGCCCCTGTGACTTTTTTGATTCCCCAAGATGAAATCGTACCTCAAGGGAACTCATCATGGCGGCATACAGGAGGT
The DNA here is from genome assembly GCA_034092305.1 of Diaprepes abbreviatus. Lineage (NCBI taxonomy): Eukaryota > Metazoa > Arthropoda > Insecta > Coleoptera > Curculionidae > Diaprepes > Diaprepes abbreviatus. The sequence goes on along the minus strand of JASJET010000144.1, from coordinate 6,001,861 downwards.
CAAAGAAACTGTAACCATGAACTGATAAAACTGACACAGAAACATTGATATACATGCTAGCACACGCCATTTGTACGACCAGAGGATATCCTCAAGGATGAACCATTTTTCTATGGTTGAAATTTGGGTTCATAGATTAAAATGGCCCACCCTATATATAAACATTTTTTAAACGTTTGTTTATTGTGTAGTGCTTTCGCGCCCAGCTGGTCCAACAAATTATTCTGCAAAAAATATTTGATCAATCGGAATTATTCCTGGGGGGGGGGGTTATTTGTTGAAATGTAAAATTATATTTGCTCGAACGTCGAAAACATTGGCTGGGATTCAAGTTGTTTGCCTCGCAAATGAAAAATGTCCTTATTTCCCACTATTTTCGCGTATTTTTTCACTTTGCAATGTAAATTTAAATAATCTGTATGATATAGATCGAAAATAGAAAGATTAATATTTACGGATATAATCAAGAAAAGACATTTTCCAACTTGATCTAATGATTTTAATACCTTTTGGTCATATATTAAATCTAAAAGGTCTTCAACAACCGTGCCTGTAGTTTTAAGAAATAATGACAATCATTTCTTGGATCCTGAGGGTATTGTGAATGAATTTGCTGACTTTTTCAGTAGTGTTTATACGCGTCCTTCTAAGAATAATATCTCTTTTAACAATGGGGTTTGAAGCCAGCACCTTTCAATTGAGCACATTCCGGAACAAATAGTTATGAGCGCGTTGAAAAAATCAAAAAATAGAATGACACGGGGACCAGACAACGTTCCTTGTTTTTTTTTGTTAAGGACTGTGCCTATGCACTGCTTAAAGCTTTGTTATATATGTTAAATCTGGCGTTTAAACAAATAACTTTCCAGACATTTGGAAGAAAGCGAGAATCATCCCTGTGTCCAAAAAAGTAAATATAACCGATATTCCCAATTATTGACCTGTTTCAATACTATCTCCATTTGCAAAGGTTTTTGAGATGTCGATATATGACTGTATGTTGAGTCAAGTGAAACAGTTAATATTGCCAAAATAGTATGGATTTTTTAATTGCCGTAGTACTATTAGCAATCTAGCTTCCTTTGCCTAATTTGCCTCATGTTGTATTTCACAATGTACGTCTTCTCTAATTTGCAAATATAATTGTTGATTCTGTTTCTGGATTCCCGTCACCTCATGTTGTACTTCTCCATGACGTCTTCTCTAATTTTGCTAATCCTTTGTTGTATTTGTTGTTCTATGCTGTTCATATCTTCTTGATTTTTTCTAATGTCTTCTTTCAGTTCTTGTTTCATGTCTTCTAAACTTGTCTTTAGTTTCTGTGTCATTTCTTTCAGGCTTGTTCTTAGTTCTTGTTCTATACTTTCTTGATTTTTCTTAATGTCTTCTATCAATTCCTGGTTCACGTTTTCTTGGCTTGTTTTCAGTATCATCAATTTTTGTTTTATATCTTCCTAGCTTGTCTTTAATTTTTGTTTCATATCATCTAGATCTTTCATCATATCTTCATGGCTTGTCTATAATTCTTGTTTCATATCATCTAAATTTTTCGTCATACCTTCTTGGCTTGTCTTTAATTCTTGTTTCATATCATCTAGATTTTTTGGTCATACCTTCTTGGTTATCTTTAATTCTTGTTTCATATCATTTAGATTTTTCGTCATACCTTTTTGGCTTGTCTTTAAATCTTGTCTCATATCTTTCTGGCTTGTTTTTATGTTTTGTGTCATTATCAGTATCCAACTTAAACTAATTTGAAGTTGTTATTCCATTTTTGCTTTCTGTTTCCAAGTTTCCATTGGCATACAATTCGAATTAATCTTTCTTTTTTCTGAACCACAATCTTCTGGATTTGATCACATCTCTGACACCCATTTGTTCCAGATGGCCGTTATTTATACGACACACTGTATTATTGAACACACTCTATTATTCCAAAAGCTTTTTATTGTCAACTTCAATTCTGACACTTGTCAAACACTTCCAAGTTGCATCAACGAACTCTAAAACTAAACTGTCCATGAAAACCGATCTGCACCCTTTATATACCCTACTAGCCGATACTGGAAAATTCCCTAATTTTCTAGTAGGATTTCCATACAATATGGTGTAATAAAAATACGAAAAAGAATAATCCGGCGATTTCTAAAGCTTCTATCATAGGCGTTCCATGTTCAAAATAAGGAAACAGAATTTACTAAAAAGTTCCGGACCCTTTTTCATCGACGTCACATGAGGAATGTAACAAAAGGTAAAATAAATCATGAACTCGTAGGAAATAACCATAAAACCCTACAAACTACAAACACAAACTAATACTATGAAATGTATAACGCTATCAAGTTCGTTATATATATATATATATATATGAGATGCAATAGCAGTGGATACATCCACATTATGCCATTGTAGTGCTGAAATCACATTCAGCAAACGTACAACTATATGCAACTCCGTGAATAGATGAAGTAAAATGCGAACAGTAATTGCAAACTTCGTTCCATCATATCCTTTCCATGTTAGAAGTTGCACAGTTTGAATGAATTGCTACAGAATACAATTCATCCTATTACATCACCATCGAAATGATGGCCTACCTGTACCACCATACCGAGAAGAAAGTCAAAACTTACCATCCCCGCCATAGTGATACGGCAGAGGTACATGTTTCGTCTCTATCAGACTCATCAGGGTACCGACATGCACCTGTTAGTGCAAAGGACAGATCGGAAGGAAGTATGCAACACTGAACGTGGCTTCGCCGACCTCCCGCCGGACAGCGTGTATATGTTTATGAGGCTTTCACGGATTCCTCCGTTTGAGATGAAATAGCAGTGGATACATCCATATTATGCCGTTGTAGTGCTGAAATCACATTCACAGAAGTCCTGAGGATGGGAATAAAATTTCTCCAAAGCTAGACTAACAAAAAAGAGTTTTCTGGCCAACCATCCTTTTGACTGCAGCCCCACAAAAGTGCCTTAAAATTTGTTAATCTACATGATTCTCGTGTTAAAAAGTGCGGAGCACTCCAAAAATATGGAAAAACTCCGGGTCCGACAGATGGCGACAGCGCTGTTTCGTCCTAATATGGGACTTGTCAGGCCACAAATTTTCACGTCCGCTTCGCCAATATTTGATTCTATTGTATTTTAAATTACACGGACAAAAACTTATCTATTTATTTATTTACTTGTTTGGCTTTGAAACACGCTGAACGATGCTCTCATGGTGGGATCGTTTGGTGCGACACGTGGCTTTGATTGCTAAAATAAGCGGTAGGCTTGGTTGCCAGTATCGAAAAATGCGACCCCTATCCTTTGGGCAGCGCGTTTCGTGTGCTCGATTTTACCTATTTCTGTTTTAATTCACCGTCGCGCCACCATATGACGGTTATTTTACAAACTTTGTTAATCTGTGTGTTTCTTGTGTTATCGAGTGGACCATCGAGATGTCGCCTTTGTCGTCTCGTTTGCTGTTTTTTGATTTTAAATTCAAGTTTATAGGATGCAAAGGCGAGATGATGGTTTGTACCGAATGCGGTGGCCTGACGAGTCCCATATTAGGATGAAACCTGGAGTTTTTCCATATTTTTGGAGTGCTCCGCACTTTTTAACACGAGAATCATGTAGATTAACAAATTTTCACGTCCGCTTCGCCAATATTGGATTCTATTTTATATATATCTATATATATATATATATATATATATATATATATATATATATATATATATATATATATATATATCTATATATATATATATATATATACCTATATATATATATATATATATATATATATATATATATATATTACTTAAATATAAAATATGAGAGTTTCAAAAATCTTGCATATTACCATTTCTCAGATTTTTTTATCAAGTTGTGTTAGGAATCTTAATTTTTTAAAATTAACTATTTAAAATTATGATTTGTAGGATCATCTATTTTTAGTTGTATAGCTTTCGATAATTCATTACTTTAAACGCAAATATCTAGCTGATTTTTAAACAAATATGTTAGAATAGAATTATTAAAGTACCATTTAAGTTCTTTCGATAAAAAAACCACAGCATACATATTGTTCTCCTGGTGAAAAAAAAACGAATTCAAGTGGCGTCAGGTCGAAGCTACTAATAAATTGTCTACACACACAGTAACCTTCTTCTAAATGTTAAATTCTCCAAGTCATCAAGCATATTTATATATCTACCATTGAACGATTTATCGAGAAGATGTCTTGAAGCTTATACGCAGAATTGTAACACACTTTGAATTGACTCCTTTGGTCCTAAATACCAATATTCAGGAACTAAAGTGGTTGAAATTGCTATATTCCTAGGAGCTATTCTATTCATTAAAGGCTGCAAATCATTGTTACAAATTATGGAAACAATGGGCCTCACAATTGTGCAAGAAGCAGCAGGGTACGTCGAAACTCTGGGCTACTAGCATGTCTAGTGCTCGGGGATGCTCATGAGCGACTTGGCAAATAGGATTAGAATCGCGCTGAGGGAAGAAACAACATCACAGCTGGAGATTTTTGTAGAAGCGGAAGAATACACCTGTTCGGCCGAGGTATAACAGATTAAGCGCAAATGTAATTGTATTCCAAAACTTTAAGTCCGTTTTCATGGAAACCACGATTTTCAGATTGGTGACCACGATATACAGGGTATCCGGGAAAATGTAGGAAATCTCAAGGATATGAACAAAACACGTGAAAAGAAGACTACAAGTTCATATAAACTTTTCTTATAGGCCTCCTCTTCGAAGATATGGGCTCTCAAATAGCTGCAATAGAATCAATTTTTACACATAATTATTGAACCACCAGGTATATTTCAATTTTTTGTTAATATGATATATATCAGATAAGACCCTAGAAATAACTATCCAAGAAAGTGTTGTGAATTACTCACAGCTGCAGGGATGGGTTAGCCGTGAGACTCATGACTCCATTTTTTTACGCTCTGTGTGACAATAACTTTGGACTACGTTTTTGAAATACCTTTAACTATTGACTAAAAATTAAGTACTCTTCGTTCATGTCGTCAGTCCTAATCTTTTTCGAAAAAATGTCATTTTATTTACACTGTTAGTCCTCTATTTTCTATCGGGTTTAATATGAAAAAAAAAAATGAATTTTCTGCTGTCACCATAGTGTTCATAAAAAGTTAAACTAACTGCTTAGTTAAAAAGTTCCTAAGAGGGTTCAACATGGGCTCTGTCAAGTCTGATACACTAGCAGGAACGACGAACTGAGGACTGCTGTACCAGTCACATTAGCTGAGCATTGTTCCTTATTTAATCACAATGAAACGTGATTCTCCGTAGAAGTTCCTCCCTACTATCGACAGGAGTAAAATTCACCAAGATTTTGAGGTGTTCCCATAGGTAAAAATCGAACGGTATTAGATCGGGAGATCTAGGAAGCCATGCAATAGGTCCCTCTCTATCTACCCAACGGTTTGGAGAGACGTTATTCAGGTGCTCCCGCACAGCAACGCTGAAATAAGGTGGTGCTCCATCGAGTATGAGGTACATGTTTCGGCGGGTTTCAAGTGATAAGTGCTCTACTAAATTGAGAAAAGCATTCTGGAAGAACTCTACATAAAGTTCTCCATTCAGTCATGCCGGCAATCGAATGGTCCAGTCAAAATATTTCCAGTAATTCCTGCCCAGATATCAGTTGATTGAAACTGATGTTGATGATACGAAATAATAGTTGCATGAGGATTTTCATCAGCCCATATATGTGATTTTTGTAAATTTATGTTACCATTTTTGGTAAACCCTGCTTCATTGGTGAAGATAATACTGCTAATGAAGTTTGCATTATTTCGTTGCTGATCCCACAGCCAGTTTGCAAACTTCATTCTACGAGGAAAATCTTCAGGAATAAGTTTATACACTTTCTCAAATGACATGAATATAACAGCTGTTCTTGAAGAACTTCATGTACTATTGTTTTCGACGTATTAAACTGCGCTGATAATTTTCGAGTGCTCGTTGGACGAGTGTCATCTACAGCAAAATATTTTCCTCTAACTGCGGCGTACGTACCGTCCTTCCTCGACTAGTATCAGTACTTCTTTTCCTAAAATTATGAAGAAATTTAATAATAAAGGGTGGTTTTTATAGAGGAATAGAACTTTAAGTTGGCAACACTTTTTTAACTGGCGGCTATTTTGTCAGTTGTCAAGTGATTTATGTTTAGTTTGGTTTGGCATTTCAACATGAATAGACTGACGCTTGAACCACGCTTCCAAATTGTGCAAATTTATTTTGAAAATCATGGTTCTGTTCGAAATACGTATCGCGCACTAAGTCCATTTTACGGTCAACATAATCGTCCATCAGAGCAATTAATTCGATTAACTATGGAACGTTTTCGCACCACGTTTACTCTAAATGATAATACGCATCCACAGAGACGTCGTACAGTGCGTACAGAAGAAGTCATTGCTGCTGTAGAGCGTAGCGTAGAGGAAGACCCGAATCAGTCTATCCGCCATCGTGCACAGAAATTGGATATGTGTCCATTCACTTTATGGAAGATTTTGCGGAAAGATCTTGGTTTGCGTGCTTACAAAATCCAACTCGTGCAAGAATTGAAGCCACACGATCACCTAGCAAGGCGTAAATTCGGTGCCCAAAACAAGATTGCCGTTGATCCCGATTTTCATAAGCGAATTTTGTTTAGCGATGAAGCTCACTTTTGTTTGAATGGATACGTCAATAAACAAAACTGCCGTATTTGGAGTGATGATAATCCTCAAGTGTATGTTGAGACACCGTTACATTCAGAAAAACTGACTGTTTGGTGTGCTTTATGGGCTGATGGAATCATTGGTCCGTACTTCTTTAAAAACGATGCTGGTCAGAACGTTACAGTCAATCGTGACCGCTATAGAGCCATGATTACTGACTTTTTCGTTCATCAATTGGACAACCATGATGTGCAGGAGCTGTGGTTTCAACAAGACGGCGCAACATGTCACACAGCTCGTGCCACAATTGATTTATTGAAGAAAACGTTTGGTAACCGCATAGTTTCACGTTTCGGACCCGTGAATTGGTCTCCAAGATCGTGCGACTTAACGCCGCTAGACTATTTTCTGTGGGGATATGTGAAGTCGCTACTCTATGCCGATAAGCCCGAAACGATTGATCACTTGGAGGACAACATTCGCAGCGTTATTGCCGATATACGGCCACAAATGTTGGAAAAAGTCATCAAAAATTGGACCTCCAGATTAGACTACGTCTGAGCCAGCCGTGGCGGTCATATGCCAGAAGTCATATTTAAGTTATAATGCCAGAAGGTTATCTTTCGATTAAGTAAATTTTATGTCAATTTAAAAAATTCATCTTTGTTTTATTCCATTTAAAAGTTCTATACCTCTATAAAAAAATACCCTTTATTACCGTATTAAATCGAATCGCCTACCAGTCGCCCTTAGACGTTGGTCAACTCGTTGAAATGTTTTCTGATCCGGAAAAGTACGATTAGTATATCTGTGATAATATAATCTCTTGACTTCCAAAGCATTAAAAGATGCGAGACCATATATCAGATGCATATCTACATACTCAATAAAGATATATTCAATATTTCGAATTATTTTACAATTAATATCACCACGAGATCCAAAAATCAGTATATTAGTATCCAAGTAAAGGAAAAATGTGTTAGCGATCTAGAAGTTATTAGATATTTATTTTTTTTCTTACAGTGCAACCTTTGCAACAACAATACTTTGTTTTTGGTGCCGATAAAATAAAACGCACATTTTTTCCGAACCTGGGTCGAACTGCAATTTACAGAATTAGATACTTTTAACTAAAGAGGTAAACTCTAATCTTGGATCGAATTTTTTTTATCATATGGTTGAAGGTTGAATATTTGATAGGAACAAAAATGTATCTTTTATCGAAATATGCCAAGTACATAATGTAAATAAAATGACGTTTTTGCGAAAACGGTTATTATTAGCGACATGAATGAAGAGGACATAATTTTCAGTTAAAGGTATGTAAGAAACGTTGTCCAAAGTTCTTATCCTACAAGGCCTAAAAAAATGGGGTCAGGAGTGTCAGAGCTAGTTCGTCCCTGCGGCTGTGAGTAATTCACAACATTTTCTTGGATAGTAATTTGAAACATCTTACCGGGTATATATCACATTAAAAAAAAATTAAATGTACCTGGTAATTCAGTAGTTATGTGTAAAAAACTTGATTCCGTTGCACTCTTTTGGAAGCTGATATCTGCGAAGAGGAAGCCTATACGAAAAAAGTTTATATGAACTTGTAGTATTCCTTTTACGTATTTTTCTCATATCCTGGACTTTTTCCCACATTTTTCCGGACACTCTGTATAGAATTCTACTTAATTGATTTACGTGAAAGTTTTACGGCACCTTCAGTATATTTGTAATCGTGGGTAGCTGATAAATTATTTTTTTAGCAATCATCTACTTCAGAAAAAACACCTAAAAATCGCAGGTTTCTCTTTGTATTTGCATATTTGTCTTCATTCTTTTAAATCTACCGGTGTGTATTTGTCAGCAAATAAACGCCTGTATAGGAATATTAGAGATAAAATCCTTGAGATAAAGTTTTGAAATAGATAATGGGAATAGGTGTCTTCAAAAAATAAACAAAAAAAGAAAGAAAATGTTTTCCTATTATTATATTTTCCATCCATTTATCTAAAAGTATTTTTGATATTATTAATAATTTTAATAAAAATTAAGTGGGATTTTTTAGGTTCTTAATCAAATATCTTGTAAGGAGAGACAGCTCCTTGATTTTAGCGAAAATCCCATGCAAATCAGATTAAATATAAGCATGATAAAAGTCATTAATGAAAATCTGTGGCCAATATGTTTTTTGGGAATTTAACGTAAATAACTTCAAAAACACTTGTCGAATACAAAAAGAAATTATGAAGGTCACCCCAGGCCAATAACATACTTACAAAAAATATTTTTTTCCATATTTTTACCACTTAGTTTTTTCTTATTTATTTTTGAAATGATGGGCTAAAACCGATCGTAGTAAAAATTGCCTTGAACAGTCTTAAAATATTTTTTGAACAAATAATACTGGGATTACCACCAGCACAGAAGTACATATACAAAACCTATATATATATATATATATATATATATATATATATATATATATATATATATATATGTATGTATATATATATATATATATATATATATATATATATATATATATATATATATATATATATATATATCTTTTAAGCATTAATCTAAATGAAATTTCTGAATACTGTTTTATTCTGTCGTTCACAATACAAAAGGAAAGTAGTAATTGATTTTATCATTAAATATATCGATTTATTCAATAGTTAGTTTACCCCTTTGAGAAACCCTCAGCAAACGAAATATATAGTGTTTTTCAAATAGTAATGGATTATCCCCTCAAATAATCCATGAACTTACCTTAAACACTCAATATTTTGTAATCACAAATGACGAGAATAAAAATTTTTGTTTGATTGCTTGCGCTTTGCAAAATTTCATAATATTTAGCAAGCTTATTTATATACTGTCGCAACATCTAATCACAAAGTATTATTATTTTATCATGTTTATCACAAACCTATGACAATTTTATTTAATATGTTATTAAGTAACAAATGTATGGAAATGTCTAAAGTCCCAATGGTTTTTGCCGAATGCCGCGGTGATCGATTCGAGTTTTGTGTTGTGAAAATATTGTGAATTTTATACCATGCTACACTCTTCCTCTGTTTGACGGTAGAGGGGGTAAAAAATAATTAAAGTTAATAAAGTTCCAATTTAATACAAAATAGATCTAAATAAAAGTGGTTTTGTAGAAGAGGCAGTTTGGATTAATGAGCAAATCACCGAGAGCTCCTCTCTCTGAGCCATCTGAGTCCGGTAAATTGAGTGCGTCAGCAGTTACTACCAGTTGAACTAAACTGCAGACTGATCTTATATAACTTAAAGATTTAATAAATAAATAAATAAATAAAACTGGATGTACATACTAACATCTAATTATTTTATTTCCAATTGACTTTACCATGATATTAAAATAGTCTTTGTAACCAGTGATAAGTTGAAGTTCGTGTTGGGGCCACAGAAATTTTGAAATATGAGCTCAAGAAAATATATAACAAAAACTTCAGCTTAATAAGGCAACTTTTATACTAAACTAACTAACATGTAAAGCCTTTCAAGTTATTCTCAATATAGCAAGATGTTGAACCTGTGTAATCTAAATCCAATTGATATTACCAAAATTGATAAAATCTAAGTTTTATATCGCACGGATTTGCAAATCGTGATCACGCTTTGTCACAAGTCTATCTGACTAAAATTAAGACCCAATTAACAAATAAGTAATAACGTATCAGTGATATATCAGAAATTCCGAACTAAAAATCATCAACCGATAATCTCAATTTATAGATAGAGAAGTTTTTTTATTTATTTGAAAGTCATACCAAAAATCTCAATCTTCCAAGGCGTTAGTTAACGGTCAATGGTCAATAGTTCGGAAAAAAAAAGAAAACTTTATTAAATAATGCTTACCTAGTCCTTCGGCATGATTTGTCTACCAACGCAGGACAGTGTATCATGGGGGCTCGAATCACCACCCGAGTGATCATAGGAGGAGATTTAGTTAGTAATTTCCAATAAGGAAATAAAATAATCGTCAAAAGGGAAGAGATGAAAAAAGAATCAAGAAAAAGAGGTTCGTAAAAGAAGAATGTAAAAAAGGAGATGAAGAAGTAGGCGAAGAACCCTTAAGATTCAGTTTTTCGGGAAGCTTAAGAGTTCTGGTCAAAAAACGGAGCCTATACAGTTTTGCCGCAGTGTCTCTGAACGAATCTTGTGAGTCCATCAGATAAGTAATTACTCAATAATCTTCAACAACTACAGCAAAGACAAAAGATAAGGTTAGAAAAACAAAAGAAACCAAAATACGTAGCTTATTGCAATTAGCAGAGGAATCTCATCCAATGAAGTCAAATATATCGGATGCACGTTGCTTCTAACTTCACGGCTTCCTTAAGACCAAATGGGGCCAGGCAAATGTTTTTTCTTTCCAAATAAGAGAATTGTTTAAATAATAAGCGACTATTATGAAATTGACCAAAATGATGACAATTGTATATAATTCAATGCCATACATGAGTACAACTGGATGAGTCAAAGTAACTTTATTGATCAAAAAAAAGACAAGTTGATCAATACAAATCTCAAAGTCTAATTTAAATACTAGATGAACCAAATACAACAGAGATTGTTTACTGCAGGATATATATATACATATATATATATATGTATATATATATATATATATATATATATATATATATATATATATATATATATATATACATATATATATATATATATATATATATATATATATATATGTATATATATATATATATATATATATATATATATATATATATATATATATATATATAGTATATAAATTATTTCATTCAATTTAAATTTATTGTGCTACAATTAAATAAAATCATGCGATAGGCAGGAAAACCGAGATCCATCTAAAAATAAGATGACGGTAAATTCAACATCACTAAAGAACAACCAAGCACAGTGAAGTAAAATAGCGATATATTGGAACTCTAAGGTTCGTCGTAGAGTAAGACCAAAAATGCAACTAACGGAATGCTTTTATGCAAAGAACTAATGAGAGATACTTAAGGAAAATGATATTATGTTTGCCCGTACCGTAAGTATTTGCAAAAATAAAGTAAAATTAACTGGATTAGTCACAGTGAGTTTGGACTAAAATTTGAACTTGACAACTTTTGATAATTAAATTTTGGAGGAATTAAGGCAGAACTTTTATATATCCTTTTTTGTTTACGCTATAATAGATATTATTCTTGAAAAATGTGGTTGATACTTGGGACAGGAAAAGGAATACAAAACGTAGGCAGACTTTTTTCGCTCTTTGGTCGAACGGAGCATTCTATTAAAACAAAATATTTGATAGAATGGAAAAAAGGAGGTGGTAGAAAGAATCAACAACGATCCATAAAAATTCTTGATTTTCATTTTCATACCAAGATTAATTTATAACAATATAGAGGGTGCCTCCAGAAGGTCTACAGAAAACGCTTACGCAAATTTTTGAGGCTAAAATTTGATCTAGCCCAATCTACTTTAGTCCAAATTAGATAGTTTCCAAAACACGGAGTGTCAAAGTTATAATTAATTTAAAACTATTGTCGATATTTATCTTAATATTGGCTCGATTTGCACCAAATTTGGCATTTTGGGTTTTTTAGGATAAAAACTCAATATCTGTTACAGTTTTGATATACATTTCAGAGGGCGCTACCAGCTCCACTTTGCCTACATGTAAAACTCCTTAACAACAATAATAACAATCTAGCAATGATAAGTATACGGTTACTGCCAAAGAAATAGTTTAGTGTCGGTGAGAGTATACAGAGAAACATTTCCAAATAGACTCTAATCTATCAATCATTTGTCGCTATTGAAAGGCATCTTCACGAAACCGGTAGGTTTGCTCTTGCAACGATTGATTATTGACGGAATATTACGATTAGAATATGGGAAGTGTTTGTTTGAAGGTCATAGAAAACGATGTTTCTTGCGAAATAATAGATATCTGTTGGACTTCCATTGTCTTTATTTTTGTTGAATATCACGACGTTTCGGCTTGTAGTTATCTCTAGCCATTTTCAAGTGAAACTAAATAAATCCCTTAGCTACATGACAACCTATACTAAAAGTAAATGCAGTGGAGTGTGACTAAGATGAGTGAAGTGATGCCTGCTATGGCAAAATCCCATTTTTATGCTGCATTTAGTTTTAGTTTACAATTATTAAGAAGTTGTTTTCATACTTCTCTTATATCTAAAGATGGTTTGCTAAAACAACTCGGGTTCTGATATATAACCGCGGCTTCTTTGAATTTCCGTTTTCTCCAATGTTGTTCTCGGTGTAGTATTTTAGCTTCAGACCATTTTATGTGGTGTCCATGAGTCCAGGTATAGTTGGCGGCACCAGATTTTTCTGTTTTTCCTAGAGATGTACTTTTTTGAAGTTCTTTGATCTTTATGGCAAGAGTTATCTTTGTTCGCCAACGTAGGAATTGCCACATTCACATGGTATCTGATATACACAGTTCTTCATGTCCCTTCGAGTTGTTGGTTTGACCCTAGTGAGCCCACTTTTCAGAGAGTTATTATATTGAAACAACGTTGATTTTATATAGTTTTCCTATCCCTCTAACTTTTTCTGAAATGCCTTTAACATAGAGGATATTCAGTACTGGTTCTCGTTCTTCATTCGTTGTCGATATTATCCTATTTCTGCATTGTTCTAGAAATTTGTCCACTAGATATATTGGATATCCGTTGGCTGTCAGATCATTTTTAATGTAATCTATCTCTTTCATTAAGCTTTCGTTGGAGTTGCAGAGAGTTAAGGCACTACCTACGATATTTCTTATAATTCCTTGTTTGGTGTTGTTGGAGTGATTAGATGAATAATTAAGGTATTGTCCTGTGTGCGTGGCTTTTCTGTAAACAGAAGTTCGAATTTGTCTGCCATTTCTTTCAACCAAGACATCTAAGAATGGTAATTTATTTTCTACTTCTTTCTCCAGGGTGAGTTTAATAGTTCGGCTGATATTTTTGAGATGAAAAAGGAAGTTTCGAAGTTCTTCGTCGTTTCCACTCCAAATAATAAAAGTATCGTCTACGTATCTAAGCCACAACTTTAGTTTCTTAGTTGTGGATTGAATTGCAAACGTCTCAAACCAGTCCATGAAAATATTCACGACCACCGGTGAGAGTGAAGATCCTATCGGTAGTCCATCATCCGGGATGTAGAATTTTTCTTTTTCTTGAAAATAGAAATTAGTCAAACAACTTTCCAACAAGTCCATAATGGCGTGCGGTGTTAAAGATATTCTTTCTGCTAAGGTCTGGTCTTCTTCAGGTTTCTTTCTTATGATTTTTAGTGACTCCGTAAGTGAAACGTTGGTGTATAGGCTTTCCACGTCGAAGCTAATAAAATGGTCTTCCGGTTTACTCCTATTTCATGTATAATTTCTACGAAATGTTGCGAGTTCTTAACCCAGGACGATGTATTTCCTTATAATGGTCTCAGGATTGGAAGAAGAAATTTGGCAAGTTCAGAAGTCGGAGAGTTCCAGGAACTCATGATAGGTGGTAGGGCATGTCTTGCTTAGGTATTTTCAGGAGTCCATAAAGATGTGGAGTTTTGCTATGGTGTGGCGTCAACTGAGTCCGGATCCTCTCAGGAATATACCGTTTATTGCACTGCATTTACTTTTAGTATACATGGTCATGTAGCTAAGGGATTTATTTAGTTTCACTTGAAAACGGCTAGAGACAACTACTAGCCGAAACGTCGTGATATTCAACAAAAATAAAGACAATGGAAGTCCAACAGATATCTATTATTTCGCGAGAATACGGGAAGTTGGGGAAGAATTTTTAAAGCAAGTTTAAGAAAGTTCCAGTTTGCGTACTGAACACTTATGTGTAAGAATTTCTAATGATACAGTAAAAAAGACTGTTGCTTTACAAAAAGGAGTGTGACAAATTTACATAGTGAACATGTTAATGCTGACGAAAATCTGCATGCATAAAGGTTGTGCATTATCAACATGAATTTAAAGTTAACGTTTGGGCAGGGATCATTGACACATTTATTATAGGTTCTGTCATTTTATCACCTCGACTAAATGGTTTGAATTAGCTAGAAAACCTAGTAAATTTACAAAATTTATTGAATGATCTACCACTAGCTACTATGCAAAATAGGTGGTTTATGCATAACGGTGCAACCCCTCATTTCATATTAAATATTAGAAATCATTTAAATGAAAATTTTCAAAAGGCAAAGGAAATTATCCTCCTGCAAATAGGCTACACCGTTGACTGAATTAACGACTTACTTTTTATGGGAAACTCTTAATGATACTATAGATCCGAAGACGAACTGTGGGTACGAATTCAAAACTTAGTAAACACCTTATGCTTAGATGCGAAGATGATGGAACAGGTGCAGTTCGACTTTTTTCGTAGAATTAATCTTTGCGTACATGTAAACGGAGGTTATTTTGAACATCTGCTTAGAGTTTAATTAAGCAATTCTCGACTTGATATTGATTTCTAGGATTATTCTAACCGTTTATTGCCAGTCCGTTATTACGTTATTACCATTATTAGGTTGTTGCTACGTAAATTTTTTTTATTTTTGGCCTGTTGGCCCATAAACACGCTTCAAATTTCTTGAAACAGTCCTAAGCTTGAATAAAGTGTGAAGGAGAGTCTCAATATGTAAGAAAACCATTAAATTCGATAATCTCTGAAAAAGTTGCTCGCACCGACATCTACTATATTTAAGTTTCGTGGATAAAATTTTTCAACGGTTAAGAATTTTTAATTATAGATTCAATACTCTTAGACACATTTAACATTTTTATTATTATAATATATTTATATTCAAATAATAAAAATGTTAAATGTAAGTTAATTAAATGAATCACCTGTTAACATTGGTAATTCTCTGAAAATAGTTTAAACAATAAAATAAACCTAAACGTCAGAAAAAAACATGTGTTAATTTCTTATAAACTAATACTTTGACCGAAACCCAAAAAAATAAAATCTAATTAATAACTGCACGGTCAATAAATAGAAAAGAATTATCTATAGTAACCTTTCAAAATGTCAACCTAACAAAAAATATTGCCATTACATACAATAATTAACCAATCTCATCTAAAGACAACTAATCAACACCAGATTGTTAAAAAGAAAAATTTGGATTAGTATCGACCTTAAAACATGTTACAGATACTTCTTTTTTATTCTTCTGCAAATTACGGACATACATTTTTTGTGTAGTGTTCAGTTTTTAAAATTGATTCCATTTATTTATTTATTAATTTTATTTGTATTAATTTTTCCATAGCAATTTTACGTAATAGTATTTATCTCATTGAGATAACAATTTGCCACAGAAGAATAAATATTGCGTTGTATATTTTAATTTAATGTACTTGAAATATTTTTGTCTCAAACTACTGTAAATATATTCAGTGAATAGATAGTAGGAGAGCTGGTGACAGGATTTCTAAAATCATTTATTCTCTAGTCTGAAGTTGAAAGGACCAGAGATTTAACACCTCTTTTTTTTCACGGCTTTTCAGCCTGGTATCGTGCTATGTGCAAGTGTGACATATTCTGTTTTTCACTATACTCATAATGTATGTAGTTTTCAACTACTATATGCCATTTTACCAGACTGGATTACACAGGAGCAACACCAGTTTGTATTCGGTTTATCATTGGTTAGGTCGTCGACTCCAGCTCTATTCCATACGGCTCCTTGGTGCAGCTGAATATTTTCTGTGAGTTTCACGTTGACGCTTTTCATAAATTGTTTCCTTAAACCGAAGCGATTAGTCCTTGCGGTTAATCAAGATAATGTGGAAAATGTTTATTATGAAATTGTTGTTTAAATTTTTCTACGTATAGGGAGTGGTCTTATCGATCCTCTGAGAAAGCTCTCTGCAGCAGTATCTTCTTTTGAATGTTTAGATCTATTTCACACTGGATACGTACATTCTGTTATTGAGAAACACATGGCTTCAGCTGTTATGAACAATGTTGATGGTCGAAAATATATGGTTGTCGGACTTTCACTATTTTTATTTTTGTTTTTTTGTACGACGTTTCCAAAAGGTTGTACCTGTAATTGTTATCAAGTAATCAAACTAAATGCTGTATCTTCGGGCTGCAAGCTTAAATAAGGACGGTGTCCATTGAAGCGCAAAATTTTGCTTCACTGCACACATTTGAATGATTTGATGATACAAAGTAGTGGTTCCTGAAGATTAGTTACCTTAGCACTAAGTTTACTGAAGATTCCATTATTATTTTTTAGTGTGAGCTGTTTTTATACATTTTCTCTTTTTTACCGACTCCTAAAAAAAGGAGGTTCTCAATTCGTAGCGTATATATATATATATATATATATATATATATATATATATATATATATATATATATATATATATATATTATGTATGTACACCGATTACTTCGGAACGGTTGCACCGATTTGAATGAAATTTTTTACGTTACGTTCAGGAAATTACAGAGGTGGTCCCATATTTTTTTAGATGAAATTGGTGCAGTAAAATCCAAGATGGCGCTTACAATATGGCTTTGAAGGGTTTACATTTAGATTAGATTAAGACGTTAAAGTTGTTTTTTTGAAATTCAATATGGCGGATCTAATATGGTGGGTTGAAAATTTTACCTTATTCGCATTTTCTCAGATTTGGTATTAGGGGGGTTGGGGAGTGGTGTATTATGAATGTGAAGTTAATTTCTTACAACTATTAGGTTGATAAGATACAATATGAGGGACTAAAAATTCTTGGGGCCTATACAAATTCAATATGCAATATAAAATATATCGGGCTAAGAAATTTACGTCTCAAATTCTTTAAATATCGATATTGGAAGGTTTAGGGGCCTATATTGCCAATCTAACATTAATTTGAAATTTAAGATATTGGATTTACTATGACAGGCTAAATATTTGTTTGACAGAATTTCATTGGTATTTGGAGAACTCTAAGAATCAAAGAATTTTTAGTGGTTTATTTTACGGTGGTGTACAATTCTGGATAAAATGGGTACTTTTTTGTCACCTTGGAGTCATTGCGAGGTACATTAATCTCGATTAGCACGTAGTTCAAAAAATTTATGAATATCATAAAGAATTCAAAACTAAAAAAATTGTAACGACTTCTGAAAGTGCGCTAGAAAGGAAAAGATACCTAGAAATTTATATATGAAATTGAAATTTTGAAGTCGGCGCCAAATTATTTCTAAATGAAGTAAATAACTACTAATATATATAAATTATGGTAAGGAAGCAATTACAAATAAAGTATTTTTAATTTGTTAATGCGAATCACATTTTGTCAGGTATTAGTTTGGCGCCGACTTCAAAAATTTTAGAAGTCGGTTCAATTTTTTTATAAAAATTTTATTAATATTATGTTCCGTATATTTTGCCACGTCGTTATGTCATTTTATATGATGTTGTTTATTCCAAATGTGTCAACACATTCTCTCTTATCAGTATTGTTTTGTTTTGTTGTTGTAAAATGAGCTCTGAGGATCTTTTAATGTTGCTGACAATTCATCTTATTTTTTTTTTGTGAGGTATTCTTAATATATGGAATTGTAATGTTCATTAGTTGTAGTACTTCAGCTATCATCTAAGGTTGCTTTTATAGTCATGTGTTGATTTTAAGACACATTTTTTCGACATTTTTTATTGTGGTTTTAAGTTGGTCTCATGTGTCTGTTGGTTGTTTTTTAGACTAGTTCCGTTTCTGACTTGAAAACTTCTTAGAGAAATATTTAATTTTTGTGCTTCTAAAAGCTTTAACCAAAAGCATTTCTTCAGTTTTATATTTATGACTATTGCTAACATACCGTGATCTGTAAGCACCATGATACATTTTAACGTTTTTGATTGAATTCCTATACCTTATGTTCATTAGAATAAAATTTATCTGATTCCTGATATCTTTGTCTACATTGAAAGTCCACTTATAGAGACATCGTGATGATGGTAAAAGAACGTGCTTGTTATTCCATTATCTATTTCTAAACAGAACTGTACCAGTAGATTTACTTTTTCGTTTTTAATTCACAGTCCACAAAACAATTTAATTTCCTAGTTAGATATATCACATGTACCTGCATACACCTGGATTATATTACATCCCACAGGTCTAGATTCTAATTTTACTAAGATTATGCAATCAGAGACTGTTACGATATGTTTTACAGCCCTATGTATAGCCTGGCTACCAGTGCTGAAGGTCTTCATTTCCAGAGTAGTATACATGGTATATCTATTTGACATGTTCAAAAATTCGGCAGTCACAGTTCGCTTATTACAAAAAAAGTATTTTTATTTCCCCAATTAAGTTATAAGTTTTCTTCCTTTAAACCAACGGCACCTATTTCAAGTACCAACATTCTGGATTGCTAATATTTTGTGTTGGAATGTATAAGTTTCACTGGATGATGATCGGGGAAGCCCTATATCCACCAGGGCCCTTCCTTCTCCAGCATTATCTTGAAATCCGAATTCCTCGGTTAATAAGTTTTTTCCTACTCTGCTGCTATTGATTTCATGATAACTTTACTAGTGAGAGATAGTGCGGAGGTTTTTCACTTGCCTTTCACATGATCTTAAAAGGATATATCCTGAGTTTTAGTCCACAGCTGTGATTCCTTTGCCAGAGCCTCGTTTCTTATCTAATAGGATGTACTACGTATGTATATAGTGATATTGGCAGTTAGGCTAGTTTTTGATCCACGGACTATCAACCCTTACACATATGGGCGATAGCCTTGGTCGAAATTGATTCGGTAGAACCAAACATAGCGCTTATAATATGATGAAGTAGTACTTGGGAGTTGTAATAATTTGGCTTGGCTAGTTTCAATTTCCTAAAAATGTATAGCCATTTTTCTTCTTTTAGCGCCTCTTTTAAAGGGGATTCTATTTTTTGAAGAACAAATTTATTTAGACATACTGAAAGGCAGGCAATTTATATAAATTATTTTATTTGAAAAATGGTTTAAAAACAAATTGTTGGTAATTCTGTTCTCTTTAAAAACTCCTTAAGCGCAGTTCATATCACTGATAGTCTCAGTCGATAAAACAAAAACTTCTAAACCATATTTTTATGCTCACTTTGCCCATTATTTTTAGACACTCTGTATTTTCAACATAAGAAAAATAAATCAAAAGTATCCTATTTTGGTTCGATACTTTTAAAATCCAATATTAAATAAATGCGATTATTTAGATATCAATCTATTTTTTTTATGTATTGTATTTTTGATAATGCAGATTTTTTACATGTTAAGTATAAATAGTGGAATATGTAAATAGTGTGATATTTGCTTTAAATTCATTTTCATATGATAAACTGGTAATCTAAGCTAATATTGCACAATATTGCTTTACTGATAAAATCATTATATAAAAAAATCTCAATTATACATCAAATATTTTTAATGCAAAAGTTATTTTGACTAATAAATTAAAGTATCATTTTTATTTGTCTGATACCGTTTTCAACAAATTCAAAGCTACGTCTAGAGGGGAGAGCGGGCAGCTTTGAACAGGGACACCTTTGAAAATATGTGTTTATGAAGCAATTATGAAAACAAATTTTGCTAGTTTTTCTTGGGTAGTGGCAACATTAATCCTCACAACTGTCATTTGTCACCGCTGACGCCGAATTACGAGGAGTGTTTATTTTTGAGTTTATATTCTAAACTTTTTCAAATGAGCGTACCTATGCCGTATTACTATGGCGGGGAGGGTAAGTTTTGACTTTCTTCTCGGTATGGTGGTACATGTAGGTTGTCATCTCAATGGTGGTGGAATAGGATGAATTGCGTTTTATAACAATTTATTCTAACTGTGCAACTTCTAACATAGAAAGGATATGATGGAGAGAAGTTTGCATTTATTGTTCGCATTTTACTTCATTCATGCACGGAGCTGCATATAGTTGCACGTTTGCTGAATGTGATTTCAGGACTAAAACGGCATAATGTGGATACATCCACTGCTATTGTTGGAACAAATAGCTAAGAAACACAATTTATCCTTTTCCACCATCATCGAGATGATGGTCTACCGAAGCCGAAGCCGAGTTCAGTATTTGCATGCTTCCTTCCGATCTGTTCTTTACACAGCCAGGTGCATGTCGGTACCCTGATGAGTCTAGTAGAGACGAAACATGTACCTCTGCAGTATCACTGTGGCGGGGAGGGTAAGTTTTGACTTTCTACTCGGTATGGTGGTACAGGTAGGCCATCACCTCGATGGTGGTGGAACAGAATAAATTGTGTTCCTTAGCAATTTGTTTCAACTGTGCAACCTCTAACACGGAAAGGATATGATTGGAAACAAGTTTGCATTTACTGTTCGCATTTTGTTTCATATATATATATATATATATATATATATATATATATATATATATATATATATATATATATATAATATATATATATATATATATATATATATATATATATATATATATATATATATATATATATATATATATATATATATGTATATATATATATATATACATATATATATATATATATATATATATATATATATATATATATATATATATATATATACAGCGGATCCAATATGGAGGACGAAAAAATCAATTTTGTTCGATTTTCTCCAAAATTGGAATGGCGGAGTTTTCGGGTCTCGTAATGAATCTGAAATTATTTTAAAAAAATTCAAAATGGCGGATTCAATATGGTGGATAAAAAAATCAATTTTTTCCTGTTTTCACCAAAATTGGTACGGGGAGTTTTCGGGGTCACTCATGACGAGTCTAAAATTATTTTAAAAAAATTCAATATGGCATATTTTCTTCGATTTTTTCAAAATTGGTGAGGGAGTTTTTGGAATAGCACATTACGAATCTGATATTTTTCAAAAAAAAATTGAATATGGCGGATCTAAAATAGAGGATTAAGAATTCTACATCTCCCGATTTTGTCTAAAGTCAATATGAAGGGATTTTTGTTAGTGTTAATTACGAAATTAAAATATTTTTTGAAAAACTGAATCTGGCAGAATCAATATGGTGTTCTAAAAATTTTACATTTTTCGACTTTCTCCAAAACTGATATAGAGTTCTTGAGGATGTAAATTATGAATTTAATTGTATTTTCAGGATTCAATATGGCGAATGCAATATAGCTGACTAAAAATTTTACATTTTTCGATTTTTTTCAAATGTGGAACTGATTTGTTTTGGAGGATGTAAATAGCGAATATAAAAGTATTTTAAGAAAATCTAATACGTCCGATGCAATATGGCCGTTTAGAAATTTTAAATTTTTGGATTTCATCTAAAATTTGTACTGGAGGGCTTTGAAGGGTTTAGATGTAGATTAGATTAAGACGTTAAAATTTTTTTTCGAAATTCAATATGGCGGATCCAATATGGTGGGTTGAAAATTTTACCTTATTCATATTTTTTCAGATTTGGTATTAGGGCGGTGGGGGGTGGTTTATTACGAATATGAAGTTGATTTTTTACAACTATTAGGTTGATATGAAGGACTAAAAATTTTACATTTTCAGGTTTTATCTAAAATTGATATTGCGGGGTTCTTGGGGTGTGCACAAACTTAATATGCAATATAAAATATATATCGGGCTAAGAAATTTATGTCCCGAATTCTTTAAATATCGATATTGGAAGGTTTAGGGGCCTATATTACCAATCTAAAATTAATTTGAAATTTAAGATATTGGATTTACTATGACAGACTAAATATTTGTTTGGCACAATTTCATTGGTATTTATAGAACTCTAAGAATCAAAGAATTTTTAGTGGTTCATTTTAGGGTGATTTACAATTCTGGATAAAATGGGTGTTTTTTTGCCACCTTAGAGTCATTGCGAGGTACATTAATCTCGATTAGCACGTAGTTCAGTTAATTTATGAATATCATAATGAATTCAAAACTAAAAATCGAAAAATAAAATTTTTATAAAAAAATTGAACCGACTTCTAAAAGAGAAAAATAACCATAAATTTTTATATGAAATTGAAATTTTTGAAGTCGGTGCCAAATTATTTCTAAATGAAATAAATAGCTACTAATATATACAAATTATGGTAAGAAAGCAATTACAAATAAAGTATTTTTAATCTGTTTATGTGAATCACATTTTGTTAGGTATTAGTTTGGCGCCGACTTTAAAAATTTCAATTTGATATAAAAATTTCTAGTTATTTTTCCTTTTTAGCGCACTTTTAGGTGTCGGTTCAATTTTTTTATAAAAATTTTATTTTTTCTTGTTTTCATGGGTATTTTGAGCTAAGCTATATTGATCATGCTTCAAATTTGGATATAATGTTCAATTCGTATGTATTATAAATGAAAAATACGTATTTTTTTATTTTTGTCCAAAATTATACTCTGCTTTATTTTGGTGGCAAATAAATTACGTAAAAAAATATATTTTTTATTTTTCAATTTTGTTTATCGTGATTAAAATCCGATTAAAAAAAAATAGTAGTTTTAGGAATAAGTAGACCATTTGCAAGGTGGCTTAAATGTAAGTGAGGCACAAAATTTCAGATAAATAAATTTCTTTAGGTTAATATTTACGATTTTTTCTAATATAGTCTACAGAAAATTACATTTTCAAATTATAAGGTTGCGATCTACTTTTTTCTACAAGGTAATCCAGAAAAAACGATTACATCATATTTTTTATAAAAAGTGAGCAGAATTCCCTAATTGGGTATAACTTTTAAATTAAAGCAACATTTCTTTATAAAAATATTTTCATAAAGGAAAAACGGGGACACTTTATTCTTAGTGCAAATTATAATTTTTGATCCTCCCTCGTATATATATATATATATATATATATATATATATATATATATCGTAATGTGCTATTCCAAAAACTCCCTCATACCAATTTTGAAAAAATCGAACAAAATATGCCATATTGAATTTTTTTAAAAAAATTTTAGACTCGTCATGTGCGACCCCGAAAACTCCCCCGTACCAATTTTGGTGAAAACAGGACAAAATTGATTTTTTTATCCACCATATTGAATCCGCCATTTTGAATTTTTTTAAAATAATTTCAGATTCATTACGAGACCCGAAAACTCCGCCATACCAATTTTGAAGAAAATCG
Source organism: Diaprepes abbreviatus (assembly GCA_034092305.1). Classification (NCBI taxonomy): domain Eukaryota; kingdom Metazoa; phylum Arthropoda; class Insecta; order Coleoptera; family Curculionidae; genus Diaprepes; species Diaprepes abbreviatus. The sequence continues at coordinate 5,977,976 of JASJET010000144.1, read as the reverse complement.
AACAAAATTGATTTTTTCGTCCTCCATATTGAATCCGATATATTGAATTTTTTAAAATAATTTTAGATTCGTTATGTGCGACCCTGAAAACTCCCCCGTACCAATTTTTCGAGAAAATCGGACAAAATCGATTTTTTAGTCCGCCATATTGGATCCGCCATTTTGAATTTTTTAAAAATAATTTCAGATTCGTTGGGTACAACCCCAAAAATTCTCCCACACCAATTTTGGAGAAAATCGGACGAAATTAATTTTTTTGGCCGCCATATTGTAAGCGCCATCCTGGACATAACGTAAAAAATTTTATTCAAATCGGTGCCGCCGTTCCGGAGTTATCGGTGTACATACATAAATATATATATATATATATATATATATATATATATATATATATATATATATATATATATATATATATATATATATATGAAATAAAATGCGAAACAGTGAATGCAAACTTCGCTCCATCATATCCTTTCTGTGTTAGAGGTTGCACAGTTAGAATAAATTGTAATAAAACACAATTCATCCTCTTCCACCACCATCGAGATGGTGGCCTACCTGTACCACCATACCGAGAAGAAAGTCAAAGCTTACCCTCCCCGCCACAGTGATACGGCAGAGATACATGTTTCGTCTCTCACTAGACTCATCAGGGTACCGACATGCACCTGGCTGTGCAAAGAACAGATTGGAAGGAAGCATGCAACACTGAACGCGGCTTCGCCGACCTCTCGTCGGATGGCTTATATATGTTTATACGGCTTTCACGAATTCCTCCGTGTGAGGTGCATTAGCAGTGGTTATATCCACATTATGCTGTTGTAGTGCTGAAATCACATTCAGCAAACGTACAACTATATGCAACTCCGTATATAAGTGAAATAAAATGCGAAACAGTGAATGCTGGTACAGGTAGGCCACCATCTCGATGGTGGTGGAATAGGATGAATTGTGTTTTATTACAATTTATTGTAACTGTGCAACCTCTAACACAGAAAGGATATGATGGAGCGAAGTTTGCATTCACTGTTTCGCATTTTATTTCACTACGTTTGCTGAATGTGATTTCAGCACTACAACAGCATAATGTGGATATAACCACTGCTAATGCACCTCACACGGAGGAATCCGTGAAAGCCGTATAAACATCTATAAATATCTATATATATATATATATATATATATATATATATATATATATATATATATATATATATATACATATCTATATATATATATATATATATATATATACACATATCTATATATATATATATATACATATACACATATCTATATATATATATATACATATCTATATATCTATATATATATATATATATATACACATATCTATATATATCTATATATATATATATATATATATATATATATATATATATATATATATATATATATATATATATATATATATATATGCGACGAATTGAGAACTAACAGCTAGTTCTCGTTTCTGGTGCTCAGTCCACAACTAGTTATTGTCTTGACACTATTTTTTTATGGTAGAAGCTGGACCTCGTCTGGATCTACGTCAAGGACTGTTAAGATAAGCTATTTTAAAGTTGTACATTTTTTTTATTAACTTGTTGAATTATTGAAATATTAATGATTAGTTATTAATTTAATTAAACACCCTAATGATATCGGAACTACACGGAATAGTATAGGCAGACCATCAAAGGTGTACCAAACTGACATGTAAGGGATGCGGTTCAAGGAGGCTTAGGTAACATTATTTTTTTGTTTGGTCATTTGTCCGCTCACTAGCGTACTAGTTATTTGATACATTCGCAATTTTTTGGGCTCAATATTTGTGGTATATTTTTATATATGTTATGATTTATAATGTATGTATCGTGAAATTTAGGGTATATTTTGCTTATCATTATTAATATTAAGGCATTTTGTAATAAAACATAAAACTTAACTGTTTTATAACCTTCTGTAATATCAGTATAATAGGCTAGCTATTTTGTCATTATTTAAACCTTTGTTTAGATTTTGAAATAAATCTATTGATATTAAGTAGTCTATTTTTGTGACCAATTTAAATTAGATCTCTCCCACTTTAGAAATATCAGCTTTTTCCCCACTAGGAGGACTCAGTCTGAAAGTAGATGGTGCCTTATTTTTTGATTTACTATAACCTCCCCTAACTCTACGTGAGCTAATCAAATGGACAAATATGGGGTACGAAAAAACACCCACTGGAAGAATTTCTGTTAAAGAGCAAAATACAGGGCTATTTTTTCTGGTTCCAGTTTTTTGATTCTTTTTGTATTTATATTAGTAATTTTTTTTCAGAATTTGGAATAAAGGCCTGTACAAGTAATGCAAAAATATTTTTGTCCTTACAATTTGACGCTTCACTACTTTTTTTTTGCCGTTACAATTTGACGCCTCAATGTGTCAATTTTTTTTTTAATCATAACATATGGTACAGATAGAAAATGGAACTTTAACTGTAATAACATACGAAAAATTGTAATTGCAGATCCAAAAAGCAAATCTCCAACCTTCATATGGAGACAGCGCAATAAGAAAAACAAATTAAAAATAATCTAAATTTTTATTTGTTTGTAATTTTGTCTCCTTTTGAGAATCAGCATAAACTATTTTTGATTAAATCGAACCTGCCGGTATCAAAATCTATTTAGTAGAAGATTAGAATAAAACAATTTTATTTCTTGAACTTATTTTATTGCCATCATCATATTTTGACAAATAAACCAAAAAGATTTTATTATTTTTTACATACATCTGTATTACAAAGATACAAGTACACTTCTCATTGTTTAGATGTACCATTTGGTGAAATACTTATTTAAGACTGTTGGTTATAAAAACATCAATAAGGAACGAAGACCTCCTTTGGTTATATAGATCATCATGTATAACCCTACTAAAAGGATGTGGTTGGTTCTTTGATCCTAGTGCAGGTTTAAGTTAAAATAAATCCTATGGAAGTCAGTGATTTACATGCAATTCATTGAAACCTATTTTTAAGGTTTAACACGTTTTAGACCTAACCAAAATCCACTTTCAGGAATCATCGTAAGAGTTCTCGGAAATACGAATGGGATCGGTGTTTTTTTGGTAGGCACGACCTCATAATGCAATAACAAGTTGAACAACATAGCTTTAATTTCCAAGAGGGCAAATCTATTACCAATACAAAGTCTTGGACCTACGCCAAACGGCGTAAATGTGTACGGCACTATGCTATTTTTATTTTCTTCTGAAAATCGTTCTGGATCAAATTTTTCTGGATTGGGGAAGTATTTAGGGTCTCTTTGAATTGCATAGGTGGGTATCCAAACTTCTTGTCCTACAAAAATAGTAACTGGTTTTTCGTCCTCATTGATAGGTTCGATTGTGTATTGTTTGGTACAAATTCGATCGAGATTAGCGGACGTGGGCCATTTTCGAAGAATTTCTGAAATAAAAATAAATTCGATTAAGCATATAACAAGGGTAAAGAACGAAAGCTTTCACGGCTTTGGTCAAGTGAAAAATCAGGGTTCTTGGGTTTAGGCCGTGTCCAGTTGGAATTATTATCCGACGTTTGGCTCACGATTGCATGAGCCATCTTCAAGGATCTTTACTCCACGAGATTAGAACACTGAATGACTATCGAGGAGCAACAGCCCGGTGTTTATACCCGACTGGTGCTCAGCGAACCGTGATCCAGAGTTACAATCAATTTCCACATGTGATGTAGACTGACTGTAACCTGCATCTCTATTATATTATTTGGATATTTACAAATTTCGATTGATTCTCTAATTTTATGTTTAAAGAAACCAGACACTGAAGCTAGCACCTTAGTTTATTTTTCATTAAATGTGTGACCTGGTGTTCAGCTACTGCAGATTGTATAATTTGTTTCTTTTTTATACATCTTTCATGTTTCTTAAGCCTAGTGGATATAGACCGTGCTGTTTTATCTACATACTTTTTACCAAACGAGCAAGTTATCTTGTAAACGCCTTCTGTTTGAAATGGGATTGTGTCCTTTGGAGACAAACATTGTCAAACTGTCTTACGTGTGTTGAAAATCGTACGAATGTTTGATTTTTGGAGCAATCTGGCAATCTTGTCGGTGATTCCGTGTATGTAAAGTAAGGCAACACTGTCCATAGGAGGTACATTTATGACATTTTGTTGAGGATTTGGGTTTTTATATTTATTAATGGAACGTCTTAGATCTTCAGCGTTGCCCTAAGAGCATTAGTCAGTTTTACTGTTTCTGGTTTCAGTAATTGTTCGTCATATATTTAAAGAGCTCTTTGTACCAAAAAGTTTATGATGGCTTGTTTTTGAGAAGGATGATGGTGTGACGTTGCATTGAGAAATCGATTTGTATGTGTTGATTTTCTGTGCACAGAATGTCCTAATTTGCGATTTTCTTTCCTTTGAACGAGTACATCAAGAAAGGGAAGGGCACCATTTCATTCAGTTTCCATATTGAATTTTATGCTAGAGTATTGTTGATTTAGATGATCAAGGAAATTATGGAGGTTATCTGTGCCATGCGGCCAAACTATGAAGGTATCATCTACATATCTGCACCAAAATTTAGGTTTTAGAGGAGCAGAAGACAAGGCGTTTTCTTCGAAAGCTTCCACGAAGATGTTAGCTACCACAGGTTATAGCGAAGATCTCATGGCCGCTCCCGAAGCCTGCTCGTAGCAAATTAGGACATTCTGTGTACAGAAAACCAACACATAAAAATTGATATCTCAATGCAACGTCACACCATCATCCTTCTCAAAAACAATCCATTACAAACTTTTTGAGACTTAGAGCAATTTCGATATGTGACGAATAATCACTGTAATCAGAAACAGAAAAACTGACTAATGCTCCAAGAGGCAACTGATATTGCGCTGAAAATATAAGACGTTAATAAATATAAAAACTCGATTCCTCAACAAAATGTCATAAATTAACCTCCTATGGACATTATTGTCTTTCTGTCAAACATTCCGACAATTTTCAACACATGTAAGAAAATTGGACAATATTTAAAGTCTACAAAGGACGCAATTCCATTTTAAACAGAAGGCGTTTACAAAATACCTTGCTCTTGTGGTAAAGTGTATGTAGGTGAAACAGGACGGTCTATATCCACTAGGTTTAAGGAACATGAAAGATGTATAAAAAAGAAACAAATTGTACAATCTGCAGTAGCTGAGCACCAGCATTGCTCAGGTCACACTTTTAATGTAAAAGAAACTAAGGTGTAAGCATCAGAGTATGTTTTCTTTAAACGTAAAATTAAAGAATCAATTGAAATTTGTAAATATCCAAATAATATTAATAGAGATACAGGTTACAGTCTACATCACCCGTGGAAATCGATTGTAACGCTGGATCACAGTTCACTGAGCATCAGTCAGGTATAAATACCGGGCTGTTGCTCTTCGTTTCTAATCTCGTGGAGTAAATATCCCTGAAGATACTTCGTGCAATCGTAGTCGAAACATCGGATAATAAATCCAAATTGACACGGTCTAAACACAAGAGCCACGATTTTCAACATATATCAAGGGTATTTTACTAAAAATTCTATAGAAAGTCGTAGATATACATCAAAACCCGAACAGCTAGATTCACTAGGAATATTTGAAACTTAGACCCTATCTGGTGTGCCATAGAAGATGGAAATTCTTGTTGGCTAGTTTTGCTTTGCTGACGATATTCTTATAATAAGTATTAAGCAAGTCAACAAATAAATCCTTATATTAAAAATGAACGATAAAAGAAATAATTGTCTCTTGATAATAAAAATTTCCATTTCTGACCGTTCGGTAATAAATATAAACGATTTTTAATTCTTGTACTTTTAATATTTAAAACATGTTTGCCTTATTGTTGTATTTGTCAATTTAATCCCTCTAGTTGTAACTTAAACCAGCGGTTCCCAACCTTTTTCTTCTTGCAAATCGCTTCTAAAAGCTGAAATAAATTGGCAAACCCTTTGTAGTCATTAGGAACAGTCAACAAAACAGCAAAATAGATTTCGAGATATTAAATAACTAAGGTAGCGTGACCGGTCTTTTAGTAGTGACGGCAACTCAGTTTGGTAGGAAATAGAAATAAAATAACCATTATGAAATTTTTTCATCCCGGAAATGGATGACACTGATTGAAAATTCTCATCGCACTAAGCCGTTGAAAAGTGATATATGAATCCTAGAGATGAATAAAGGGAAGAACTTGTTCAATAACGGTATAATATTTATTAGTCATGAAACAGATTTCAACAAAAATGTATCGGAGAAAATTTGTAAAGTTTGAAAGAGAACGTTCACCGATGGTTCACGATTCAAAGTTTTGAGATCATCCAGGTCAAAACTTGATCAGAAAATACATTTCAATTTAATATCTGTACTAGCTATAATTCCTACTCACTATCATTTATCGGCATGATTGGATATTGAGATAAGCGCCTTTGAGCCCCGTTGTATACCCAAAATATGCAACTTGTGGAATATACAGGAATAAGGTTTTGAAATTAAATGTTTATTTTATTATTTATATAAAACATTTTTCTAATTTATTTATGTTTACAAAATATTTTTTTAATTTTCATTTAGATGAAGACTTTCGATCAGTATCATCCATTTCCAGGATAAAAAAGTTTCATAATTGTTATTTTAATTTAAACTTGAACTAACCTGAACCAGGAGTCATAGACCAGGTCACCTTAAAATGCCTTATCCAAACCCAGTAATATTATTCTGGCATAAAAAGTGGAGTTTTCTGTTTGTTATTTTATTTTGACCTTGAACTGACCCTTGACCTTGGCCCATGGATCATAATCAAAGGTCATCTTAAGATGCCTCACTTTAATAAACTGAGCAATTTTTGTCTGAAACTTATTTCTGAAAAATAACTGACTTAACGTCACTAATAAATTAGCGGTCATGCGACTTTTGACCCTCCATATCTCAAACTCTATGGATTTTGAAGCTTTGTAGCTACAAGCAATTTTTTGATAATGAAATAATGAATACTATATTTTCAGCCAATTTGACGGCGCTATGAAATCCCTTGTATTGTGTGCGTGGTCTCTTATCTCTACTAAATCTCTCCAAAGGACCTCACACTTTTTTATTAGAAGTAGCTTTAGGCCAAACTCTGTTAAAACTGCTAGTCATTGATCAGTAGATGAAGAGTCTCAATGAGCGCTCTTATTTTAAAGATATAGTCTCCCGAATTTCGACTCATCATGCATTCTGAAATAGTGTTCTCCAAGTATGCATGTTATTTTAAGGTCAAGCTATTTTTTGTCAAAAAAACGAAGACATTCAATGGCGATATCCCTTGGATTATGAGGGCTACCTTGAAGGTCATTTCAGTGTTAAGAATTTTTTTGTCGTGTATCAAAATGGCGACCATTGAGCGTGACAATCACTTTGAGATGGTCAAAGCTAAGGACGTTTTTCATTAGCATAAAGCTACTATAAGACTACACGTATATTAATATATTCCTATTTCTGCATATAAATATGTATGTCAGTACTTCCCTATATATGCATGTATATATGTATGAAACAACCCGGTTAGAATAATTTTTCAATCTAAATAATCCAAAATTACAATATAACTATCTTTGTCTAAATTATTTATGAAAGCATTCCCGATTTTGGCATCCCATTTAATGTATATATGGGTCATTCTGTCAAAATTGTAAAAATTTTTTAATAACATAAATATATTTGTATATGCAGTATGTCCTCACATATCCATACATATTTCTAAATAATTTATAAGTTTTCCATCGTACAAAAATGGGATAAAAAATTCCGACCAGGCAAGGAAGGTACAAAAACTATGACATACAGGGTGTTCAAACCCCCGTACTCATTTCGTAAGTACTAACTTTAGGAAAAAATGACTTGAACAAAAGTTATAAGAAAATGACCTTCACTTTAACTTCAAGCATTATAAAAAGGCCATTTTCAGAATTTCAGATGGGGACCCCTACTTTGGATCTCGGAAATGAAAAGATCGGATAATTTTACAATCAGATATTATCCTAACGGTCAGGTTAAGACCAGAATTCAAGGTCAGTACAGGGTCAAATGGAACTCCTCCATTAACATCTTGAACAGTTACTTAAGGAAAAAATTACCGTTACAAAAAGTTGTAGGTATCTAAAAATCACCTCCACATTTAAAGGTACGTTCAAGCCAATATCAGAAATTCTACCGGTTTAGGTAAGACCAAAATCTAACCAGTTCAGGTAAAACCAAGGTACAGGTTCGGCCCCTTAAGGCAAAACCGGAAACCCTATCACTTAAGGTAAGACCAAAATTCAACTAGTTAAGGCGAGATTTAAGATCAATTTATTTAACGATATTGTTGGGAAAGTTTCTTGTGACCTTGTCCTAACTTAGACATTTGATTATAAAGACATGGTTAAGGCATTAGCCGGTTGCAAAATTTTCTGCATTTTGCATTTTAGAGATCAAAAGTAGGTGCCCCTATATAAAATTCTGAAAATGACCTTTAAATAATCTTGGATTTCGATGCAGAAGTCACATTAAATGTCATTTTTAGAATCTTTGATGGATTTCCTATAACTTTTTTTGTAGTTATTTTTCCAAAAGTTATCGAGGGATTCCACACTTTTTGATCACCATTTATTTAATAATTATCAAAATATCAACACAGCCCACTAAAGTAGAACCCCTTCTAGAAGGAAATCAACCCAAAAAACTTTAGTAAACTGCAAAATTTAAAAAATTTTATTTTACTTTCCTAAAAGTCAATCTCGGCATGTAGAAAATAGTTTTTTATTAAAATGAATATTTAGTATATTTACCAGAAACAACCATATCCATATATTTCATTTGCATTAAATCTTCGTAAGTCACTTTACCATCTTTCTGAGTTTTCATTATTTCTTCTCTGAGCCTATCTTGAATCTCTTTATTTATAGCCAGTTCATATGAGCCAAAACACAGGACTGTAGAAATGGTATCAAAACCAGCAAAAAAGAAGACCATTGCTTGAGATGTGATTTCTTCGTTGGAAATTTTGACAATTTTTGATATACCTATAAGAAATATGAGACTTGAGATTGATTTTGGAGTTCAAGTATTGTTAGATCAAATTACAGAATGCATTTTATTAAATTTGTTGATATATTAAGTCAAAGTTCGATATTCTTGGAAGTTCTTGCATTTCTTTATTCCAGGAGAATTCAGACACTATTTAGTAGTCTCTATTGACGAGTTCTAGCTCCTCTGTGAGATCAAAGTTAGAAAGTGTGCTTTTATTTTAGTCAGAAAGCAGTATTTTTAAGTAAATATCCCTTAAATTCATAACTTTAACATATTTTTTTTTAATTTTTGTTTCTTGAAAGCTTAATATTATTTCCTTAATATTTGTAAAATAAACTGCTCTTCCTAGTACAAAGTGCTTCAATGACTTTATTTATGAATGTTTATTTTTTCAACAAAGAATAATGAAAATTGATAATTGGATCCGTAAATGTGTTTCAGCCCCGAAGTTTAAGGAATATAATACTCTTCAAAAACAATAAGGTGTACCATTTTTTTTTCTTGGTTTGAAGGTCTCATTGTCAGGTCACTGACACACTCTATTTGAAATTGACGTTGAACAAGACGCAGCAGTAGCGGAATACCCAAACCCTAGAACTTAAAACTGGGATTCGGGAGGAACTGGGGAGCATAGTCACAGGGTTCTTATAGAGATACCGTGATGAAGCTGATTTAGCAATAGCTACAGAACAAATCAGTGATGCACTTCGGGGTTCATTTGAGGCTAGCTGTCAAATAAGATGAAGACCCATAAACTCCAAAATATCTTGGTGGAACCCTCAAATCGAGCAGCATCGGAAAAATGTTCGAAAGCTTTTTAAAAAAGCGCTAAAATACCGAACTGAATTATGCTGGGAAGAATATAAAACTGTCCATAGAAAATACAAGAAGCAAATAAGAGAGCCACAGAGGAACGTGTGAAAGACTACGACAGAAGAGGGGACTGTTAAAGCACTGTCAAGTAGAGGCTGTCCACAGGGAGGAGTGCTATCGCTTTTGCTATGGAGCCTTGTGGTGGACAGCATGTTGAGTGAACTGAATGATTCCGGTTTGTATACACAGGCCTATGCTGATGATCTAGTCATTTTGTGCCCTGGTCGCCATATCTGGGACCTGGAGGGGCCATTAATGCGGGCCCTCCGGATCACAGAACGATGATTCCACAGGTAGGGGCTCGGGATAAATCCGGACAAGGCCGGATTACAAAAAAGAAGAAAATAGGGAGACTTCCCACAATTACATTGGTGGGAAGGACTCCTCAACTTAAGGGGACAGTTAAATACTTGTGAGTAATTCTAGACTCACGACTGAGCTGAAATAATCATTTTGAAGATCGAACCAAGAAAGCTATATGTGCTCTTTGGGCTTGTAAACAAGGCTTTGGATGTACATGGGGACTGACACCTAAAGTGCTATTTTTGATATACACTATAGTGATCCGCCTCATGATAACGTACGTCGCTATTGTGTGGTCGCGTATTACAACAAAGTACAAACAGATTCTTCAACTTGACAAAGTTCAGGGAATGGCTTGTGTAGGAATATGGAGTGCGGTGAGGACTGCTCCCACCAGGGCTCTGGAAGTCCTGGTGAACCTGCTTCCTCTTCACTTATACGTAGAGAACGAGGCCCTGAAGACTATTTAACGTCTCAGTTGCCTGGAACATATTGGAATTGGAACGGGCGGCTACTATGGTGTCTGGGAAAGCGCGGTGGAGAGGTGTCCATCACTCCCCATGCGGAGAGAGGATTGGAACAGACCCGACATGCAGATGGTGTTTGGAGGAGGATCAACCTGTTGACCATGTCCTCAGAGAGTGCCCAGCACTCAACGGATTGAGACAGAGATATTTCGTAGATACAATTTTGTTACCGGAAGCAGTTAGGCAAATTCAACTAACGAGGCAGCTTGGATTCACAAAGGCGATCAGCCTCGAATAACCTGCAGCTATGGTGAGATGTAAAGGACCTAATGGAGGCCTAGGCATCGATGATCTAGTATCACAACACCTTTCATTCATTCATTCATATACAAACAGTTTGTTTCCTGCAAATAAAATTCTGGTTCTTTCTCCATACGCGTTTCGACCACCTTATGGTCTCGTGAGTGGAGCTATATCGATTCGAGAGCAACATTCACAGGAAACAACTGTTATATAAAATATAAATTCCAAAGTATGTCGGTACGATATTAAAAACTTGCAGACTTAGATGCCAGACTGAAAAATGTTGCCAGTCAAAAAACATCCATCTGATCACCGAAGTAGAGTTAAATTTTTAAATCAAAATTTCAGTAAAAAATAAAGGAATTTATCTGCCGTATTTAAATAGCTACATAGTATTGTCCTTTTAAATAGAGAAAAGGAAATAATATATCCAAAATATTTATTTCCTGCAAATACAGTTCTGCAGCCGGATTCTGTGTCATATAGAATTCAATTAATAGCTTTAACTTTATACATCTGGTATTGTGTGTTGCAAAATAATCGCCTGATATCGATTATTTCTGTCGCCAGGAAGAGATCTGTCGACACACTGTCGTTTTCTATTAAAATTCCATAATCATCATAACATCATTTCTTGTTCAGAGATAATCCGCAAATGATAACATACTAAACTTTAAAAAATTGTATCATATGGCTTTATTTTGGAAAAATAATTAAAATAATCCTATCCACAACTTCTCGTAAACAACATGAGTAGATGGATAAACTGCCAACCATTGACATTGATGGTGAATTAAAATAAATAGTTTATAGATTTTACTTAATTTACAATAATATTTTTAATTAGGATAGTACGATATCCATACTGCGGTCTGTGAATGTTGCTTTCGGTTCGATATAGCTCCACTGACGAGATGCGTATGGAGAGAGGGCCACAGTTGTATTTACAGGAAACAAACGTTTGTATATTTTCTTTCTTTTTCTCTGCTTGAAAGAATAATACATATCCACAACTATTAAAATCAAAACTATTGATGAAGTTGGATTTCTGGCCTCACAAATTCCTTTATAACCGAATTTCAAAAATAAAATTTTTACTGCGTTGCCATGTATTTTCATTACTATTAACTGCTGAACTAAGGTAAGTTTAACTAAATTACAATATTTTTACTGTTGTTCTGTATACTATTATTTATAAGACATCTGTAGAGAATACATTGCATTTGTCGCCACCCAATATGTTTATTACCACTTTTATAAGGTGTTTTACTGTTAGCAATAAGAGTATTAATTAAAGAAAGGTCCGGCGTAAAATTTAATTGAAAATCTAGCTCTGAAAAATTGGAAAAACGAATAAGTAAAAATGAAAAAGAGTGCAGCGAGTAAGGGGGGGGGGGTATAAAGTGAGAAAGTGGTCAAGGAAGATGATGATGATGACAGTGATGATGAGAACGAAGACACACCCAAATATATGAAAGATGAGTTGAAATATAGACATAAATATGAGTTAATATAAAGTGAGAAAATATATATAGATAAAATTTGACACGTGATATTACCATTGTTACCAAATTCATTAGTTTCATCCTTCTCTTTTCTAGCTTCCAACAAAAGATTAATCATGTCATATCGTACAATGTTTTTTTCTTCACGAGTTTTTATTGTATCAGCAATTACGGAATTGAAGTATCCTGAAATTTCTCTGTCTATAAACGGTATTCCTAAAAACTGGAAAGATAAACTGGGTAAGTATTCTAAACTATTAAATTTAATAAAAAAAAACTATTCTTTTACCAATTGTTTAGTAATTTGAAATATTAAATGATAACTAGAACTTAATTTCTCTATTATACAGGGTGTCCACGACAAACTTGGAAAATAGACTTGGGAAATTTTTTAAAATTTGGCACTTTTGGTTATACCAGAAATTTATGCCTTCTTGCTTATTTTAAATGGAATGCCCAACATATTATTTCATTTTTAGATTCTATGCAAAATTATAGACATCTTTCATGTATAATGTCTTGTCCTGTTCTTGATATATTTTAGATTTTATGTCAAAAATGGCGTTTGCAAGCCTAAACATAACCTTCGATTTTTCCTATATGAAAGTCTTTATTATTTAATTGTAGTTAGTTTCCTTGTACAGGAGAATCTACTTTAGAGAACTATGTTACTATTTTGCTAATAAATAAATACAGGGTGATCAAAACCTGACATATATTGTACAATTTTAACATGCAGTCAAGAGATGAACGATTATGCAAGGGATGATTCCTGTATTACGAAAATCTGCACGAGCTTCATTCAATAATAGGTTTATTCTACTATTCTAACTCCACTTGTCTCTCGTCTATTGAATGCATTTTCAAATTGTACAATAAATCGACTTCTTAAACAAGTTCTTACTTGCATATATTTGCTCATATTTTTCTACTTTTTTGACAATAGCACAGAATCTGTTTTGGTAAATAAATTATATAAAAAAAATTCCAAAAATGGTAATAACATAATGAAGCATATAATCTTCTTCAAGTGCCTTCCCCATTGCGGAGGTTGGCAATCATAACAGCTATTTTAATTTTTGAGGCAGTTGCTCTAAATAGTTGTTTTGAACTGCATCCAAACCATTCCCTTAGGTTTTTTAGCCATGAAATTCGTCGTCGTCCCACGCCTATTCTGCCACTTATTTTGCCCTGGAATATGAGCCGTAAGATGCTGTACTTTTCTCCTCGCATAATGTGTTCGAAATATTGCAGTTTTCTCTGTTTTACTATTATCTCGACTTCCTTTTCTATCCCCATTCTTCTCAACACTTTGGCGTTCGTAACTCGATCCACCCACGAAATCCTCTGAATTCTTCTATAGGTCCACATTTCAAAAGAGTTAAGTTTTCTCATTGCCTCTCGATTCAGTGTCCATGCTTCCATTCCATAATATAGAATACTATATACGTAACATTTAGTCAGTCGTATTTTTAAGGCCAACATTAGATCTTTGCTGCAGATAACCTGTTTCATTCTAATAAAGTTGGCACGTTCTCGATTCTGGTTTTTATTTCGATGGTATACTCATTATTTTCTATTATTAGGGTTCCCAAGTAAGTGTACTTTTTAACTCTTTCTATGTGCTGGCCTCCTACCATTAGGGTTTCATTATTATTGGTGTTGTTTTTACTAATTATCATGAACTTGGTCTTTTTCGTATTAAGAGAGAGTCCATATTCTCCACTAACTTTTAATATTTTATTCATTATCTTTTCTATGTCTTTCAAACTATCAGCTATTATTACGGTGTCATCTGCATACCTAATATTGTTGATTAAAACTCCGTTTACTTTTATTCTGCTGCTTCAGATTCAAGACTTTCCAATATGACCTCTTCAGAATAAGCGTTAAATAGTAAAGGTGACAATATACACCCTTATCTGACTCCCCTTTGTATTTCCACATCTCCGGATATTTCCTGTCCAGATCTTACTGTCGCTCGCTGATTGTAATACAGATTTGATATCAACCTTAAATCCCTGTCATCCAAATTTTTGCTTCTGAGAATCTCTATCAGTTTGTCATGTTTGACCCTATCAAAAGCTTTGTTGTAATCTATGAAGCAGACATAGAGGTCCTGATTGATATCTGAGCATTTTTGAGTAAGCACATTAAAAGCAAATAATGTTTCTCTTGTACCCACTCCGTTTCAGAAGCCAGACTGTGTGTCACTAATATCCAGCTCCAATTTGGAATGTATTCTAGCGTGTACAATTTTTAAAAGGGTTTTCAAAGTATGCGACATGAGGCAACCGCAAAAGAATTTTTCATTTTGTTTCGAGAAACGGCCGCCGTTTTGTTAAATTTAGAAATTTTTTCTGCTTCCAATTTTTTTTCAAGAAGTTTATGTCCCATGTGACTTAAGTCAAAAGTATCGAAATAGAATTGTGAACCCTCAGAAGGTTTAATAACAAAGTACTTACCATATGTTGTAATATATATATATATATATATATATATATATATATATATATATATATATATATATATATATATAGCATCAGTAATTATTTAAAGAAAAAATCCTATCTTGGATTTTACTGGGTACTGTTTTTTCATTAAAAAAACTTTGTAAAGGAGTCAGCTTTCGATATTTTAAACTCAAAAAGCCATACCACCAAAAGATGATGTTGTGTCTGTATTTCTTTATAATTCTCATTTTTAAGGCTATAAATGAAGAGTTATTTATTGACTTTTTGATTTATTATTCTTACTCCATGAAGATCGAGTTCGCGAAGAGCAGAATGCATTTTCGGTCGAATCTAAAACTTTGTTAACAAACGGCATGTCTCATTTTGCGAAATTGTCTCATGATAAAAAATTAAGTTATCTCAGCAATTAAGAACAGCTTCGAAATGATTAAAGAGAAGTTTTATCCAAAATTTTAAGGGTTGGACGCTAATTAACAATAATGGGAAAAAGTTTTTTATAACAATTATTTATTATGCAAAAAAAAAATTTCGGAGGTTTTTAACTTTTTTACAATAACTAGTGAATAAAATAAAATCTAATATTTCTTAATTTATAGGTCTTTTAATTATCCATAGGTTTATTTCAAAAATGTTTGTATAAAATCATTATTTTGGCTTCCAGCTTTAAAAAAAACTGTATTACTGCAACTTTGGACACTCGTGGCTATGTCCCCTGTATTCAGATTTAGAAAATCTCCTACCGTCGCCCTTTTCATCGTAAATTAAATTTTATTCATTATTGAATTCATTTTTTTTGTTACCTGTTAATTGGATTGTATAGGTAAGCTATTATTCGGCGATTAGGAAATTATTGGGAACTGGGCAGTATTCAGATTTTTTCAATATGGTACTTTAATATATTATTTTTTCTGCCATATGAATTAAGCCATATATTTATAAATTTTCAGTCACTTGTAATAAAATAATATCTCGTTTTCTTATGGGCGATAATTTGGTGATCGAAAGTAAACTAGTCCGAGTCGAGACGAGAAGAGATCATCTTTCATACACTTCTCGTCCGATCTCGTCGCATCACTTTGTTTTATAGTATTTTTATTTTATTTTATTTATTTACACTGCCCTACAGGACTAGAGTCCCTATTATTGGGAGGAAAAAGAACAAAGTTACATAAATTCTAAAATTATATACATAACGCAGACACTACAATAAGTATAATAAAGTCTATAAATCAATCATAGATAATTGTAAATAAACAATTTGACAACAGAATAATTGCAATAAAATATGTCTTTCAGGCGATCATAAAGGGAACACATTGAGTATAATGGGGAGAATTTAATACATTAGTTCATGGTTTCGGCAAATAGAAAAAACATTGGATATCTAGTTATCCCTGGAACATTAAAATGAACTCTCGCGAGCAAATCAGTTGCCAAAATTTTGTTATTAATCAGATTATACAAAAAAAGTACACGAACCCGTTACTGCGATTCCCCCGAGTTGTGAAATTAAATTTTATCAATAGGCTTTAGCGAGGTGTAGTAGGCAGTGGATCTTAAGAAACGATACTGAATTTTTTCTAATTTTTCATAGCGTACATGGCAATACGGATACAAAATAATTGAAGCATATTCCAATTTGCTTCATACAAGAGAATAATATAACGTGTTTATGACCTGGAGCGACTGAAATATATGACTAGATCACACTAGAAAGCCCAGCGTTCGGTAAAATCTCGATACTGTATCATTAATATGATTGACAAATATGAGACTATAGTCAAACATGACTCCTAGGTCCAGTTAACTTGCCTTAGAAAAGCACCATTGATCCCATAAATATGCAACAAAGGCATTCTACTTCTTGAAAATGACATAACATTGCACTTTACGTTCAGAGGCAGTTTGCTTTTAGACACCAAGCATTTAATTTCATGAGATCTAGTTCAAAGCTCAAGCAATCGCAAGGATTCCGTATATCCTGGAATATCTTTAAATCTTCTGCATAAAATAGGCAGCTGTCATTCAGCCTACATGCGATATCGTTAATAAAAACGTTAAAAAGTAGGGGACCAAAAACGGATCCTTGAGGAACACCCGATGTTACTTCAAAATTACTTAATCTATGACAACGGTATTCAACCTAGAGAGAGCGATTTAATACATAGCTTTCAAAAAATCAAATAAGATTGTCATTAAAACCAAAGTCCGACAAATTCTAAAATATCTTGGTCACGTCGATCAAACACTTTGGAAAAATCTATGTGAAGGACATCGACCTGAATGCCAGAATCAATACGCTCTGAGACATATTGCGCAATAGTACAAAGATTGGTCACGGTTGACTTTCCAGAAGCAAAACCATGCTGATGATCGATCATAGGAGGTCCTATGTGAAAGGATATTTGTTCCAGAAGAACCCGTTCAAATATCTTTGCAAAATTGCAATTAATTCCTTCCATAGATCAGGAAAAATACATTTTTGAATGCATAAATTAAAAACTACATACAAAGGCGCAGCAAACGCCCAAGCACAATCCCGTATGAGAAACGAAGGAATGGAATCAGGACCTGCTGTGAATTTGGTCTCCAATTTTTTTTAGACTTTTTAACGTCTTTAGGCATTATTTAGAGAGATAGAGTAAGAGTTTCAACCATGAGTAGAAGTAGAAACAATAGAGGACTCCTCGAATAATTTCGCAAATGAATTTGCGATGTCACTGGGAATAGTTAATTCCTTCCCTTGATAAGACATAGATGGCAAAGTGCTATGAGACTTTCTTAGATTGATATAGGACCAGAACGATTGGGGGTTCTTTTTAAATTTCGCTTCAACATTTACAAGATAAGTACAGTAGGACGTACGGATAAGATTTTTTACAACTGTTCTAGCATTCCTGAAAGATAAAGAATCACAAGTCTCATTAGATCTTTTATATTTCCGCCATAGCAACTCTTTATAATTTAATAGGTGAATTACCTCCTGAGTGTACTTACTATACCTGAACAAAGTCTTTGGTACCGTCTCACTAAGAATTATATTTATATGCTGATGAAATGCCGCCACAGCCTCTTCAACAGCAAGACATTTACGCACTGTCAAGCAGAAGCTGGTACATTCAAAAAAAATCAACCTTTCTAAAATTATATGTGTACCGTTATTTAATTTAGATTTGTTTTTTTTTGCCCGTTCGATAAGCGCGTTATCAACAATGGAGGATGGTGCACATCAACAAATAACATTATCGAATCAGATTAAACAACTCTGCAAGAGTTCAGTAGACCAAACACCAAGTCAAGAAGTCGATTGTGGGGATATATCACATTATTGAATTAATATAAGTTATAGAAGTTAGCAAAATTATTAATGTTTGTTTGAAAGTTGTAAACAATGTGGAAGATTAACTAAAATGTGGTTGTCAGACTTGTATTGTCTTTATTTTTATTTATTTTTACGACGTTTCGATAGGTTTTATCTCTAATCGTTATCAAGTATAAACTGAATGTTTTGTCTTAAGTTTACGCGCTTATATATGGACGGTGTCCACGGAAGCGCAAAGTTTCGCTTCACTGTACACACCTCAATGATTTGATGTTACAAAATAGTGGTTGCCAAAGATTAGGTATCTCAACACTCGGTTTACTGAAGATTCCATTATTGTTTAATAATAAATTTTCCTTTTTTCCATGTTGGGTTCCATATATATTGCCACAGCCTCACACCATTTTATATGGTGTTGTTTATCCCAGGCGTGTTCTGCAATCTCGATCTCGACGTTTCCCCTTTTTGTGTATGAGTTTTATGTTCCTTAATTCTTATTTCTAGTGGTCGTTTGCTTTCTCCAATATACATTTCACCATACTCACATGGAACTTTGTAAACACATTCTTTCTTATCGGTACTTTTTGGTTTTGTTTTTGTTAAATGATCTCTAAGTGTATTTCCTGATTTAAAGGCTGTTTTTATATTATAACTACCGGCAATTCGTCTTATTTTCTCCGAAGTTCCCTTAATGTACGGAATTGTGAGGAAGAAATGTGTTTTTTGCTGTCCAGTGTTCGTTGTTCTAAAGTTATTTATAACATCGTCAATTAGTTTCAAAGGATAGCCATTCTGTTGTAAATCGGATTTAATATTTGCTACCTCTTTTTCCAATAAATCGGCATTATTGCATATATATATATATATATATATATATATATATATATATATATATATATATATATATATATATATAGCGCGATTATAGAGGTTGCGTATGATTCCCCGTTTTGTAATACCAGAATGATTGGAACTATGATTAAGATATTGTCCAGTATGTATTGACTTTCTGTATACTGAAGTTTTAATAGTTTCGTTTGAGCGATTCATCATGACATCTAGGAAAGGCAATTGATCATTTACCTCTTTTTCCATGGTAAACTTAATTGTAAGTCGAATGTTATTTAGATGTTTCAAGAATTCATTAAGTTCTTGATCGTTGCTGTTCGATACGATGAAGGTATCATCAACCAGACTTTCGGTTTTACTGTTGCTGACAGCCACATTTTAGTCAAAATTATTAATGGCATGTAGTTTTAGACTGTCTGTTGAACAACTAATATCTGTGAACGTATATTCGGGAATATTAAAATCACCCAAAAACAACATACTCGAGACACCATTCAAATCATGCAAGGCATTAAGATTTATAAATAAATAGTCATGAACCGTGAAACTGGGTGGTATATAAATAACAATTACAGGAAAAGTGAAAAAATTAGCTTTGATAGAGAGTCATGAGACAATTTCCTTGTAGGTTATATTCAGGCTTACTCCGTTAAATTAATATTATTAACTTTAAAATCTTAAATTAACTAATAATATATTTGAATACTAACCTTCATTAATGTAGGGAAAATCTGATGTCCCCAGAATCTTATAAAAGTGACGACACCTGTGAATGTAGTTAAACTTTTACCCATCTTCAAGAAATCATTATTTTCTTCCTTTAGAGAATTCACCTGAACTCCGAAAGCTAATGAGGCAATGATATCATTTGTAAATCTGAAATATACGCATATCAATATTTTTGACCCTCAGTAAAATTTTTGAAAAGAAAAAGGAATATTTTGTTAGTTTTCATGATTATATTCACTGGGATAAAACATTTATTATTATCCCATATTATCGTTAGTGTAGCTACCCTAAAACTAGTATTTACCAGAGTTGAATTAACATTTAGAATTTTAATAGTTATTCTAAATTATTTAATTTTTAATAGAATCGTCGCAAAAACATTGAAGAACGTGCAGGCACACGCTATCTGTACTGTCAGTAGATGTCTTCAAGGACGAGTAGTGCCCTCACTTATGTTGGATCTAACTGACCTCGGCATATCCTGTGAAAGCTATGCCGATGATATGGCCATAATTGGAAGAGGAAAATTAAAGCATATTCTGGGTAGTTCAAAGAGGACTTGATCACACCCAAAAATGGTCTCAGTTAATGTAACTTAACTTGGATAAAAACTTCTTTGGAATAAGCATGAAAGGAGAGTATTCCAAGAATAAGAAAATGTAAGTGTAGCCCATATTGAATATTTGCTAAAATAACATTTAAACGTTATCACTATTTTTGCATTTTAATAACATTGTAAATTAATTGAGCTTCGATCAACCATTTGAAAGGTTTCTGGATCTGACAATATCTGAGCTAAAAATCTTTTAACATAACATCGTCTTGCCATAAATTAAAACTCATCAGCACACCCTGCGTATTTTATTTTCACCTGTTTCTGTTTAGCATTAGCAATTTTTGAGTTTTTTTGCATAAAAACCGATTTATCGCGAAAACCTCCAGTTTAATCGAAATAAACTGGTAGCTTGTTTGAAGAGACATGACCAAAATAGTTAAAAAATCAGTTCTGGAAAACGACATCTGTCAAAAATAAGGCTCAACGAGTATGGTTGCAAGTCCATTCCTGACTTCTCTGATGATCTAAAATATTTACTATAGTATGGTTTAATGAGTCGTTTGTAACCTCTATAATATAATAAATTTTAAATAAATGTTATATTATAGAGGCCATAAAAGTGCATTAAAAACTTACAACTGATAAAGTAAATCGCTGGGTACCTCTTTAGGGCTCCGTATATCCGTTAAGAGGCACTTTGGGATTTTTTTTTCTATGACAAAGTAGGATTATTTTGACATCTCCTGTATGCTACTGAGAAATTACTTATTACTTATATACACTGATTTTCTGAATCGGCTTACAAGGAGAATACATATAGGCAACCCCATAAAACCAAATTTTATTGTTGAATAAAACGACTTATTTCCTAAGGCACACAACTGGTCAAGATCTGTCTTGGTACACATATATCCTTTTATTTAGCATTAAGCTGGCTTTTCAAAATTTTACTTAACTGCTATTCAGACTTCAGGTTGGCGTGAATATTTTGAGAGGACATATGATTATGGATGTATTTATTACTAAACTATACAAATATTTGTGTGGCACCTTCGTGCATACGTAGAACATTTTGATTGTCTGAAAGGGTGTGGTATTATAAGAATCTTGTTAGCATAGATCAATAAATTTTTAGTATTTTTTTTTGAGAGTGCATTATACATAAGAGCGAATTGGAATTTCTTCACTAAGTGTACGAAAGAAAGCGTTTCTGTTTTCTTGCTTTCTACTTTAACAATAAACAGCCGATAATACAGTCCACAGTGTAAGTTACAACAAAAATAAGATGATCTTACCTTGAGTATGCATCTTTCATTTCAAATTCGATAACTTCATCCTGTTTTTCCAGAAAGTGATTTACGAAATGTTCCGCCGTTTCCAACATTAAAGGATAAAGCGTTTTAATTTTTTTGGTTGTAAAGGTTGGTGAAAGAGTATTTCTGATTTCCCTCCATCGTTTTCCTAAAATAAAAAAATTTGGGAAGTTAAAATTGATTTCGTAGTTCGAAGACGTTATACATTTTCTCTCCAAAGAGACTGATATGTAGTTTTAAATATGAGAAACTAATTATCGCCTAAAAGGAGATCTATCCTGTATAGTTTTTTTTTTAAGTTGCTATAAACGCTAGCAGTACATGAACATTTTAATTTATTTTCATGACAATATCTGTATGATAGCGTTGTATATATCACATCAACCGTGAAATTTCATACTATCAGCCTAAAACTTTAGCATGCGTTGATTCAGAAACAAAATTTTACCAAATAATTTTCGGCACCCATATACAGATTCGTCCTGAAATAAAGTGGAATAATTTTCCAATATCAAAATTGATAGAAAACGCGGTTCAAGAGGCCCAAGAGATAGAATAAAACTTACAACTAGCGCTATCTGTTACCCGACAGCAAAACTATGTAATATCAAGGCTTAGTGATTCACAGTGGAAAGGTGAGCGATGTAACTTCATTTATTGGCCAGCCGTGTTTGTTTGAAGTAGACGCATTTTTGTCTTTGCGTCACAATTTTCGCTATGGAGCGTGCCGCAATCAAATTTAATTTTAACTTGAAAAAAAAGTGGTTAGAAAACATTCGAATTATTGAAAATCGCGTATGATGAGGATTGTTCATGCCGCAGCAAGATTTTCGAGTGGTATGCGCGGTTCAAGAATGGTTGATAGTCGTTAGAAGACGATCTGCGGGAGGGGCGCCCATTAACCTAGACTACCGATGAGAAGTCGAACATGTGCGCGTCGCACTGTCTTGTAATTGGCGAATTATGGTTGAAATGTTGTCAGAGGAACTCAGCATCAGTGTAAGAAGCGTGTACTACATTGTGCACGATGTTTTCGGGAGAAAAAAATGTGTTCGAAGTTTGTTCCGCACTTATCAATGAAAGAGTTGAAAAAGCGCCGTGTAGAAGCTTCACGCGATTTGGTTATATAGACAGATACGCATGAAAATTTTTTAAATAAAATTTTAATTAGCAACGAAGCATGGTATTCTCAATACGATTTAACGACCAAACTGCTGAGTGGCAAGGCCGGGGCGAAGGGCGGCCCACCAAAGCTCAAGCGACAAAGTCGAAAATCAAAATTTTGCTCATTTTATTTTTCGATTCTCGCGAGATTATCCATAGCGGATTCGTGCCCTCGGGTAAAACAGTGTACCGCACCTGTGAGTGATTTCTGTTGCACGACAATACGCCAGCCCATTCCTCAATACTTATTATACCATTTTTGGCCTAAAAGTCGGTCTCTATGGTTCATCATCTGCCTTACTCGCCAGATCTGGCTCCTGCAGAGTTTTTTATTCGTTAAATTGAAAATGACAATGAAGGGAGAAAGTTTTGAAGACGTTAAGGCGATTCGAAGGAATGTGACCAGCCCTCTGAAAGCTATTCCAGAAGAGGATGTTGAAATCTAAATAAAACTTTTCTTCTAAACTCTTATTTCATTCATAAAAAAAATTAGTTCCGGAACTTTTTGAATGAACTCTGTAAGCCATAACTGATCAACATAGCAAGTGTTCTAAAATAAAAGTTTTAAAAACTTAATTGGGAAGTGGTATCATAATTCCGATTTCCGTAATTCGTTTTGGTCTCCTAAGTATATCGCGATGAGATAAACAAATTCTAAGATACCTTAGAGATGGCGATTCAAGCACCATTTTAAATATTCTTGAAACATCATCTTTCCGTAGTATCACCTAATTTCGCTGCACGCCAATATGAGCAGAGTCTCTATCTTAACAAGATATGAATTACATGAACTGAAACTGATTAACCTAACTTAAGTTTAAACCTACAAAATGTCAATCAGATATAAAAAACAATATAGATGTTGAGTTAACTTTTGCTCAACTGCAAGAATCAATTATATCCTTTTACTATAGCGACTGTTTTCTTTTGAGAAAATGCGCCAGCAACAAAATCAGCTAGTGGAATACAGATATCACAATGTTAAGGAAAGAAATTTGTTAACTATTCAATAGACAAAAAAACCGACTAGTTGACCGAATATTCTAAAACATTCACGGATTATAATAAATAAAAGCAGCTAAAAGAAGCTTCTGGACAAAGATATGTCAAGAGATCGAAAACATCTCTGAAGCTACACTTCTCCAAAAAATTCTGGCTAAAATTCCTCTTGACCTTAAAGGGATACTGCAGAAATCGAATGGAACCTCTACGAAGACTAACAGGTATACCCTAGAGACACTCCTTCGAGAATTTGTGCTTGACCCCGATCTTATCGCTGAGGCTACAATAGATGGTGAAACCAATCTCCCCGCTCTGACCAGAATGGTATCAAAAAGAGAGAGACAAATTGCAAACGAAATAATAACTCACCACAAGCTACTGTGGGCTGTAAACCTGCTCGAGGGCTACAAGGCATAGGAACCAAACGAGGTTTTTCCAAAGTGTCTAAAGTAAGGTAAAGAGCTCGTCATTCTGGTGCTCTGCAGAATCTTAAGAGCAAGCTTAGCTACACGATATTGACCTTTCGCTTGAAAAAGGTCTAAAATCATCTTTATTTCAAATCCTAGGAGAGATTACTCTGAGGCGAACTTATTTAAGTCAATAAACTTGACATAATTTTTTACTGAAACTTACAGAAAAACTAGCCATCAATAAGAAAAATCATATAAATTAGCTCTACGTCACCTAATAAGTAAAATGGGGCCTTCCATGAATAATAAAAAATGATCCTCATAGACTTTCTCCTTGGTATTAAAGAAGTACTCGACCGTAACTCCTTCGCTTGCAGGAGGTCGTTCGCCAGAGAGCATGGCTTTGAAGACATTTTATGGAGGTGGATACAAAGCATGCTCCAAGATAGACGTGCATAATCAAATCTGTTGGAGGAAACTATGAAATTATCGGTAGCCTAAGGTTGCCAACAGGAAGGGGTTCTATCCCCATGGAATCTGGTGGTCGACAAATTTCTAATAAACTTCAACAACCAAGGTTAATACACCCAGAGGTATGCTGATGATATAGGCATGCTCAACGTGGGAAAATATCACAATAAAATATTGAAACTCACACACCACACTCACACCCTTCACTAAAAAAGGAGGTTGGATGAATTAACTCTTTAGTGCACAACTGCAGATGAAGCCAGGAAAACATTTAGATAAGTGTAATCCTGAATGCAAAGCTTACCTGGAATTTAAACTTGCAGAAAGTTTTCTCTAACGAAAAAATGGTCATTATTGCAGCAAAAAGACTACTGGGCAAAACGAGGGGATTAAAATTACACATTGTACAATGTTTATATACCGCAGTGGTAAGACCCATGGCTGGATGGACAAAAATTACTCAATATAGGTCATTCTGGAACTCGCCCAACTTCACAGACTAGCCTGCCTGTGCATCACGGGAGCCATTAGAGGCACTCCAACAACAGCCTACTAAATATCCTCCTCACTTGATATAATAATCAAGGCTGAGGCGAGGGTGGGGACATGCAAGCTGAAACTAAATAAGGTCTGGTGAATGAATACACAAAGCTATACCCAGACTTAATTTAAGTCAATCACAGGCAGCACAACACGGTATTCCAGGCTGAAATACCTGCCATTTGAGAGAAGTTACAGGGGCACGATCATTCTCATTTTCTCTGATGGTGAGGCATAGTTAAAAGCTCTTCCATGTTACGAAATAATATCAAATGCAGACTGTTCGTTCACAAATTTCATTGCGCACTTTCTGCGCTATGCTGAAAATTTTCACGAACATTTTAACTTTAATTCTTCGATGTGTAAATCACTAGATAGATTTTATGAAAATTAGAGGATAAATCTTGATTATAATTCATATGCGCGTAAAATGGCTCAAAGCTGAGGCAATATTTTGTGCCGATGGTGTTTTGGTTTCATTTACTTGATGGCACTTTTTGTTGGTTAGCAATCTGTATTAAAAGATTTTAATTGAAAGTGAATGAATAACATATCTTACTACAAACCTTCTAAAGAAAATAAATTGTTATTCCATAAAGGATCTGCATCTGGATCTGCAAAGCGAGCATGATCAGTAAAATGATCAAAATCTTTCACTGTTATTTGTTTGATTAGTTCCAAATCTCTTATGAGCAACATTGGAGTGTTAAAACCGTAAAATCCACTGTACCTAAAAATAATAGCAAAATATATCAATACATTTCCAAATAAGGTTATAATGATTGTACAACAAAGAAAGTGTAATGGTACGGAATATTTGCGAAATCTATTAGTAACTAATCATATATGAATATGCGAGCTATGATTTCAACATGTGGTTTGTCTACTCTCTGAACGACTAGAGCTTTTAAAATTGCTCTATGATTTACTGAGTTAAGCTTTCTCAAAGTCTGTGAATGCTAACGTTAGTGAGACATTATATTCTTTTGTGCGACTTTTTTCTCCTGGTATTTTAATGTGATTCAATATACTGAAACTACTTCTTGCTTGCTCTCGAAGTTGTGCGTAGTCAAGTGTATTCTGTATCCTTTTGTTAATTATTTTCGTAAATATTTTGCTTATTACTGCTAGCAAGGTAATAGGTCTATAACTTCTGATATCCTCCTTGCTAACTTTCTTGGTAAAGAAGATTATATTGACACTATTCCACTGTTTCAGGAAATATCTTGCTTTTAGGAAGTTTGCCTATATTTTTGCTACGATTCTGTAAGTTTTTTTCCCAGAGTGCTTTAGTCTGTAAGACCGTCATTCCCAGTTACTTTGCCGTTTTTCATTCTCTTAAGAGCTTCCTCTACCTCATCCATGAGAACATCTGGAACGTGTTTTTGAATTGCAGTTACCGCTTCCCCTACTTCTTATATTTCTGATGCTTTGTATGGATCTTCATATTATTTGGTTACGTGTTATATTATTTCATCGCTGTTTATGATTATTTCACCATCGTTCATCAATGCTATTGTTTGTTTTCTGTCGATTGTCAACGTACTTTTGATTTTTTGGTAGTTCATAAGATTTTGGTTAGCACTTTGTACAAGCCGTTCGTTATAAGTTTTAATATCTTATGCAATCTTTTTCTTTATTATTTTGAATAGTTTGGGGTATTTTATTCTATGTATATTGAAGTGTAATTTTTATTTATGTAGGATGTTTCAAAAGAGCTCTTCTATCACACTTGCATTGTTGTGGTCTTCCAATTTACACATTTCGCACAATTTGAGATCGTCTCCGTTAAGTATGTACTATTTGTTGAATCGTGCAGCCTTTCTTTGATAAGCTCTTAATAGCTTCTCGAGTTGAATTTAGATTAGTGATGTGGGGTTGCTAGTTCTCCATCGGGCGCCTCCCCAGGTGGCGGATAGGGGAATGCCTCCCAGATATGGGTGGTACCGGAGAAATAAAATACCCGGGGTGGACCAAAACTAGCATTGAGCAGTGGCAGCTGGCTGCCTCAAAACTGATTATGAGTAAAGTTTCAGAGAATTTCACTGGTCATGATTCAGACAGCAAACGGCGGAGTGGTACCCACAAAAAGGCGTCTGCACAGCGAGGAGGAAGGCAAGGGGAAACCTCATCATATTTCCCTAGTAATCGTAATGGCTGAAGAAAATGACGGCTTACAACGCACTAATCATGGTCCTCAGAGACCAAGATTCGGCAGGGGAAGTGAGAACAAGGACGACAGGGCTTCCCAGGTCGTAATCTAGCAAAATCCCTGTCTACTGGAAATATACAAAACAAATTTTAAAATTGCAACATGGAACGTAAGAGGCATGTATGAACCTAGAAAACTGAAAAACATTCAACGAGAAATATCGAGACTTAAGATCGACATACTGGGTATAAGCGACACAAGATGCTCTGGATAACTCAAGTCGGAGAACGAAAGAATCTATTACTCTAACAGCAGCGACACCCAACACAGATATGGAGTCGCTATTATTCTTAGTGACAAGGTAGCAAAATCAGTAATAGGATTCATTCCGGTATCTGAAAGAAATATAATGCTTCAGCTGATGACAACCCACGGCAAATTAAATCTAGTACAGCTTTATGCACCGACTGCTGATAAAATGGAAGACGAAATAGAAAACTTTTATAATGAGCTCCAACAGACACTACGCCTCACAAAATCTAGAGACATTACTGTTGTAATGGGGGATTTTAACGCAAAAATCGGCCAGGGTAAATGTGATTCCATTATCGGGCCATACGGCCTTGGAGTTCGCAATGATAGAGGAGATCGTCTTATAGAATTATGTCAAGAGCATAATCTAGTAGTAACAAATACCTTTTTTAAGCTACCTAAACGTCGTCTCTATACATGCAAGTCATTAGCTGATAAAGATAACAACATAGTTAGAAACCAGATTGATTACGCCTTGATAAACACAGATATCGAAACGCAGTACATTCAGTAAAGGCGTACCCAGATGCGGACGTATTTCCGGACCACATTTCCCTTATCTCTAAATTCCAACTTAAATTAAAAAAGATACAAACAAATCATAACATCAAAAAACTAAATATTCACAAATTAAAATCAGAAGAAACGAAAGAAAAGCTGAGACAAGACATCAGTATAAACTTAGAAAGAAGACAAGGCAAGCCTGGGTTAAACGATGACAACGTTGAACAACAGTGGCAGTTTTTCAAAACGTCAATTATGGAACCAAGCAAGAAAATACTTACAACATCAAGATATAAGAAAGAAGATTGGATGACAGATGATATTTTGGAGTTGATGGATGAAAGAAGGAAACACAAAAACAACAAGACCCGATATCAACAGTTGGAAATTCAAATAAGAAGAAAAATAATAGCAGCAAAAGAAGAGTACCTTTCTGGAAAATGCAAAGAAATAGAGGAGTTGCAAAACAAGTACGACAACTTCAACTTGCATAAAAAAAGTCAAAGAACTAGCTGGAATAGAAGAGAGAAAAACCTTAAACGTGTTGCTAGACAAAGAGGGAAACATTATTATGGAAACACAACAAAAATTATGCAGGTGGGAAGGATACATAGAAAAACTATTTGAAGATCAAAGACACGAAAATTCTTCTATAAACAGTCTAAGCAATGACATAGGGCCTGAAATTACTAAAGCAGAGGTCATTTATGCATTAAGGTCGATAAAAACTAATAAAGTTGTTGGTCCAGATGAAATGCCAGGTGAGTTGTTGAAGCTGATCAGTGACAAAAATTTGGATTTATTACACGACAGGAACTATCCCCCGAGAAATGTAAACATCAACATTCATATGTTTACCAAAGAAAGCAAATTCAAAAGAATGCAGTGACTATTGAACAATCAGTCTCATGTCACATACTTTGAAAACCCTTTTAAAAATTTTACACGCTAGAATACATTCCAAATTGGAGCTGGATATTAGTGACACACAGTTTGGCTTCCGGAACGGGGTAGGTACAAGAGAAACATTATTTACTTTTAAAGTGCTTGCTCAAAGATACTTGGATATCAATCAGGACCTCTATGTCTGCTTCATAGATTGCAATAAAGCTTTTGATATGGTCAAATATGACAAACTGATAGAGATTCTCAGAAGCAAAAATTTGGATGAAAGAGATTTAAGGTTGATATCAAATCTGTATTGCGAGCGGCAGTAAAAATTGGACAGGTAATATCCGGAGATGTGGAAATACAAAGAGGAGTCAAACAAGATTGTATATTTTCACCTTTACTATTTAACGCTTATTCTGAAGAGGTCATATTGGAAAGTCTTACATCTGAAACAGCAGGGATAAAAGTAAACGGAGTTTTAATCAACAATATTAGGTATGCAGATGACACCGTAATAATAGCTGATAGTTTGAAAGACCTAGAAAAAATAATGAATAAAATATTAAGAGTTAGTGGAGAATATGGACTCTCTCTTAACACGAATAAGACCAAGTTTATGATAATTAGTAAAAACAACACCAGTAATAATGAAACCCTAATGGTAGGAGGCCAGCACATAGAAAGTGTTAAGAAGTTGAAAAAGGTTATCTGGAGCAAAGATCTAACGTTAGCCCTGAAAATACGACTGACTAAATGTTACGTATACAGTGTTCTATATTATGGAATAGAAGCATGGACACTGAATCGAGAGGCAATGAGAAGACTTAACTCTTCTGAAATGTGGACCTATAGAAGAATTCAGAGGATTTCGTGGGTGGATCGAGTTACGAACGCCGAAGTGTTGAGAAGAATGGTAAAAGAAAAGGAAGTCGAGCTAACAGTAAAACAGAGAAAACTGCAATATTTCGGACACATTATGCGAGGAGAAAAGTACAGCATCTTACAGCTCATAATCCAAGGCAAAATAAGTGGCAGAAGAGGCGTAGGACGACGACGAATTTCATGGCCAAAAAACCTAAGGGAATGGTTTGGATGCAGTTCAAAACAACTATTTAGAGCAACTGCCTCAAAAATTAAAATAGCTATTATGATTGCCAACCTCCGCAATGAAGAAGGCACTTGAAGAAGAAGAAGATGTATATTCCTGTTAATAGTTAATAGAGTAATTTTAATCGTTCTAGTTTTGTGTTGATAATAGCTAAATAATAACTGTTTGGCCATCCCGAAGGAATTCTTGGTGAACCCCGTATGGATGATCGAAGAAAAGAGAGAGCATGAATTCGATTTATGGCTTTTTTTCTCCAGCAATGATGTGTTTTAAGAATGTTGTCAGTAGCAACTGACATTCGACGCTGTTTTAAAAGAAAATTTCTGTCAAATTTTTATTATCTTCGACGTCTTCACGGCCTTCAGTGATCGCCTTATACTACTTCGAAACTCTTAAATGTGAGATAATCTACCGAATAACCTAACATTTTAAACTCTTGTTTAAAGTTGATTTTAT
Organism: Diaprepes abbreviatus; assembly: GCA_034092305.1. Classification (NCBI taxonomy): domain Eukaryota; kingdom Metazoa; phylum Arthropoda; class Insecta; order Coleoptera; family Curculionidae; genus Diaprepes; species Diaprepes abbreviatus. The sequence goes on along the minus strand of JASJET010000144.1, from coordinate 5,947,171 downwards.
TCAAAACGTAAAAAATTTAATGCAAATTTTCTACTCAGTTAATTTCGACATGGTAAAATTCTTCACAAAGCCCAAACAACTTCCAGTAAAAACACTTATTTACCAATGTGTCTAATGCCAGGAAATTTCACACGATTGTCACTTATAGTTGTACTAACTTTAAAAAAATGAGACGCGCGCCATTATACACTTCCATTTTTTGCAGAATATAATTTGTCGAAGCCATTTAGGATTTCTTTACTAATAATTAAAATACGACAAATAAAAGTAAAAATACAAAATTCTAACTATTATGGAAAAATTAAAAAATTAACAACCAGATTCACTATGAAGATTTAAGATTTAAACCGGATCTAGAAGCCATGAATTTTGAATCTTCTAGTCGGCCAGTTTTGTTTTGCTTATAATATTGTCATAATCTATATTACATATGAAAATAATTAAATACTTATATAGGCATAATAAGGATAAGAACCCTGCAATAAAGTCTTAAAATATGTAAGAGAAATAGTTGCATTCCCGAAATAAACAAAGTTCTCCATTTTTGCAACTTCAGTAATAAAATAAAACGATTTTTTTATGCTTGTGCTTTTAGGGTTTAAAACTTGTTGGACTTATTGGTGCTTCTGTCACTTTCAGCTCTGTGCTGTTACTTTAGGGTAGCCTTAAATTTAAACCATGTTAGTGAATCTGGTTGTAAAAATTTTTTTAAGTTTTAAAATCTCTAGATTTTCATCCTATTGTTAAAAACTTAAGTTCAAGTTGTAGCTTTCTTATTTACTAAAAGTATCAGTATATAGAATATTTTTTATTTTAGATTTGATGTTACTTACCTCGTTCCTGGATGCTGATTATAGAGATGGCATACAAAATCAAAAACATTCATCTTTCTCAACAAAAATACCCAAGCATCTCCGAAAATGATCCATGGATTGCTTTGTTTAACTCCAAGATTTATCCAGTAGTTAAGAGGTCTTATTGAGAAGTACCATATTGCTACGGCAATAATTGCCACAACTGCGATAAGTCCAATCATTGTTCGTTTTTAACTGAAAATAAAAATAATGTTACCATGAGATATCTCTCATTTTTCATAACAATTTTCCTGAATCATTTTTCCATCACGCTTCAAAAAAACTCCGAATTTTAAAATTATTGAACTTACTATTTTTATATTTCTAGCGTGGGCAATTTCTCGCACATATTTGTGTTGCGTGTCGACTATATTGTATACAAATATGTAGGACTACCGGTTTTACATCATGCCTTCCGAGGCATATTTGAAAGCATTATACTAGAAAGAATACTGCAAAATGATTGGCTACCTCCTTTTGACTAGTGTATTAATAAATTTCGATGTTACATTCGAGATATATACTCGATTAGTCTCGGTGCAAGGACGACACACTATCCATGTTCGCTACTTCATTTGGCTACTCAGGATTAGTGTAATGATAAAAACAAAAACCAACTATATATTGTGTTTTATGATAATTAATTATTAACAGTCAAATACCGAACTAGCTGTCACGAAAGTTAGATCTCCTAATTTGACCGATTTGTTATGCTTATAATTTTGTTAAAACTTATGTAAATATGAATAAATGACGGTAATCTTTGTATCTATTTTTAACGCTGCTTAGATTTGGAAAGCCATGAATTTCATACTATTATTTTTTGTTTATTTTGTACATTTTTATCATATCAATTAAAGGTAGGGCTAACATGCAAACATCTGCTAGTTGTTGCATATCATGAATCTGTTTTTTTTCCTTAAATAGTTTATTAAACTTGGTTTGTCTCTATTAACCATTATCACTGTGATTGTGATAGATAATTTATCATCGACCGATATCGCTAGGGACTATAGCAATGATTAAAAATAGTTGATCTTAAAGTGATGTAGCTGAAACTTTCAGTAAAATTAAATCGACGAGCCATGGTAATATTACACATTGGAGACAAACTAAAGAGTATATGAAAATTCGAGATTAAGGTAGAAGAAGCACAACCACCGCCATAGATGATCGATTTATAGCGTTACAAATACTTCAGAATAGATATCGAAATGCACTACGTACACTGTAAAAAGGAAATGCATTAAATTTAAGGTAAATGTGCTGAAAGCAAATTTCATAAACCGTTTCTTAAATTCAATTAATGTAATGCATTAAATTTAAGTATTTTAACATTAATCTAAATTAATGTATTCTATTAAATTTAATGTAATCATACATTAAATATGAAGTTTCCTCATTACTTTTTAAGGTGACTATGTACATTAAATTTACGGCCAGTGTTTATTGAATTTAAGATATGTTATTATATATTTAATGCACCAACATTAATATGAGGTCAAAAAATTCTCCTACCAGTAAAAGGTAGAAATTTTCTTCATCCATATATCATTCAAAAGGGTATTGAGTTGCCAATCATTTTGTTTTTAGATGGGCATAAAACTAACTTGACATATGAAGTCTCTACGGTATGTAACAAACATAAAATTATATTGATAGCTCTATATTCAAACCCTAAGTGTATTCTCCAACCTGTAGATATTTTAACATTTCAACTACTTAGAAATGGTTGGAAAAAGACGGTTTTGGTATGGTGAAGAAAAATCCATATACAAAATAAGGAAAACAATATTTTGTGTCTATTCTTAACAAAGCTCTGTCTAACTTAAAACCGGAAGCCGTTACAAAAGGATATGAACCGTGTGGATTATTTCCATGGAATACAGACAGAATTAATTTTACCAAATGTTTGTTACGAAGTTATACATTGGCTGTTAAAATTGAAAATAACAACGAAAACAATACTTTTGAACAACTTATGACTTAAAGCGACTTTTCTGACAGAGTGAGCAAAGGTAAAATATTAGAACTAGAAACTGATTCAGTTTTGCATAACTGCGATAGCAGCGATATCTTAAAAAATGTATACATTTCCATACAAGTCCACAGTTTCTCATAATGTGTCTCAAAACAACAACAGTATTATTGAAATAACTGAAAACAATAATAACAACATTATTGAAATAACACTAAAGGATGACACTATTGAAGAACACATTTATTCAGAAGATGAAATTGCAAATATGTTTTTGGTGATAAGCCTTTATGTGTGAAACTAGTATCTCAAAAACACTACAAGCAGATAATGATACATAAACATATTAAAATTTTAAAATCTAGAATTACTAATGTTACAGGCATAGCAGAAGGTAACGAAATAAGTACCTTATGATATGTCAACGGTCTCTTATTATTTTTAAAATTTCAGGTTTAACTAATACCGTGACTAGTTCAGAACTTAGATACCTAGACTCAATAACTGAATATAATATAAACAGAATAGGGAATAAAGAAAATGTATGGAAAGACAGTTTTCTAATGTCAATGATAAGGACGGACACACTATAAATCAAATTCAAAGCAAGATATTAGAAATTTCGAATAAAAATAACCAAGAAAAAAAATTTCCACGTACGTTTATTTATTTTGCTTTATTTTTCTATTTTAAATTTTATAGACGAGTAGAATTCCATGGACACAATATAGAAAAAAAATGGAAAATGTTTCAGGTATTTTCCAATAAATACTTCTGGCTTTGATAAAATTTTCTTAGATGTCATGTTTCACACCATATTTCCTAATGAAACTGTAGAATCTAGCCCTAACAATCGTAGATCAAAAATAAAAATACAATCAAGATCATTGAATTTGACAAAATTCAAGTTCAAAGATCATCTTTTGTTATCTCTTCTAGTGCTTATAAGAAAGATATAGAAAAAAATGAAAATAAAGTAAGCGTTATAATAAGGAAAAGTTGAAAACAAACAAAAGAGGTCGAAGAAAAAATTGGAAAAACAGATTAAACCTAAACTATTAAAAAAATGTAAAATGGATGAAAAACAATACAAATAATATAAAAAAGATAAAACTGAAGAAAATCAAACCAAACAAGAAGATGAGAAGGAAATCCCTGAACAAAGAAATGTGATAAAGAAATCTGGCTTATGCTTTTTATGTGTGGCAAATTTAACTTTAAAAACTATTGGATTAAAATGCCAAGATTGTAAGAGAATTTATTATATTGCATGCGTAAAGAAAAAAAGTTTATTTAAGGGTTTTTATAGATATGGTGTTTGCACAGTCAAGCAAAGTATGCATATGAAAAATGATCTTTAAAACATTGTACATAACATTTTCGTACTTCTTTATGATAAATAAATAAATATACAGAAACTCATGTACATATGTATGTGCATTTTTTATAATATTGTGTTCACTACCTACAAATACCTAGGACATGAAATTCGTTTAGGCCGAGATAACCAAACATGCAAAATACTAAGAAGAATAGGGCTGACGTGAACAGCTTTTGGAAAACTGAAAAATATACTTAAATCGAACATCCCTGTTTGCTTGAAGAGGAAGGTGTTTCACCAGTGTATCCTTCCCGTTTTGACATATGGAGCAGAGACGCTAACACTAACAAAGAAAAGCGTAAATAAGTTGAGAGTGACACAATTGGCCATGGAAAGATCTATTCTGGGAGTTAGCACCAGAGAGAGAATACCGAATAAAGAAATACGACGAAGAACGGGTGTTAGAGATGCAGTCAGGAGAATTACAACGTTAAAGTGGAACTGGGCTAGACATGTCGCTAGGAACACGGACAATCGATGGACGAGAAAAATCTTGGAATGGAGACCAAGGCAGGAGGTTTACCGAGGAAGAGGCCGCCCGCCTACCAGATGGACTGACGATATAAGGCGCATAGAATCAAACTGGATGCAAGCGGCACGGGACAGAAATAAGTGGCAAAACTTACGAAAGGCCTATGTTCAGCAGTGGAAAAGATTGGACTGATTGATGATGATGATGATAAAGAGAAACATCTAAAAATCTTTTTTAAAAGCCATGAAATAAGTTCATACCGTGTAATAATTTTCATGTCATTATATCCTTAGTGTCAATAACCATGTATTTTAGTATGTTAACTACTAGACTTTTAATGCCAAAAAACTTTGAATTTTATGTTATGTTGTTTGAACAATAAGGTAATGTTTACTATTGCACATATTAAAGCATGTTTTGGTGTTTTAAATAATAATCTAAAACAAATTTTCTGAGTAAATTATTAATCATAATTTAAAACTTTGAATATTTTAGGAAGCTTATCGTTAAACTGTCAATAATTGGGGGTTTTACCCTACAAAATTTAAAAAATTTAATTTTTGGTAAAAATAATTAAAATAATTTAAACGAAATGATTACAAATCAAGCGTAATATAAGCATGACAAAATTGATTAATGAAAATTAGTAGCTAAAATTATTGTTTTTTTTCCAGTTTAATGGAAATAACTTCAAAAACACTTCTCGAATATTAAAGAGAATTATGGAGATAAGTCCAGATTAATAATAACTTAAACAAACACTTATTATGCGTTTTTTTACTACATAGATCTTCTTATTTACTTTTGAGATGATGAGTTAAAAACCGCTAGTAGTCAAAGTTGCCTTGAAAATTCTTAAAATCATACCATGGTTCCTGCATAGAAGTAAGTATTTATAACATAAATGTATTTAGGGTTTAAACATCAATTTCGTTGGAACACTTTTGGAATTGTCTAATTACTGTTTTATTTTGCCGTTCACATTATTCAAGGAAATTATTAATTGATTTTAATATTATTTATACCGATTGACTAAGTAGTTCAGTTATCCCGGTAGGAAACAATTGACAAAAGAAATATATAGAACTTTTTAAATATTAATGGGCTATAACCTGATATAACTCATAAACTTACCTAAAACACTCAATATATTATAATCACAAATGACTAAAACGAAAATTTTTGTTAGATTGCTTGCACGTTGCAAAATTGTATACATAATATTTAGCAAACTTATTTATATAATATCATTGCTTCTAATCGCAAAGTACTATTATTTTATCATGTTTATCATAAATCTGGGAAAATTTTATTTAAACTATTAGTAAGGAAATGTCTAGAGTCCCGGCTTTTACCGAAAGTCGTAGTGGCAGATTCAAATTTTACGTGGTGAAAGAATTGTGAATTTTATAGTTATATGATTATTTTAAAATTAAATTGAGTAAGAAATCTGGCAAAATGTCTGTATATCTTTTTTTGTTGAGGCCTTACTAGCTATTATTTTAGTCACGAAAAGAGTTATATAAAGCTAAAGTACAATATTTGAAAAATGCCATTGACACTTAGGACAGGAAAAAGGTAAAGGGAAACGTAAACACTTTCCGCTATTTGGTCACATGGAGACTTTAATTAAATTATAATTGTAGGCAAAATGGAAAAAAAACAGGTGAAAGAAATGAAAATCTAATTACAGTTTCAATGTAGGGTATGTCTAGAATAGATGGCCATAAAGCAGAGAATACCACATCGCTTAGTTTCGCGATCTACCGCGCTACAGCGCTGCAAAACGTTTCATTATGTATTTACGAATAGTTTCGGTTTTAGCGTAGCCAAAAGTTTACGTGGACATGTGAAATTATGAACTAGATTAAGGTAAGTGGGCTTAAACTTTGTTTATTTACGTGTTTTCGAATTTCGTCGCATAACCGGTTCTGTCATATCTTCATGCATGTTAATAATCTCAAACGGTCTCCGTACGATCACTTTGGCTGAAGCTGCTAAGGTGGCTATCTCACATCGATAAAAAGGATATATGGCGACTTATTTTCTAGGGGGGCGGGGAGCCATACCTTTTTTCTTATAAAAGTCAAGTGAAAGAGAGCCACTAATTACTTTCGTAACCAGAAAGAAATGTCCTCCCTTAATAACCCCAAAATAACAAAGTACTTCTAATTTATCCGATTGGTTTCTTCTAGATGCCAAATGAATACCGGCCCAAAACGGGAAGCTCACGGGGACAATCTTGGACTTGGAATTATTGTTGTAAAATATGGAAAAATATTTTTGTACAATGGCAATTTAAATTCTTGTGTATTTTTGCTGTTCTCACATATTTCGGCCGAACAAGTGGAGATTTGAAATTCATTAAAAATATATACATTAGTTTTAAAATTGCTGAGATTTATTTATTATAATGAAAAAGCAAAATGTTTTGGAGATATTTCTGGACAGGGCGTTAATATGTCGATTGATCGTTGGTCTAATGTGCATAATGAGCTTGTAGTCTGTGCCATAATAATTATTGAAGATTATATTTCAGAAATAACTACTTGGCGGGAGTAAAGTACAAACAGGCTGATGGAAAAGCACTAGTACTTCCGAGTGACATAAGTTGGAACTATGGCCGATTGTCTAGATGTATATGTAAGCCAATGGGAGAAACTATTAAACATTTATGAAGAAACAAGAAAAAAATATATTCGACCATATACCAGAAAAAAAAAACATTGATCATAAAAAAGAAAACTTGCACAGAGCTTTAGAAGCAGCCGAGGAAAGTTTGAAAGAAGTAATGTGCTCTTAGAAATCGAATTACATCTGGTTCTTTTAAGAAGGGTCGAATGAGTTCTGATTCTCTGCTTGGTGAGACAAATGGGACTAAATAACATATTCTACACCTTTAAAAAGCAGAGTTTCCGATTCATCGTGGCGATCTGAGAAAATTAGCTTTTAAATTTGCTGAAGATTTGAACATTTCTCATAACTTCAACACACAAGAAAAAAAAGTTGCTTATGTTGGGCTAAATTCTTTTTGAGACGACATTCAAAACTATTTGTGAGACATCCCCAAAAACGATTCAGCCCCAACTTTGAACAAAATCGAAAAATGTAAAAATTTTAGTCCGCTATCTTGGATTTGTCATATTGAATCCTCAAAAAATACTTTTAAATTCATAATTTACACCCTCAAGAATCCCCTATATCAGTTTGGGAGAAAATCGAAAAATGTAAAACTTTTAGGACACCATATTGAATCTGCCAGATTGAGTTTTTCAAAATTTTTTTTTTTTCATAATTAGCACTAACAAAAGTACCCCAATACTGATTTTAGGCAAAATCGGGAAATGTAGAATCTGTAATCCGCCATCTTGGATCCGCCATATTGATTATTTAGAAATAATTTCAGATTCGTTATGTGCGACCCCGAAAACTCCTCCGTACCAATTTTGGAGAAAATCAAACAAAATTAATTTTTTTGGCCGCCATATTGTCAGTGCCATCTTGGATATTACTGCACCAATTTCGTCCAAAAAAATATGGAACCACGGCAGCAACTGCCTGAGCATGACGTAAAAAATTTCATTCAAATCGGTGCCGCTGTTCCGGAGTTATCGGTGTACATACATAAAAATAACATACATAGTCGACGAATTGAGAACCTCCTTCTTTTAGAAGTCGGTTAAAAATAATCTCCAACAACGGTCCTGTGCGCTGGCCTGCTAGGTCTCTGGACTTAACACTTTTGAACTTTTATTCATGAGGATATGTGAAAAATAATGTTTACGAATTTGATCATGTTAAAAGCAGGGAAGTTCTTGAACAGAGAACTAGTAATATTCTTGGTAGTATCAATCAAAATAACATCACCGTGTTACCAGAATTAGTTGCAAATACTTATTATAGACAGAGAATACTGATGATGATTTGTTTATATTTTCTGAATCTTAAAGAGATATATTTTTCGTTTGCGATCTCAATTGTGTAGCAATCATATGATCGCCATCGCAGCAAATTGATCACGGGTCCAGTTTCCGGTTAGTCTACATCTGAATAATAACAACGTTTTGGTCGGAATTCGAAATAAATATTTCGAATGTAAGTTTATTCGTGTCTGAGCAAAAAGGGATAAAGTCAGGAAAGTGGTGGAGGTTAGTACATTAATTCCTTTCAGAGTAACATAATTATTTGTGAACTATCAATAAATCTAATAAATGGGCTGAAAGGACGACCATCAATACCAATACCTTGGTATTAAATATATGAATTATTCTAAACAAGTACATACTTAAAATACATTATCAAATTATTTTTGTATATCCTTGCACTGCAATGTTATGCAAAGTGTTGTAATATAATAGTAAGATAATGAAAACGTAAATAAACTATTGTTTATTGTTAAAAACTATATTTTTTAACGATATATAATGTTCTCTCATTTAATTAAATAACCCAATAATAGAGTTTCTCAAGATATCTACATATTCTGCATTCTATAGATATATAAAATAACTCGAGTGGTTGTCGAAAGCTAAATGATGCCACTCTAAAGTACAACTAAAATAAATTTAAAAACACAAGAAATTTTATTATTTTTTTAAAAATCGGCATTGACATTTTTAAGGATATTGATATTTTATGACTTTCGAATACAAAGAATGGATTTGACAAATATAACTGCGAGCTTGTTTTAATGAAATAATAAACAAATACACATGAAGAAATTTTTTAATAATATCTTGATATGCGCAGTTTTGATACGTAAGCGTATATACACAAAAAAAATTCTGCGTGGTGAAATTTCTTTTGAATTCTATTTAATAAAAAAACTTTTTCCATTTTTTCCAATTTTCAGTCTAGTTGTAATAAAGATACATAAATAAAGATTTTGCTTTTTTGTCTATAATCGTTTAAATGTACACTATGATTGTTCACGTCGGTTCTATAAAATATTCTTTTGAATAAATATGAAAGAGTTTTATATTTAAGTAACTAGCAAGATTCATAAAGTACTTCGGAATTTATGAGATATTCGTTCCCGTCAGCATTATTTTATATTAGCAACACAAAATACAATCATTGGCCTTAGCAGTAAAATCATTCGCAAGGTAGATTTTCGTTATAGGCAGCTAAACTTAAACCTATCCTAGGTCAAATTAATTTACAAAAACCCTTAAATATGGAATTTAATTGCAACCATTCATAATTTTCTAATTAAAATATAAATATATAATAAATTGAGTAAATTAACGTTTTATCAAATTTACCATTTTTTAAAAACATTTTAAACAAGAAATTGTAAGTAAACTTATAACATATATAGAAGGTGAATTGTTTTAATAGTGGTTTTTCATTTGTTTCTCAGATTGTAAATATTCATCATAATTTTCAAGAATTTAATTTCTTCTTGCTTGTACAAAAGCAGCTAGATTGTATTAAAAGTTTTTTCTTTAGAATGGCACACAAATCTTCTAATTGTGCTTTAAATTTTACAATATTCTTTATGTGTGCTAGCATTTTTTGTTGCTAATTTTCTACTCTTCAATTCTCTTTCTCGCTTTCTCTTTCCCTTCTATATAGATACAATTAATTTCTTGGTTTCTTTATTCTTTTGATTTTTTTTTTAGATAAATAAAGTCAGATCAAATGGTACCTTCTCGACTTCCTTTTTCTCTCTTTTAACAGGTGTTTTCGGCCAGTATGTATACTCATCGAGTCTTAAATTTTTACTGGATATGGGGCCAATGGTTTTTGATTTGCAGTGATGCCTGGAGATTTTTGACGTCATATTTACAATTTATCCCATTACTAGCGTTATTAATACTGAAATAAAATGTTATATTTCCCTTACCAGTCCAGCTAAACTGTCGATAAAATATCAACATCATTATTAAAGATCACAAGTGGAGTTCCCATTATATCAATACCATCTACAGGGTATCCGGGAAAATGTGGGAAATTTCCTGAATATAAAAAAAAACGCGTGAAAGGATTACTATAAATTCACATAAACTTTTTTCGTATAGGCCCACCCTTCAGAGATAGGGGCTCCCAAATAGCTGCAATGGAATCTAGTTTTATACATATAATTATTGAACTATGAGGTATATTTAAATTTTTTTAATATATTGTAAACCAGGTAAGACCCTTCAAATTACTATACAAGAAAATTTTGTGAATTACTCACAGCTTCAGGGATAGATTAGCTGTGACACTCATGACCCATTTTTTTACGCCCTGTATGATAAGAACTTTTAACAATGTTTTTACATACCTTTAACTATTGACTAAAAATTAAGTTCTCTTCTGTTTTCGAGAAAACGTCATTTTATTTACTCTTAGTTCCCTAATTTCTGTCGGGTTAAATATGAAAAAGAGGAATTTTCGCCTGTCACCATAATTTCAACAAAAAGTTAAACTAACTGCTTAGTTAAAACATGGGCGCCATGAAGTGTAATACATTCGCGGGCACGGCGAATTGAAGAATGTTGTACCTGCCGCATTATCTCGGCATTTCCTTATTTGATCACAATGATACGGGATTTTACGTAGAGGTTCCTCCCTACTATTGACCGCAGTGGAATAAACCAAGGTTTTGTGATATCCGACAGGTAAAAATCCAACGGCGTTTGGTCGGAAGATGTAGGAGGCCAAGCAATAGGTTCTCCTCTACCTATCCAACAGTTTGGACAGACGTTAATCAGATGCTCCCGCACAGCAACGTTGAAATGAGATAGGTGCTCTACTAAATCGTGAAAAGCATTCTGGAGGAACTCCAAAATTCTCCATTCGGTCGTGCGGGTAATACAAATGGTCCAAACAATAAATTGCCAATGATTCCTGCCCAGACATTAATTGATTGGAATTGATGTTGATGATATGTTGTGTAAATTTATACCATTTTTGGTAAACCCCGCTTCATTCGTGAAGAGAATAGTGTTAATCAAGTTTACAATATTTTGTAGCTGATCCAATAGCCAGTTTGCAAACTATATTCTAGGAGAAAAATCTTTATGAATCAGTTCACGCACTTTTTAAATTAAATAACAGCTGTTCTCGAAGAACTTTATGTACTACTGTTTTCGAAGTATTAAACTGCGCTGATAATTTCGGAGTGCTCGTTGAAGTAGTGTCATCTACAGCAATAAAAATATTTTTCTCTAATTCCTCGACCAGCTTCAGTACTTCTTCTCAAAATTTCCTAAAATTATGAAAAAATTTATTAATATTACCTTATTGAATGAAGTCGCCTACCATTCTTCCTTAAACATTGGTCAACTCGTTGAAATATTTTCTAATCTGGAAGAGTACGATTAGGATATCAGTCGTAATATAACCTCCTGGCTTCCAAAGAATTGCAAGATGCAAGACCATACATTAGATGCATATCTGCATACTCAATAAACGTTTATTCCATATTTCGAACTATTTCACAATTAGTTTCACCACGAAATTCAAAACTCACTAAATTAATATCCAAAGGTAAAGAATCAATATGTCATCGATGTGAAAACTGACCAGTTCTAAAATGCAAGATATTTATTTCTTTCGTACCTAGCAACGTTTGCAACAACAAAACTTTGTTTTTGGTGCCGATAAAATAAAACGTTCATTTTTTGTGAACCTAGATCGAATTACAATTCACAGAATTAGACGTCTTTAGCTAAGAAGTTAAACTGAAATTTTTCATCGAACTTTTTTTATTATAAGTTTTATAAGGTTTTTCTTCATATTTGGGAGATATCCAACATTTTCCTGAACATCCCGTATATCTCTGATTGAGATCACAATTTGCCGCATATTTTGTTTATTTAACAGAAGATTATATATTGCATTGTATTTTTTGTTTATCTGTACTTTAAGAGTCTACGACTCGAGTAATTATAAATATACCCAGTAAATAGATGGAGAGCTGGTGACTAGTTTTTTAAAATAATTTGTAATTTGTTCTCGAGTCAGAAGTTGAAAGTACCAGAGATCATCTAGCAATTCTTTTATTTTAGCTACGTCTACTGCTGCGGATTAGCGAGCCATAGGTCATTAAGGGTGCAATATGATGTATAAAACGTGCAAACTCTCGGCGTGACATATTATATTCTTCCCCACAGTTACAAAGTAAACAATTTTCAGCTATTATACCTCATTTGGCTAGGTTAAGTTTGGCAGGAGCAACACCTATCTGCACTCAATTTATGATTTATCAAGTCGTCGGCTCCAGCTCCATCCCACACGGCGGAAAGTTCTACATTAACAATTTTTATAAATTATTTTCTTGGTCGGAGCCGACTAGTTTCCTGTGGTTCATCAAGATAGTGTATAGGGTGTTTATAGTCAATTTGTTTATCGATTTTCCAAAAAAACAGATTCAAGCTGTCTGGTATATTATCGGTAAAGGAGTAGATTTAATACATCCTGTTTTTTGCATCTTTAGATCTATTCCACAATGGATACGCATATTCTGCTGTTGAGGAATGTGAGGTTCCAGCTATTATTTTTTAGACCTTTTTGACGAAAACGGTGAGGACTAGCGACATGAATGAAGAGTATTTAATTTTTAGTCAATAGTTAAAGATATGTAAAAACTTTGTCCAAAGTTCTTATCATGTATGGAGTAAAAAAATGGAGTAATGAGTGTCACAGCTAGTCCATCCCTGCGACTGTGAGTAATTCACACTTTCTTGGATAGTAATTAGAAGGATTTTACTTAATATACTTAGAATTACAAAACTAAAAAATGCTCATTTACTCAAGGACGCCGACGGAAGAATCTGTAATCACGAACAACAGTGCAGAGAATGGGAGAGATACATCAGTGACCTTTTTGACGATGCTTCTAGAGAAAACGCTGCACATATACATACTATATGCAGCAGCGAGATAGACAGGGGCCCCAGTATATTGAAATCAGAAGTCAGGAAAGCAATACAGCAAGCCAAAAATAATAAGGCACCTGGACCAGATCAAATCCCTGTTGAGTTGCTTAAACTTCTAGATGAGGAAAATATTTCCTACTTAACCACTTTCTTTAATAAAATCCATAGCGAAGGAATAATATCAGATGATTGGTTAGAATCGCTGTTTGTAACATTACCAAAGAAAAGTAGACCCACCAAATGCAGCGACTTTAGGCTGATTAGTTTAATGAGCCACACACTTAAGATATTTCTGCGAATTATACAGAACCGAATATTCCTTCTATGCGAAAATAGAGTGAGTGCTAAGCAATTTGGATTTAGAAATAGTCTAGGAACAAGAGAGGCACTATTTTGTATGCGCGTTCTCCTACAAAAGAGCTGTGAATTCCGAAAGAACATCTACGTCTGTTTCATCGACTTTGAAAAGGCATTCGACCGAGTACAACATGATAAACTTTTTGAGTGCCTACAAGCAGCAGGTCTAGACCACTACGATATAAGACTGCTAAAACATCTGTATTACAATCAAGTAGCCTCTATCCAAATTGAAAACAGTCGTACTTAAAACTTACCCATCAAACGTGGAGTAAGACAGGGTTGCGTTCTGTCACTCTGTCTCTTTAATGTATACTCTGAAGAAATCTTTAGGGAGGCTTTGGACGACAGACAAGAAGGAGTAAGACTAGGCGGAGAAGTAATCAACAATATTAGATTTGCTGATGATACGGCCATTCTTGCAGAAAGCATCGAGGATCTCCAAACATTCGTAAACCTAGTCAATGAAGCGAGCTGCCGAAGAGGCCTTAAAATCAACATCTCAAAAACAAAGTGAATGACAGTTGGAAAGGTTACTGTGGATGAATATCAACTTTGGCTCGATGGGAAGAGGATAGAGCGTGTAAACTATTTCAAATACCTTGGCAGTTGGTCGAATGTAAATGGGGACTCAGATGAAGGGATAATAGCTAGGACAGAAATATCGCGGAAGGCCTTTATGACATGGAAACCAGTTCTATGCAACAGGAATCTATCAATGCATATTTGTAAAAGGGTCCTGAAATGCTATGTATGGTCTATTCTGTTATACGGTTGCGAGACATGGACACTAAAAACCACAACGCTAAACAAACTGGAAGCATTCGAATTGTGGTGCTACCATCGAATCCTAAAGATATCATGGGTTTCGCACACTTCCAACGAGGATGTTCTCAGAATGATGGAAACAGATCGACTGCTTTTGAACATTATAAAGAGGCGGAAAACAGAATACTTCGGTCACATAATTAGAGGACCTAAATGTCAGCTACTTCGCCTTATAATACAAGGAAAAGTGGAAGGAAAAAGATGGATAGGCCGAAAAAAGCTTTCATGGCTGCGTAACATCAGGCAGTGGTGTGATTGCACGGTAGAAGAACTATTTCGCGCAGCAGCCGATAGAGAAAGATTTCAGGAAATTGTAAACATGACCACCAACGTCTGAATACAAACATGGCACCTAAAGAAGAAGAAGACTTAGTATATATCATATTTAAAAAAAAAGTCAAATATACCTGGTGGTTCAATAATTATGTGTAAAAAACTTGATTCCATTGCAGCTCTTTGGGAGCCCATATCTCCGAAGAGGAGGCCTATACGAAAAAAGTTTATACGAGCTTGTAGTATTCCTTTAACGTGTTATTTTCATGTCCGGGAGATTTCTCATATTTTCTCGGACACCCTATATACTGATAGACAGGTTATTTAAATAAATGATCTTATTTGAAAATCTATTAAAAATGCGGCTTAAAAACATAAATTTTGATTATTGTTTTCTTTTACGTAAGTTTTTAAAATAAGCAGTTTTAATTAAATTTTGTTTTAAAAAGTCTGTAAGTACAGTTTTAGTCATTTCTAATATCAGTCGATAAAACAAGCAGTTTTAAATGATATTTTTATGCCCACTTCACCGCAATATAACTCCATGTTGATATGAAAATCTAGTGTGACGACATTTCTCAAACCTTTTTTTCTTCTGTACTTGCTCGGGGTGAACCGTTTTTCTTAAACACTCTGTAATTTTAACGTAATAAGAATGCATTAAGAATTTCCTATTTCGCTGCGATGTTTTCAATAACTAATACTAGGTAGATACGATGCGTATTGCTTTATAATTTTTTATTTATGTGTTTTTGATAAAACAAATGATTTACATGTTATAGTAGAAGTAGCAGAATATATAAATAGTGACACTCTATGACAAGATTTGCTTTAAATTACTTTTCATGCTATAAAATGGTAATCTAAACTAATATTGCACAATGTTGCTTTACTGATAAAGTCAGTAAAATTTAAAAAATGTAAATGATACATAAATGTCAGATATCTTAAAAAAAAATATTATAACTAATAAATTTAAATATCTTTATTTGTTTGGTATTGTCAAGTTCACCCTCTTCAATAAATTCAAGGCTTTATTTTTATTAAATATATTGCCATCATTTATTTTCTTAAGTAGTCCTGATGAGAATAAACAAATTTAAAAAACTAAAATAGTTTTGTTTAATTTCTAATTAGGTTCTTCAAAAATGACAAAAAGGTACTTTGGTTTGTAACCTTTTTACCCGCCTTCGAAAAGAAGGAGGTTCTCAATTCGTCGACTATGTTTTTTTTTTTATGTATGTACACCGAGTACTCCGGAACGGCGCACCGATTTGAATGAAATTTTTTATGTTATGTTCAGGAAGTTGCTGCGGTGGTCCCTTATTTTTTTGGACATAATTCGTGCAGTAAAATCCAAGATGGCGCTGACAATATGGCGGCCAAAAAAATTAATTTTGTCAGATTTTTCCAAAATTGGTATGGGGAAATTTTCTGGGTTTTAGCCAACGAATCTAAAATTATTTTCAAAAAATTCAATATGGCGAATCCAATATGGCGGACAAGAAAATTTAATTTTGTCAGATTTTTTTCCGAAATTGATGTGGGGGACTTTTCGGAGTCGCACATAACGAATCCAAAATATGTTTAAAAAATTTAATATGGCGGATCCAACATGGAGGGTAAAAGAATCAATTTTGTTCGATTTTCTCCAAAATTGGTATGGGGGAGTTCTCGGGGTCGTACATAACGAATCTGAGATTATATCGAAGATAAAAATAAATTTTGTCCGATTTTTCTCAAAATTGTTATGGGGACGTTTCTAAGATCGCACATTACGAATCTGACATTATTTAAAAAAATTAACCAAGATGGCGGATTAAAGGTTCTACATCTCTCGATTTTGTCTAAAATCAGTATTGGGGGATTTTTGTTACAGTTAATTACGAATTTAAAATATTTTTTGACGAATTCATCTGGCGGATTCAACATGGCATCCTAAAAATTTTACATTTTTCGATTTTCTTCAAAACTGATATAGGGGATTCTTGAGGTTGTAAGTTACGAATTTAAAAGTCTTTTTTTCAAGATTCAATATGGCGGACTAAAAATTTTGCATTTTTCGATTTTGTTCATGGGACTGAATCATTTTTAAGGATGTAAATAGGGAATATAAAATTATTTTAAGAAAATGTAATGTCTAGAAATTTTGAATTTCTGGATTTTTCCTAAAATTGGTACTAGGGAGCTTTGAAGGGTTTAGATTTAGATTATATTAAGACATTAAAATAATTTTTTTGTAATCCATATGACGAATTCAATATAGTGAGTTGAAAATTTTACCGTATTCGCATTTTATCAGATTTGGTATTAAGGTGTTTTCAGGATCGTGTATGTCCAATATGAAGTAAATTTTTACAATATTAGTTTAAGATACAATATGAGGGAGTGAAAATTTTACGTTTTCCGATTTGGCCTGAAATTGATATTGTGGGGTTCTTGAAGCGTATACAAACTTAATATGCAGTATAAAATATATTGTGCTAAGAAATTTACGTCTCAAGTTCTTTAAATATCGATAATAGAAGGTTTTGGGGCCTATATTACCAATCTAAAATTAATTTAAAATATAAGATAGTGGATTTACTATGACAGATTAAATATTTGTTCGAAACCATTTCACTGGTATTTGTAGAACTCTAAGAATCAGAGAATTTTTAGTGGTTCATTTTAGGATGATTACAACTTTGGATAAAATGGGTACTTTTTTGCCACCTTGGAGTCATTACGAGGTATACTAATTTCGATTAGTACTTGGTTCAAATAATTTATGGATATCATAATGAACTCAAAGCTAAAAATAGAAAAATAAAATTTCTATAAAAAAATTGAATCGACTTCTAAAAGTGCGCTAAAAAGTGTAAAATAACCATAAATTTCTATATGAAATTGAAATTTTTGAAGTCGGCGCCAAGTTATTTCTAAATGAAACAAGTAACTACTAATATATACAAATTATGGTAAGAAAGCAATTACAAGTAAAGTATTGTTAATCTGTTTATGTGAATCTTTTGTCAGTTATTAGTTTGGCGCAGACTTCAAAAATTTCAATTACATATAGAAATTTGTAGTTATTTTTCACTTTTTGGTCCATTTTTATAAGTCGGTTTAATTTTTTTATAAAAATTTTATGTATAATCTAGAATTGATTCTTAAATATTAATAAGAAACATCGGGAGCCAAAAATAAATTTAGAGCTAGTGTTTCGTTTGTTGCTCACATTTTTTTCAGGTATTGCAGGTAAGACAAGCCATGACTAAGCACCTTATCTTGCAAAAGGAGCAAGATTTAAAAAAAATCCATGTTGTTATTTGGATATTTTAAAATTTTTTCCTATTTGTTGCATGCAAAATGTAAATGCAAAAACCTCTGGCACAAATATTCTTGGACTACGAATTATTTAAATATTGTTGGTGCCGCAAAATTCTCAGAACTAAATGAGCAACCACACCTCGTATTTTTTCGTACTACTCCTGCACCTCTTAAACCTTTTGCATTTGATTTTACTGTAATTATAGATATTCTTCATCGTAAATCAAATCAGAAAATATATACATATATGTCCTAGATTGCTGCCAAAATTACTTAATGATTTTCTATAAATCATGACTAATTACACAATTATTTATTGCTAACAACCCACTTCTCACTAAATATAAAATTAAAGCAAAGTATAAATAGGGTTTCCGCAAAGGTGTTGTTATATGAAAAAAAAAACTAAAAGTAAAGTTGCCTAGCTTGTGAAAGGGAAGAGAAGTGTAAAAGATAGAAAGATGATATTTATCTAAATTCGTCAGGTGGCTCTGAAATGGTCTCTTCCTTATAGGGCTCGTCCGGCTAGCTCCAAAAAGGTGCGGTGAGTGATCGGGGTAAATGCGCCACCTGTTTTGGTGCCCTAATAGTCAAGGTAGAGATCGATATAACTTAAAACAGGAAACCTAATTCAACGCCAAGAAAACACCTAAAAAATTTCAAAAACAAATATGTATATGTGGTTTAACGGTGTAAATGTGACTATGTGTGGCTTAGCGCTTCTCTGCCCAAGAGAATAAGCCTGGGAGAGTCGGTTGGTGTTTGACAATTCGAACTTAAATGATTAATCTAACCAAATGAAAAATTATACTTTAATGAGTTATTTTTGGCTATAGTACTGAATATAAAAAAATGATTTAATGTAAATAATAACTATATGTATAAAGTGATGATATTAAGTACAACACCTGTTTAAATAGGCCTGTTTACTGGAGTTCACAACTGTGCCCTTTTACATACGTGAATGACATCAACTGCATACGGTTGCAAGATTTGTTTAATTGTACTATATGAGGAAACACAATAGATCTTAAAAAGGTTAGTACACTGAGTACTAATTAATTTTATATCCCAAAAGAAAAGAAACATACAACGGCTTTAAATGTTACAGGCGATGCCGAAGGGATTAAAGTCTATGATTCCCTGAAAATGACACAGACACATAAAACCTGGTTAACGGAGGCTTCCTGACGTCCTGATGTTGGTTGGCTCTGGATCACTCGGTCTGGTGGTATGTACAGCATATAAGGCAGGGTACCGTAGAGATATCAGCAAGAAGGACCGAGTGGTCTGGTATGTACAGCAGCCAAGGCAGGTGCCGTAGAGAAATCAGCAAGAAGGAAACGAAAGGAAAAAAGAAAGAGAAAGGAAAAAAAAGAAAAGGCCTAAAACAAAAAAAGGACTTAGAAAGAAATACATTTTTAGGTTACGAGTGAGGTAGGTTACGTATAATCTTATTTCTTTTTTTGAACATACCCAGAATTATTAATACTTAAGAAGGTACCAATTAAAACAATGACTTACCAGTGGTGTTAGGTGGCCTTTTTGTGGTGGAAAAGAAAAAAACAGAAAAATTTGATATCGGGTTTGTTCTCCGAACTGACCAAACCAATATCAACCGACAGCTTTTCAGGTACGCAACGTAACCTTATACTATGAATTTGGTCAAGGATCCGTATCTTTAACACTTATATCCAGCAAAAATGCCAGGTACAATTCTGCAAGGAAAATATCCTTATCACTCTATAATTTTTTTCTTCTCCCAGAAAAACGCCCAAGGCGTGAAAATATGCAGGAATCTGTATATCGACGTTAATGACAACTGACAAACCTTTAAAACAATGAAAAATAAAAATACGAAATTTCAAAATTATTACAAGAAATTTTATTAGCAATTAACTAAGGATATTGTGGTATGCTCACAAATTTATACCAGTTAAAAAGGCTTTATTGAGGTAGAACTCTCTTACAAGAAAGGTCGAATCAGTCAAATCTTAAAGTTAATTTTTATTTGACACTTATGTGATTTTTCGTTTTTAGCTTAATAGAATCTCTAATAGTTATACGATAACTGGCATAATGGGAAAATAAAAGGGCCTAGAAGACATGGAAGATTCAACAGGATGCAGAGAACTTCCACTCAGAAATTTGTCGATCCTGCAGCTAAATGATTATCTGCTCACTCGGGATCTCTCGATGAAGGTAACAATAACTGCAAAATACAATTTAAATTAAGAATTTCTAACTAAATATTCCATACCGAGCCATTCCGTACAAGACTAATTAATACCTTTCTTACGAACTAAACGACAAGAACTATCAAACAGTTACTATTGATTATAATACCATAATTGTGAACCAAATGCTAATAAAAACAAGATATACTACCAACGTTTACTTTCATTTGTAAATATGTTCCAAAAAAAAAAAAACAAAACACTTAAACGATGAAGGAGGTAAGCGTAAAAATTATTATATTTTCGATAGGAAATTAGACACGAAAAATTAAAACGTAACAGTGTCTCTGCAGAAACCCTTTCTGCAGCATGTGTACCAAAGTCTTGATCAGGGTGCGTTCATGACGGAGATATTCTTTGTGCTCACGAAGTTGAAAGACACTGAGCTAAACTGAAACTTTGGTATTAAAATAACAGATTGAGTTTCTGAGAAACTGTATGTTTACATAGAAGAGGCTGTTTTTCTTTCATATCTTGCATTATTTCTGGCGTTAGTTCGAATGACCACTTACTCAAATTAAATCTTTTTTTTTTGATTTTCCAATGGCTGCAAACAAAACAATTTAATTTTTAACTATAAAAAAAGGTTAAGCAATAGATTTAAAAATAATTTGGTAACTGAATTTCACTGGTATGTCAATGCAGTGTTTTCCACCAGCTAAATTTAAAGAAAAAACTTTATTGACACTCACTTGAGCAGTGACTATAGACTCAATTTGTATCAAACTCAGTAGATAGGCGCATTTCATGTTAGACTACAACATATTGTAAAGGAGGACTAAAATATTTTTTTAATACGCCTTTTATTACAATTAATATTTCGATGCGATGAGTCATCTTTTTCATATTAGGAATATTACATGAATCATATTTTTAGATAGTTCTCAATTTTTATGCTAGTATATTTCTTGTTATTTCTAGGAGGTTCTAAAGGTATATAAACAGGGATAGAATATGAGTTTTAAGTTGTCGTATAGTTGTATTTGAATTGTTAATATATTAAAAACTAGTAATTAGAGTTTAATTGTGATAAAAATGTTAAGTAGTTAATATGTTATTGGATTTTCGTTAGTGAAAGTGTTGTGTTTTATTCTTCGAACTCAGTGAGCGATTTTAAAGAGAGGAAACCGTAACAATTGGTGTCAGAAGTGAGGATTATAACCGAGTTTCTAGAAAATTTCATTGAAAATTGGAAGACATAGAGAAAAACGTAATTTAGTGTTGGATTTGTTATCAAGTAAGAAAAAAAGATTAAATTTCGATAAAGTTCCAGAACGTTCTGTTTTGAAACTTATAAAAATATCGGAAAACGGACTTCACCTTAGGATTTACCATTACCAAAAGCCTGAAACCGAATTTTCGACAGAGTTCCTGAATATTCTATATGGAAATTAGAAGAGAGAGTGAAAAACTGAGTTCATTACTTAATTTGTCATCGATAAAGGAGCTTATAATCGAATTTTCGACAAAATTTCAGAAAATTTTACTTAAAAACTACAAGAGAGAGAGGAAAACGAATTTTATTATCGGATTTGATATTAAGGAAGAAGCCTGGAATCCAACTTTTTACAAAGT
Organism: Diaprepes abbreviatus; assembly: GCA_034092305.1. Classification (NCBI taxonomy): domain Eukaryota; kingdom Metazoa; phylum Arthropoda; class Insecta; order Coleoptera; family Curculionidae; genus Diaprepes; species Diaprepes abbreviatus. The sequence continues at coordinate 5,925,034 of JASJET010000144.1, read as the reverse complement.
ACTAGAACAATCTATTTTAAGACTAGAAGAGATAGCGAGAAACGGACTTCACCAACAAATGTGCGAAACTTAGAAACGAGTTTTCGAGAATATATTAGCTTTTATGGTAAATACTAGACAGCAAACAGCCAAAATTGGGCACATAAATAAAACATTGGCTGATTTGTGGAACGTATGGAAAAACATCACTAAAAAGAAGAACAGTGGCGTCAAAAAGAGAAACGGAAAGAAAAAACACGTATCCAAAAAGAAGAACAACTTTATCTGAAAGAAAAACAAGAAGAAGAAGACCGTTGCCTTGAAGAAAAACAAGACGAGAAAGAACGCCGCCAAAAAGAGAAACTACGAGATGAAGAACGTCGCCCAAAGACAAACAAGAAGAAGAACGTCGCGTTAAAGATGAAAATAAACTTTGCAAATGGATACAAGGAGTTACTGAACAAGTAGAACAAATATTCGATTAAATTATCCGGGGATAAATGCAAAAGTTTAGGAAAGAGACTAGGGAAGTACGATAAAACGTAAGAGAAGTGCGACAAGACATAGAAAAAGTACGACAAGATATAGTAGAAGTGCGACAAGAAATGAAAGAAGTCGTAGACAGGATAGAATCTAAAATGAAAAGAGATAGAAGTCAATAAAATACAGAAGCGTATCCCTTCTGATAAATAAATAACCACTCCAACTTACGATAGTCAAATATCTTGGATAATGTACGAAGGACAATTTGAAGCTACCGCTACTGCAAATAACTGGAACTTCGAAGAAATGGCTACTGCGTTAGTAATTGCACTTTGTTGATCAGCACTGGAGGTATTGCAAACCATTCCTATAACTCCACAAAGAGATTATGACCTTAGTGCTGCATTAGAAAGAAGATTCAAAGATCAGCATCGACGCTAGTAATATCAGTCAAAGCTCAAGTCAAGATATCAGAAAAACGGCGAAAGTTTGCAAGAATATGAAACAAATATCCTACACCTTGTTTATATGGCTTACTCAGAAGCTACGGAAGAATTCCGAAAAAAGCTTAAGATTTAGTATGTTATTGATGGGTTCAGAGATCAGGAAATACAGCTTATTTTGTGTTTCAGGTAATTTAGTTATTTTAATGAAATGTTGTATAGGGCTTTGGAAATAGAGGCAGCTTATAACCTATCAAAGTGAAAAATAAGAGTTGTTAACATCAAGAAAAATAAGGACTTACCGAACCAAACAATGGAGACATTGTTATCCAAAATTCTTAAGAAACTAGACACGCGAGATGATACTTTATGTTATAGAAGAAACCAAGAAGAACTGAATATAAGAGGTGATATGTCACGCTATAGCAGAAGCTGGATCGAGTGCTACAGTGTAGAGGAAATGGACAGACGAGAAGGGACCGTCGAGTGGAATTAGGAAAACTTACAACGAGCTACAGATGTTGACGAACTGTACACATGAGACGGGACTGTCAGGCGCAATTAGGGTGTGGTTCATCATCCAGAGACCGCATAGAAGAGAACTAGGCAAAAATACAACAGTCTAATTCTAAAATCAAATGTAGAATAAGTGATACTTTGCGTTATAGTAGAAACCAGAATGATTGCTGCAAATGTGGAAGAATTGGACACATGAGAAAGGGACTGTCGTTTGCATTTAGGAGACCAGATAAAGTGCTATGGATGTAGATGGACTGGACACATGAGAAGGAACTGTCTGGTAAAAATAAAAAGGCACTTAAATTGCTACATATGTAGACTAACTGGACAAATGAGATGAGACTGTCAGATGCAATTAAGATCTAGTTTACCATCCAAAGAACGCCCAGAAAAAAATCAGGAAAAACTGCAACAGTACCATTTTAATATCAAATATGGGCCAGAAAAACTACATAACAACCTTAATACCTTGCCAAGAAGACCATGTAAGTAAGAATACAAACAATATAGCAAAATAACCCAGAAAGAAGGGTTTCCTAAGAGGAGAATCGTTTCTGACATTGATCCAGATTGGAGTACAGTTCAGATGAGAAAAAACTAGCTTTAACATAAAGGAAAAGTCAATGCTATGCCTATTACCATAACTATTGATACTGGTGCTGAAATATTTCTGATAAAGTCAAGTCTTGTTGATAAATTTAAAATATCCAGAAAACTGTAACGTTAAGAACTGTACATAGAGAAGCAGCTGATGTAATTGGGAAAATGCAAGTAGAACGTCAACTTGGAGGGCTAAAATAAAACCATTTGGTGTTAGTTGCCGACATAGAAGATGAATTTATTCTTGGGATGGAACTGAAGGTTTGGCAACGAAGAGTTTATTCTGTTAAAGAACCATAATATCGAATCAATCAGAGTCAGTGCTGAACAAAGAAGCATAATAAAGAGGAGCACAGAGAAAATCATTCACGAAAGACTGAACGAGATTTCTGGAAGCAACTTCGGATTAGTCAACATTCCAGCAGATTGTGTAAATACCTAGTACTTAAGGCATGAGTCAATTCATATAACAACAACTGTAAAGTTCGAGCCCGGTGCTAGAGCTTGGTTATGGAATTTCTCAGAGAGGGAAGGACAAATTACACTTTGACCAGGCGCCTCCGCTACAAAGGCAAAAAAAGTTTTGAGTAGATTTTCATGGTTTTCGAGTTATTTTTTTATAGGTTTTGCCCATTTACGAGTCACTAATGACAGCTGAAATTTTCTTTTTCATACCGATTTAGTGATATTACATGTTATAAACTGAGTTCGTTTGATTTAAATGATCGATTGGTACAATGTTCGGTGGATGTAAATACACCTTCATTTGGACATGCTTATCAACGTTCAGTAGTTGTGATCCAACGAATCGTTATTGCTGAAATAAAATAACTGTCGTCTGTAATGTAAAATAAATTTTAAAAATATATAGTGTGGTTCAATATCTATTAAATACGCGATATGAAAACAAAATAAAAAGAATAATTGTATTTCTATGAATAAAATATTGCGCTTGAGTTCAAGGTGCATTTTAAAAATAAATGCGTTGATATCGATAATCATTAAAAAGACGAAAGTACTTTTTCCTCTATACATAGGACTTCTTAACAAATACCAATGCAAATAATTTGTCACAAATATAATGTTTATTGATTAACATAAATGAATAAATAATACGACTGTCATAAAAATAATAAAAAAGACTTTTCAATCATTGTCTTCTTTGTTGATAGCTATTTTCTCCTTCCTTAATACGTACGAATTGTTATCCGGATCCTTGTGATGTCAAAAAACAATGTAAGTATCCATCGATGCCAAAAGTTTTGGAACACATCCTCCATATTTTTTTCTCGAGAAGATTTCCGGACAAAGTCTAGGCGATAGTTTCTTATCAACTTGTTTGTTGATTTTTGTGCACCTTTCCATAGTTTACCTATCGGTAATATTGCAAACACTATGGTCCAAGGATAAGTAATTTGAGGATTCCTGTTGGCATGTTATACCAAGAATACTCCTTAAAGAACGATTTTGCTGTTTGAAGTATGTATTTCAAAATCTTCTCTATTGCAGTTTAATGTCCGTTTCAAATAGTTTGCAAAATGACGTGAAAACGGAAAATCAGTTTCAGCTTACTCTTGTTATAATAACTGACTTATCATTGTTCCCGAATACATGTCGAGCTGTGTTGCGTAGGTGCTTCCCAATCCTTTCTTTGTCATGTCAACAAGAAGTCCTAATCTCTTTTCTTAAAGATCTGTTGGATGGCGACCTTTGTCTGTGCTTTCACCTCTTTGTCTCTCTGCTTACAAACTTACCACTTTTGTGTAAGTTTGTATCAGAAATATTCGGTTCAGTGAATTTTATTTTGTACTGGTTCTGACATGACTTTCCATCGAATCCCCATTTGCAAATGAAACTCATATTTGCAAATATAATTTATCGATTTGTTCAAGGGCGTCTAATTGAAGCAATATAATTTGATCCACTGTGCGATCCCATAAATCTTGCATTTTAACTTCGGCTTTTGATTTAGTAGAGGTTAGATAATCATCGTATAGATAACATGCTTTTTTTGTATTTTACGCACCAAAGTAAGGGGAAAATATATTACTGCTTTTCTTTTAAGACCAATTTCGTAATCGTTGATATTTGTCTCTTAAGAATTCAATGTCAAAAAGAAGATCAGCAGCTTCATTGGCATTAAACAAGTCCGGGAGAAACTGGAGATTCAGCGGAATTGCGTGGAAGTCGTAGCCCATACTTCAGTTGTCATTGAATTTTGAGATAATTTGTTTCATTTTTCGTATAAAAGTTAATAAAAAAATTGAATAGCAATTTTTAATTAAGTGCATATCTTCTGAAGTCTCCATTTTAAAATGTCGAGATCGAAGTACGCAAACCAGAAATAATTGACTTGAACGACGCACGAATATTCTAGACCTACTAACTGGGCGCGACGCTCCCACAAGACTGCTGTCTTTGACCTGAAACGAAACTATAAACAGAAATGAATAGCCGTTCATATTACCCAGATTTAATAAACACCTTACTATAGCCTTCTAGTTTAAATTTCTGAGCTAGAATTTTTTTTATTTTGGTTACGTTTTCTCAATTCTGACTCAGTAAGTCATTAGGGTTAGCTCGGGACAGACGTTGTCGGGGAACGCCTACACGGCATATTACCCCCTCTAACTTTCGTGCGACACGGAAAATGAACAGTAGCTGGAAACAATTTAGAGGATGTATTGCTTTTCGTCTAAACTTATAACGTAATCGACGGAATTTGTAATATTTCAAGACTATTTGATATATTTATTGTTTTAAATGCATCAAATATTCGAAATACAAAAAAAAATATTTTTGTGTGGTCATTGGGCGTAAAGAAAACTGGTATTTCTGTTACAAAATAAACATGAATTCTAATAAAAATACTTGTGAAACGTAACGGCAATTTCTAATTAATTAATTCACAAAACACCATACGTTTTTCCTGGCTTTCTGAAAAAGTTCTTGAGTTGTTCGTAATTTGTAACAGCGATATTTGTTACGCTTCAAAATATTCCGAATTGTTCGAGCGTTCATATCAAGTTCTACGGCAATTGCGGTATTATTGCAAGGAAAGTTAATTTCCGCTAAGCTACAGTCAGTCTCCCGATTTGCTCGTTCTTCAGTAATTTAAGGAACCGATTGCTCCTCATTGTTATTAGTACATTTTTACAAATTTTTAGGCAACCGATTGTGTCAAATTTTTTAATAATTTCCGAAAATCTAGATTTTGATGGAATAGGATAATTCTCCTATGTAAATGAAAATTTGCCGATTATCTCATCCATATCTTTACCAGAATAGTACCACTTAATAATCTGCACTTTTTGTTTCGTGGAATAAACTTAAATAAAAAAAAATTGGCGCGAAACACAAAAATACCATTACTCGGCACCTATGTTTCAACGGCCTGGATAATAAGGAAGAAAATAACTTGAAACACTTTTGTTTTGCTAAGGCGTGGCCTATGCTAGCGCCCGCTCTTACTACGCCCGCATTTTATTACCACTCACCCTAGGGCCGAGCTGCTAGTTTATTATATTTATACAAGTATGTCGATGCTTACAATGCTTATATTTTGTCTCACTCTGATTTGGTTAATAATATAGTATTTTCTTTATTTTACTTAAGAAGCGTTCACGTTCCGGCTTGGATTTTCCATACGAAGGTAATCTGTTATATGTCTCGTAGAAAAACACAGACAGGTACAAGTTGTTACTTAGCATTTATTATCAATAACCAATATAATTTAGCACAGTAAAAAAACACTATTTATTTTAAAGTTATTTTATTTCCAAAACATTTTAAAGTTCGTGTTTATCAAATTAGACCTAGTTTTCTTTAACAGAACAGAAGTAATTTTTCTTCCCAATCAAAGAAAATATTGACTTTTTTAAATTAAACTTTTATACGCTTAAATCCCACCCAAAATCCACCATCAATATAATACTGGAAGGTTGGCATTGTAAATTTAGGAGATACTTGTGTTTTCTCGGTTGGCACCAGCTCGAAATTCAGCAATAGTTTGAACAGGATGCTCTTAATTTCCAACATAGTAAACCTATTTCCAATACAGGTTCTAGGTCCAGCACCAAATGTTATAAAAGTATATGGATTAATGTTATGTTTATTTTTTTCAGAAAACCTTTCAGGATCAAACTTTTCTGGATTTGGAAAGTACTTCGGATCTCTCTGTAGACGGTAGATTGGAAAAATGATTGCGTTACCTGGCTCTAGCGTCACAGGTACTTCGTGTTTGTCAACTGGTTCAATTGTAAACGATTTGTTGACACGGCGGTCAGTCGTCATAAATGCTGGCCATTTTCGTAGAATTTCTAAAAATAATGAGATACTATTAGAAAAATATTCCAAGGATAATTTTACTTCAGATATGTGGCAAATTCAAATTTCAATGTAATAAATTATATTTTAATCAGTTTCAAAAAATTGCACCAAAAAGTAAAAAGGAAATTATAAAAAGTTTTCAAGTGAAATTAATTTAAAAATTTAAGATAAACTTAGCACCTTTTAAGCGCGCCGGTATTTTTTAAATACATATTACTTTCGTTTACCGTGGTAGTTATAACAATTGATATTTCTTTTAAAGGGTTATGGTTCTTTAGAGGAATTCAGTTAAAATTAAAACACCTTTGCCTCTTCACGAACATCTCGGTTATTTTACTTAAATCATGTAGGGGTTGCAATTCCAATGGTATATTAAAAACATAGATATGTATAAAACCTGTCATAGGCACGGGTAGATGGAAAAATAAAAGTCTTTAAAAATGTAGTTAGTATGAAACAAAGCAGTATATTTTAAATAACTAAAGATAAAGAAGGTATAAAATCTATACGCCGATTTTTGGCATTAGCACACTTATCAATAACCCGCTGATTGAAATCAGTTGTTTTCGTAAGATCCCTTTCTTTAGAAGGCATGAATGAATGAATGAATGAAAAAAGGGTGGTGATACTAGATCATCGATGCCTAGGCCGCCATTGGGCCCTTAACATTCCACCATATTTCCAGGCTATTAGAGACCGATCGCATTTGCGAATTCAAGCAGACTCATTAGTTCAACTTGCCTAACTGCTTCCGATAACAAAACTGTATCTCCGAAATATCTCTGTCTCAGTCCGTTGAGTGCTGGTCACTCTCTGAAAACATGGTCAACAGTTTCATCCTCCTCCAAACACCATCTGTATGTCGGGTCGCCTTCGACACCGATTCTGTGAAGATGGCCCCTGAGGTGACAATATCCTGTCAATAATCCCACCACAATTCGCAGCTCTTTTCTTCCCAAGGAGAGAAGCACACCTCATTCCAGGAGCTCCCTTTCACATTTCAATAAATTTGCTATCCAGCAATGATTTTAATTCCCTTTTGCCAATGGCAATTGGGACAGGTAATATTGGTTGGGGTTTATACGGTACGGTCGCCGAACTCAACTTGTTCAGATGGTCTGCTTCCTCATTCCCGCGTATGCCCGAGTGACCCGGGACCCATACGAGTCTAACTGTGCAGCCTTTCCTTGTTATACCATCTAGTACATCCTTGCACTCAGACACCAGTCGCGAAGTCACGACACTGGACTTCAGTGCCAATATCCCAGCCTTACTGTCTGAGCATATATTTATCACTCTATTCCTGTCTATATTCCTCTCACAGAGATGGGCACACTGCAGAATAGCATAAATTTCCGCTGTGAAAATTTTCGCACATTGTTCGAGAGCGTAGTGTGTGCTCTGCCGAATACTCCGGCTCCAGTTCTTTCATTTTGTCAAGATCCATCAATATACCACCAGGATCCATTTTTCGGAAGATTTGGTTCTCCTTCCCAATCCTCTCTACTCGGCCTTTAGAAAACATTGCCAAAGCAGAAAGTTTCTCTTGGCTCATAGTATTTCGTAAAAACGTTTTTATCCTTTTGAGGGTAGAAAACCACCGTTCTGCTTCAGCCGATGGCATCGAAATACTAAATAAAATGTTTGAAAGTTTTTGAACTTTACTAAATGTCTTACTTAGCTCGATGTTTTGCCAAAGACATTTATAAAGTACAAGAAGCTTCGAAATTGATCTAAATTCTTCAGTTTCATATATGATGGTCAGTTTTGTACGGAGAGTTTATTTCATAAAAAAAGAGGTAAATTTTAATCGTATCCTCAAATTTTTGTTCGGGAAAACATGTACTACATTCGACATACTGTTTCGAAAAAAAGCACTGGCAGTTTCCAAGTGGCCTGTAAAGCTAAATCGTTCTTTTGCTTAACAAATAATTCTATCACAAATTTCTTTTGTTTCCTGAGAAAACTCCGCGCAATCATCAAGCTTGCGTCGTTTTGAAGTAGATGGAGATGATTGAACATAGTTTGCGGTAATATTATTTCTAATTTCTGATTCAAATGATAATATATTGGTTTGAAACTTACCAAATAAAAAATCAACTTGAGGCATTAGTTTGTAAAATAAATTTAACTCTTGCTTTTCAGAATTTTGACATACCCTAATGATTGGTTGATGGTACTAACGTTTCTACTGTTATCGAAGATTGTTTTTATTCACTCTAGAATGTTGTCTTTTTATTCAAATATGGTACGAACAACTCTAGAATTAAAATTTCATCTTGTTGGGGCCAAAAGAAGTAAGCGTTTGTTAACAATTTGAATTAGTATTGCGGTTCTTTGAAAACTATTTGAAAAAAGGAGCAAATCCTTTGTAATTTTTTTTTTATAGTTGCTTGCACCCCATTCGACGAGCCGCTCATGACTGATGCACCATTGTTTGTTTGCGAAATGAGTTTGTTTTTATTACTTTCGACGTGCTTTTCTAGTTTTTTAAGTATAATAGAAGACAAAGTTTTCGCACCATGTTCTAAAGGCACTAAAAAATTCCAAAATCTCTCAGCCGGCTTGCCCCGTACAATGTATCTAAAGACAATTGCCATTTGAAAAATATTTGATACGTCACTAGTTTCATCAGCCATGAAAGACAAATAATCTGATTCTTTTATTTATTTAGAAATTTCCTCTAAACAATAAACGTTGTTTGTAAAATTTCATTTTGAATGGTTTCTGACGTACCTTTAAACACACACGATGCTTTTTCCACTACGCACTGGTAACGTGGTTCGATCCGATAATGTTGGATAATTTGAAAGTCGAGTTTCGATTATATCAATAGCACATTAGTATAGAGCCTCTCCACATCAAAATTTATTACTTTGTTGTTTGGCTCTAGATTAATTCAATTTATAATATTCAGAATATACGTGAAATTTTAACATGGGTGTTCGTCTTAACCTTGGTACATATGTTAAAAATTCAATACAACACATGTTGGCTCCTAACTCAAATTTACTCTGTCGATATGACAGGAGACTGACAATTAGACCGTTTTTTTTAATATTATTTCTTATTTTACACTAAAGGTGATGAAACATGTACGTATTGAAATCAAGTATTAAAGAAAATTCTAACCTGAAACTACCATTTCCATATACTTCATTCCCTGTAGTACATCATAGCTTGGTGTTCCATGTTTGTTATAAGTTTCTTTAATTTCTTCCCTTAGTTTATCTTGAACTTCTTTATTTAGAGCTAGCTCGTGCGTTCCAAAGGAGAGTGTAGTCGATATTGATTCAAAACCGGCAAAGAAGAAAATTAGGACTTGAGCTAACACTTCTTCATCTGACAAAACTTTTCCACCTTTGACTTGATCTAAAAGAAAATTTTTCGTTAAATTCTGAAGTTAATCTATACACTATGTTTTTTTGCTCGAATACGATGTGCTAAAATGTCAGAAAAACTATGATTTTAAAGTTATTAAATTTTCAGATTTTTAAAACAGTTCTAAGAATTTTACGAAAAATTAGAAAGTACTTTTATCCTTAAATGCTTTTTGCGAATAAGTTTCATTTTAAGAAATGCTTCACCTTATTACGACTCAGTGGAGGTAGGATCTGTTGAAAGTAAAGGAAAGACATAGTAATATAAAATATAATCGCTGATAAGTAACTGGCATCTTTTATGTAGTCTACTGAATAGTGCTTTTTGCACCTGCTGATGGGTTATTACGTGACGAAACGCATCTGAAGAGAGATCTGTTGAAAGAAGAGAAACGAATCGCTATGTAGTTTTTCGAAAAATTTCGGTTTTAAAATGAATTGTGGATTTAGAGCTGCTGTTAGAGGCTTTTCCACTGCATTTACAATAACATTATAACCAAATTTTGGATTTAGTTATACATAATAATGAGCAGTGTAGCATCGAAGGAGCTTTGAATATACTTATTAATGAAGATAGCCACCATCCGGCCCTACTGATAACCTTAAAATATTGTTCGTCTGCAAATTTTAAACGAAGCTCTCTACCTAATCTTGTGAATAATTATAACTTTAAAAAAGCTAATTTCCCTGATTTATATAATGCTTTATTGAATATAGATTGGAATTTTTTAGACTAAGAAAACTCTATTGAGAAACTATGTGATATTTTTACAAAAAATTATATGATACGTTGGATGTTTACGTAGCTAAATATAAAAAGATTCCGAAATGAAATTATCCACCTCGGTTTTCTCGTCATATAATACATTGCATTAAACAAAAGAACGAATCTCATAAAAAATATAAAACTTCTGGAAGTTCGCTTCATTTGGAAAATTTTAAATCACTCGGAGGTAAAATAAAAAAAAAAGACATATCGGTCTCATACAAAACATATATTCGGGGGGGGGGGGGTAGAGGATAATATTAAAAGGGATCCTAACCAGTTTTGGAATTTTATTAAATCGAAAAAGGAACTACAGGGTATTCCAAATAGTATGTCTTATAATAATAAAGAAATTAATACTTTATTTGATATTTTAAATGTTTTTGCGTAATTCTTTAAGCAATCCTTTTCTTCGGCTAGTCCGGTATCCGTGGATGGTTCATGTTCCGTAGATTCCATCTTTCCAATTGTTCATGTATCTGATTTCACTGAATGTGAAATAGATGCTATAAAGAAGCTTAAACCTAAATTTACTACTGGTCCGGATTTAATCCCAGCCTTTCTAATACGAGACTGCAGATTCGTCCTAGCCAAACCACTTAAAATACTATATAATAGGTGTTTAAAATTAAACAGATTTCCTTCCATATGGAAATCTTTCAAAGGCTGTCCTGTTTTTAGGAAAGGGGATAGATCTGAAGTTTGTAATTATAGACCGGTGTCTATTATATGCAATCTTTTTTAAACTAATAACGTTATTTAAATCATATCTCCATTATCTTGCGATGTACTCGCGATTTTAATAACACTGACGTCATCAAATTACTGTATTTCGCATATGTGCGGTCTAAACTAGAATACGCATCAGTTGTGTGGTCCCGAGGCTACAATACCCACGTCAATGCTTTGGAGAGGGTTCAAAGAAGGTTTTTGAAATACCTCAATCTTAAGAGTTTTGGGGTTTATCCTAAGCAAGGTTTTTCACATGAACTATTGCTTCGGAAATTTAGCTTTTCATCTTTAAATGTACGGCGGGAATTTGTCTTACTAACAATTCTTTATAAGTTACTTAACAATTTTATTGATTGTCCTAATATTTTAGCTAGGATAAACTTAAATATCCCTCGTATAAATTGCCGAAAGTTTAATGTATTTTATCTCAGAACTCCCAAAACTAACGTGCTTAAATTTTTGCCTCTATATTCCATGTGCGACACTTACAACAAGAGTAATAGCTTTGATATATTCAGCTCATCTCTAGGAACTGTCTGCCGGATTTTGGCACATTGACCTTGGCATTTCTTTATTTTTTCTCTTTCGCATCCTTAATTGAGTTGTATATTCACCTTTGTATATGAAAGTAGATAGCATAACATTGTATTAAACATTTAATGTTAGAATTACTTATTTTAGTTCAATTTTTATTTGTATTTAAATTGATAAATATTTTTGTCATTTGATCCTAATTTAAAATTGTTCGTAGACGTATTATTTGTGTAATAACTGCCTTGTAGTTGGGTTTCAAGACCTGTAGGGCAGTTATTGTAAATAAATAAATAAATAAACATTGATTACGCTGCTCATTAAGGTTTGATCTATAAAGTAATAAATACTATTTATGAAAGAACATTATTAATAAGTATAGAGATAATAGAAATGTTTGTTGATCAATTTCTATGTTTAATATTAGTTGCTTAGCTAAAACTAAACAATAAGCTAATAGAAATATGAAAAATATTTAATTCTTCGTAAATTTTCAGCTTTAAAACGAATTGTGCTTTTTAACATTGTTGATAGAGACTTTTCCACAGCTTTTTCACTAATACACTGGTTAATAAGATTTCTATCCATAGGTAAATAGTAATATCTATGAAAAATACACTACAGGTTTGAATTTGCGTTTCACTCATTTGTTTCTGTCACTTAACCCAAATATTCTCACTACACCTTCCACAGTCCCGCTACCGACCTTTATGTTAAAATAACTCATCACCATATTGACATCTTGAAGTTTAAATACCGGCAAAATTTCCCGAACGTGTTTAGCTTTTGCTTCTGACGTATCCACTGAAATATATTAATGTTAGTCGGTTTGGCACTCATTTATAGATGTTTAATTCGGTCTGAGTAAGGTACGGTATTCTTTGTAGAATTTTCCATCTCTTTGTATATAATAAAGCCTACTGCGTTTCTGTTTTCTGGAGTAATAAAATGTTGTTTCACTTTCCTACACGTTTCACTAGTAGGCCATCTTATTTGTGGCATCCCAAGAATATCATCTATTTTTTCCTCAATTACATTATCAACCTTTACAGCCATAACGGCACTATTCTCATTTCAGATTTCAATTCACTTTTCGTCTTCATCATTTCAAGCCGAAAGACCCTTAGAACCCTTGGGTTACTTAATACCTATCCTGGGATTCTTTTCTTTAAAATTCTTTGCCATGATACATGTGTCCTGAAAAAGCTTGCTTATTTGTGTTCTCATTATTTTCAACGACATTTAGCGATGGTTTAAGGGTTTATCGTCTGTATTCAGTAGTCATTTATGTGCCGTGGAGAGAGATTCAGCATTACCTCTATTGCCACTGTGAGGCGTGATGGCAGAGCCCTTATGACTGTTACACTAGCTCACTTCTATGTTTTTCACCCCTTATCTTGAGCTGCTGCTTGTTGTATCTCTGCTTACCATACAAAGAAGGTATATCTGACCATGGGTTTGATGATCATTTCATATGACCATAAGATCATTTTCAATCTGAAATCCGAGGTTTTACCAAAGATTATCCGGCATATCGATCTTGCGGCTATTGCCGTTTGGAGAATCTTTTCAATGTGATTATTCCAGGTTAGTTTTTGGTATGTTATTACATCCAGATATTTGACCTGTTTGGGAAAGCTCAGTGTCGCATTATTTAGAGTTAGAATTTATGTGTGGTCGTTTTTCTATGCACCAGTTACGAATTTGGTTTAAGGCAGTCATAAGGCTTGTAAAGGTCTCTTCAGTTTTGCCTCAGATAGTGACCATTAAGTCAACAGCATAACACTGCGTTGTACATTCTGAGTTGTTTAGTAGATTCAGCAAGCTATGCATTATCAGGGTTTATAGCACAGGTGATAGTACTCCTCCTTGGGGATACTTTTGACTTAATAATTGTGGCAACTTCGTTACCGATTGAAGCATAAATGATTCTGGGCATAAACAAGGTTCTAATTTGTTGATTTGTGATATATATTAAGATCATATTAGGTGAAGTAAATATATTTTTGTAAGTGATTATGGAGAAGCAAATAAAGTTTCCTGAAGTTCCTGTATTATAAGAGATTTTCTTGAAAAAGATTCAGAAAACATATGTTTTAATATATTTTGATATGTTTAAAAGAAATTCATATCTCAACCCAGTTTAAGTAGGATATCGACTTAAAAGGTGTTCACAATTCAAAACATTGAAGATATCCAAATAAAGCTCCAACTGAATAACGGAATAAGCTTAAAAGTTGCAGCAATCAATTAAGTGTCAATATAATCAAAATGTTTTGTTTAATATTAGTTACTTAACTTAAATAGAACACAGCGAGCAAATATGAGATTGCATCAAAAAATGTTTTAGGTATATTAAACACACATAAAAAGTTAACAAATAACGATAAAAAATGAGGAATTAGGTAACAGAGATTTTTTTAAATGTCCACCCAACTTACTCTGATAACTTGTTTAGGTAATATTTATTTATTTACATATATATTACAGAACAATTTAAAAGTAATATAAATCCTATAAGCCTAGTACGAAAATAAAATTGACGGTACATTATTGTAAATATTAGCAAAGCAACTGAAAGAAGCTTTTGAACGATAATTTGTTAAAAGCACTGTTAAAGCAAATTGCTACACTCTTTCTATGTTTGAAACAACAGAAATTAATGAATATTATAATTTTCAGTAGAGCTAACTAAAAGGGGCCATGTTGAAAAAGTAGTTAGTGTGCAAATCACCGACAGCTTAGTGAGAGGAAGTCTGGAAAATTTAGGGCGCCAGCAGCTTCCTACTAGTTAAACTATAAACTGTTATTGATATTTTCGGTATTTCCCCTACAGTATCCACTAAGCCAATAAATAAGTTCAAAAACTGGCTACAGATACTAATATCTATTAATTTTATTTACAACAGGATTTAACATTAAATTAATAGAGTCTTATACTTAATAATAACTCGATATAAGCTTGGAGTTGGTTTTGAAGATAACCACAGAACGTTTTAGAATATGAGGAGAACCAGTATCTCTTTCAAAATGTAATACAAGTATAATAAATGAAATGAAAGTAAATCGAGCAAAGTAATTTAGACTGTGCAAAATCTAATTCTCAAATAAAATATATCGTAGGCGTTTGCCAAATCGTGATCACGCTTTATCGCAAGTTTACCCGAATTAAAATTAAAAGTTCTGGTCTAAAAAAGGAGCCTCTTTAAGGTTTTATGAACCCTCATGCCATAATATACAGCTCAACGAATCTTGTGAGACAAATTCTTAAGAGAAAAAGTGAATACTTAATAAATTTAAACAATAATCACAGCAAAGGCGAAAGGTAACGTAATAAAAAAACAAAATAAATCAAAATGAATAACTTAAAGACAACCGGGAGAAAATTACATCCATTGGAGTTAAATATGTTGAACATAAGTTACTTCTAACTTCACGCTTCGTGACTTTCTTTCCAAAGTAAAAGAGTTGTTCAAAAAAAAAAAAAAAAAACGGTCGTAATTGGATTTACCACAATTGTACTTAGATATTTGCCTAAACATGTATTGACATGAGTACTATTGGACTTGTCAAGGTAACTTTATTAACCAGAAGAGGCAAGTTGATCAGAATATCTCCCTAAAACTAATGTGGATACTAAATGGTTAAGACAGAGGATTGTTTCCAATTCGTAAGGATTTTTATTTAACCTAAAATCTGTCCTATGTAAAATATTGTTATATTCAATGTAATAAAATCAGAGTTTAGCTAAGTCATTTTTTATAATCCTTCTTGTGGTTTTAAAATTTATTCTGACCAGCTAGATTACAGCTTGTATAATATAAGAGCCTTTGGGTTCGTACTTTACTAAATTGGATTACTTTTCTATATTTCAGTACAATCTCACGCAGTATGAATTTCACAAGGATTAAGCATTTAAACCGAGAGATGGTCATTTTCCTCAAATTTTTGTCTGCGGTTTTGTGCAATTGTTTGGAATGCTTTAATTTTTTGAGAATCTAGATATACTTACCAATTGCTCGGTCTTTTTTGGCTTCCATAAGAAGATTAAGCAAGTCCGGTCGGTATATATTTTTTTCTTCTCTTTGCTTCATGGTGTCAAATAGAACATTGTGAAAAAATTTCATCTGTTCTTTACGCAGATGAGTGATTCCAAATATCTGAAAATATAAAACAAAAAATGAAAGACACACTTTGTAGTTAATCTGGTTAGTTTCTGGAGCAGTCTAGTCGGATGTGTAGGTTAATTTTCATGTTCTTCTGGTTATATATGAATAAATGAATGAATAAAACAGCCTCCTTAGTTAAACTTGCCTAACTGCTTCCGGTAACAAAATTGTATGTCTGAAATATCTCTGTCTCAGTTCGTTGAGTGCTGGGCACTCCCTGAGGATATGGTCAACAGTTTCGTCCCCCTTCAAACACCATAATGCACGTCTAGTCGTCATCAATACCGATCTTGTGAAGATGGCCCTCAGGTGACAATGTACTGCCAACAATCCCACCATAATTCGCAGCTCTTTTCTTCCTAAGGAGAAGCTCCTTAGTATGCCGTGCGCTAGGTTCAAATATATCTTTCTTAGAACACCTCATTGCAAGATCTTCCCTGCACGATTCAATAAATTTGCTTTCCAACAACGATTTTAATTCCCTTTTTTCAATGGCAATTGAGACAGGTAGAATTGGTTGGGTCCATATAATTCAGTTGCCGAACTCAACTTTGTCAGACTATCTGCTTCCTCATTCCCGTGTATGCCCGAGTGATCTGGGACCCACAAGAGTCTGATTGTGCAACCGTTCCTTGTGAAACCATTCAGTACGTCCTTGCGCTCAGACACCAGTCGCGAAGTTAGGATTCTGGACTTCAGTGCCAATATTGCAGCCTTACCGCCCGCGAATACATTTATTATATTATTCCTGTTTATATCCCTCTCACAGATTTGGTCACACAGCAGAATAGCATAAATTTTCGCTTTGAAGAGCATCGCACGTTGTTCTAGAGCGTAGTACCCTCTGAATCCTGTACTTCTGCCGAGCACTCCGGTTTCAGCTGCTTCATCTTGTCGAGATCCATCAGTGTACCACCAGGATCCATTTCTCAGAAGATTTTGCTCTCCCTTCTAATCTTCTCTAAATGGCAGAAATATCTCCAGAGAGAGATTAAGTTTTGAAAGCAGCGTCATATAATCTGTCTGCATGGGGAGAGGTAGACACCTTTCCACCGTGCTTTCCCAGACATCTGAGTACCCGCCTGTTCCGACTTCAAGATTCTCTAGGCAATTGAGACGATAAGCAGTTCCCAGGGCCTCATTCTCTATATTTAAGTGAAGAGAAGACAGGTTCACCAGGGCTTCAAACGCCTTAATGCCAGCAGTCCTTATTGCACTGAATATTCCCACAGGCGCCATTCTTTGAACTCTATCAAGTTAAAGGATATGTTTGTGCTTTGTTGTACTACGCTACCCATACAATAGCGACGTACGTTATCATAGGGCGGATCACCATAGTGTATATCCAAAATAGCACTCTAGGTGTCAGTCTCCATGTGAACTCAAAGGCTCGTTTACAAGCCCAGAACACATATATGGCCATCTTGATTCAACCCTCCATAGAGTCATTCCTACTCATTCGTGAGTCCAGAATTACTCCCAGGTATTTTTCTGTCCCCTTGTATTGAAGTATCCTTCCTGCCAATGTAATTGTGGAAAGTCTCCCTATTTTCCTCTTTTTTGCCCGGGTTAATTCCGAGCCTCTCTCTGTGGTACCATTGTTCTGCGAGCCGAAGTTCTCTCATCATTGGTCCCTCTAGGTACCGGATATAGCAGCAGGGCACAAAATGACCACGTCATAAGTCTGTCTATACAATTCAGCATCGTTCAGTTCATTCAGCAGGCTCGCTACCACAAGGCCCCACAACAAAAGCGATAGAACTCCTCCTTGTAGACAGCCCCTGCTTGACACTGCTTTAGTAGTTACATTGTTAAGCTCAGCATATATTATTCTCTAGGTAAACATTGCTCTGATTTATGAAACTATTGTCAGTTCAGAGCCTCATCGTTGTAGAACATTACATATTGAATCGTGAGACGTGTTGTCGATTACCCCCCCCCCCCCCCGATATCGATAAAGGTACCTAAGACAGATCGTCCACCCAACAGCGCTTCTTCAGCTTTTGTGGCGAGTCGATGTAGCACCACATCTGTGGATTTTCCAGCCTGATAGGCAAATTGTAAAGGATGTAAGGGACACTGCATCATTATTTCTTCCTTAATCTGTCGATCCACCAACCGTTCCAGTGTCTTTAATGAGAAACTGGTCAGGCTGATTGGGCGAACAACTTAAAATTTGGTGTAACACACAAGAAATTACCAAAAAACTCGATTGTTTTGTAATGAATTTTTGATATATGTCTCAGCAACGACATGCCAGTTTACTCCCTCTTGCACTTACACACTCTTATCTGACGATCCTCGAGAAAACTTAAATGTTTTTTTTTTTTGATTTGGGGATACATAAGATTATAAAAATTCTCTTTTCTAGTAAAGTCTGTTCGGCAAAAATTTTTATCAGCTCTGCTTCTGTACCCCGTCACTTCTGTGACCAAACATAGTCTTACAGGCTCTCTAACTACAAAAGGAAATCGTGACACCAACAAGTATACTAGAAATTATCAATCGCTTCCTTTAGATTCAATTCAACTCCCACTAAAGGCGAATGGAGTTGCTTTGAGAAAGGTCGTTCGCCAGCCTCGATGTGAACGCCATGCATACTATAAAGCAACATTATTGACTGTCTTAAAGCTAATTTTTATTCACCGCCACTGCTGGCTTACTGATTTAAATGGAAACTATCAACAGCACATATTTCATTTAAATGAATAATGCGATTTTATCTCTTTGATCTGGCAGCGGTAATTGAAAATATACCTTAAGGTAATTGAGGCCATTTGGTTCACAGAATTAAAAAAAGATAATAGATCCATGTAACTTACTACACTAAAGGTGTTTGACGTGAGGAGGTTGGGGGCATTTGAGATGTGGATATACTGGAAAATGCAGAGGATTTCATGTGTAGAAATAATAATCAATAGGAAAGTAATGAGACGTACGCATAAGGAGAGAGAAGTAATGCTAATAATTAAGAAAAGAAAGCTGGTCTATATGGGACATGTCATGAGAGCAGAAAAATATAAAATACTACAGATTATTATGCAGGGAAAAATCCAAGAAAGGAGAACAATAGGAAGGAGAAAAAAATCATGTCTGAAGAACCTTAGGGAATGGTTTGGTTGCAGTAACAGTGAACTATTTAGAGCCGCAGTCTCAAAAGTGAGAATTGCCTTGATGAATACCAACCTTCGAAGCGGAGATGGTACCTAGAGAAGAAGAAATTACTACCTACCTTCCACGTAATTGGAGCAAAACTCAGCAGCAGAGTTTTTATGGCAGACCAAAATGACTGGAAGTCGGTTATCTTTCGACCGTGGTAATAAAATAAATTATCGGGATCTCTTAGGGAGTCAACTTTAATTCCAAACGCAGTAGTAGCTATAACATCATTGGCATACCTAAAAGAACACAAATATTTAGTCAGATAAAAGATTGTTCACAGTTTTCCATTTTAATTAAATTTTTGACATTTAGCTCTAAAAATAGTTCTAAGAAAACTAATAATTTGAAGATTATTCCAAAAAATGGCACATTTTTGCTATTTTTATAAACAAATAATATTTTTTGTATAATTTCTTTTTTCAAGTTCCATTTCATCAGAAGATGAATGTTAGGACTTTATAACTGGATATTCTAGAAATCCGTGAAGTAGAATAGCCTGATTCTGGACAACTTTAAATCAAGAATAGGATGATGTACTTTTCAGGAAATAGTGAAAATCATAAGAGAAATGGTGTAACCATGGTGATCAGAAAGATAGCCCAATGAGTAACCTATTTTGTTCCTTTGTAGAATAGGATTATGCCCCTACAAATACGAAACAATACTGGCGCACTTAACATTGTTCTGATTTATGCCTGCGAAAAAAATAGAAAAGAAATCGAATTATTCTACAACCAACGAGACTCAATCATAAAATTAAGTAAGTTGAGAGACACTACAATAGTTATTGGTAGGTTTAATACAAAAGTAGAAACAAGGTAATGGAGAAAACAAGTAGGAGAACATTGACTCGGAGGGAAAAATGAGAGGGAAGAAGGATAGACACAGTTTTGCCAAAAGAAAATCATGATATTACCAAATCCGTTCTATAAACCCTCAAACTGAAAACTCTATATGTGGAAATTTCCGTAAATATAACAACAAAATTGTCAGAAATTATACAGTTTAAATCCATATAAATGAACGACACCTAAACTTATTTAAGTCAGTTAAAGTATAGAGCAGATGTTAACTAGAACCAAAATCTAATAATTGCTAAAATAGATGTCAAGCTGAAAAGACCATGAAGCAAGTAAACCAGACCAGATTTATATCAGTAAACTGCAAAACCCAGAAATCAGAAATAAACTTAAGATAGAACTCAATAATAACCTCGCAGAATTAAAAATCCAAGAAAATGATAACTATAAACACAAAGTAGAAAATTTGAAGAACTTTAAAATGACGGCAATGAAAGCAACTAAAATACTATAAGAATAAGGTTCGGTGAAAATAATAGTGGATGACAGACGAAATCTTTCAATCGATGGACAAAAGAAGGAATTTCAAAGAAAAAACTGATAAACAAAAGGAGATACGAACGCAAATATGGTTTAAAGTTAGCTAGGCAAAACAACAGTTCTACAGGGAGAAATGAGAGAAGATAAAAAATTGCAAACAAAACACGACAATCATTACTTCCATAAAAAATGTAAGAACTTAGAGATATACAAAAACTTAGAAAATAGAATATTATGATGATTGAGAATGGTAACCTAGTAATGGCGGTGGAGAGAAAGCTGAAGGGATATAAAGAATACATGAAAAAACATTTTATGAGTGAAAGAAAGCAAGATAATATAAAATATACTGGCAACGATGAAGAACCAAATGTAAGAAAAAAATTATCATGAGATGATAGTCAAGATGTGCCTAATACTTGGAAAAATCTGCTTACAAAACATCAACCAGTACCACTTAGTAACGAAACAGATTACAACTCGGCAATGCAACCCCAAACATTGGCAACAGGGCCGATGACGCGTAGCAGGTGTCGCAACCTGATGGGCCGGAACCATTCGGAAAACGAATGCGTCTGACGTGCACACGGTACCGACAGCACCGAAGTCGCATGCGTCAGTTCGCTCGTGAACGCCATATAGTGAGCTTTGAAAATGGTGAATGAGATTTCACCGAAAGGTCAGCTGCCTTACAGTCCTGAGACGGAGTCAGCACATACACGATATGCCCGAAAATCTTCCATTAGATATATATATATATATATATATATATATATATATATATATATATATATATATATATATATATATATATATATATATATATATAATAAAATAGGAAACTCTCGGCTACACGGACATATAGACTGCTGATAAATATTTCTCTCATGTTAAAAAGTGCTGCAAAATAATGGAAAATCTCGGGGTGCGAAAACGCTGTTTCGTCCAAGTATGGCACACATCGGGCCATTGCGTTCGGTACAAACCATCACCTTGTATATGTATCCTATAAAGGGATTTTACAGTTGAAAAATAGTAAATAAGACACAGTAGCGACATCTCAATAAGACAAGGGCAACACAAACTAACAATATTTTATAAAACTGGCATGTGAGAGCACGACGCTAAATTAAAAAAGAAATATATCCAAACTCGATACACGAAACATGCTACTTCAATGATAGAGGTCGCATTATTCGCACTTTACTTAAACTGCGAAATTCGTGATTGGTTTGGTTGCGATGCCGAATTTTTAATTTAAACGGTTAAATTTTGTTTGAAAGCCAAAGTAGTTGTAATTAATAAATTTTTCAGACATAGTTATTAAAGAAAAAACTTCAAGATCGTAAAATATTAGTTAATCGTTTTTATGTTAAATAAAAAATAATTTGCTTAATATTTTTTAAATTAACATCAGAGGACTAAAATTTTTTTCAAGTCATTGGATTTTGTAATAATTTTAAATGATTATTGAAATTAGGCTAAATATTTACATAAGACTAAACAAAAATATTTGATATATAAGAACTAGATATTCAACACTGAGTAACGTTACTAGTCAGTCGTAAACGAACGCATACGAAAAATATAATTTCAAATAATATTCCTTAAATTAATTTTTTTTTAAATCAAATTTTTCTAAAGTTAACAGCTTAGCTCAGCTTCCAGAAGTCACATAATTATTTATATATTTGTTCAAATGTATTCCAAAATTTGAGAGCTATAGCTCAATCATTCAATCTCGGTAAGAAACAACAAGTAAGGCAGCCAGAGAGTCCAGGTCTCGTCGAGTAGTTTTGAAGGGATCACACCAACCCATCCTGCCTTTGTGGTAGTTTCAGATAATATAATTAACGAAAAAGCATTCCACGATGACTACGTTGATATTTCAAAAATTGCGACCATACCTAATCGTAGTTCAGAAAGGGACTCAATTATGCTTGACTGAGTTCTCCCTAACCATCTCGTAATTCCCTTCCAAAGAATAGGCTTGGCGGGAGACCTACAAGACAAGCTAATGAAGAAATAAATAGTTTACACCGTTCAGTAATAAATATTGGGATTCGACTACCATAGCTTTTCTACCCAATATTTCTGTTTTACTTCAGCCATTGAAACAAGATATACCGACAGATGGAAACGATAGGCTGTCCTTGATGCAATAATAGCCAAGAGTAAATATATTAGCCCATAAAGATTTTTAATCAATTAATTAAAAATACTTCACCTTGAAAATATATCTTTCATTTCAAGTTCCATAAAATCCTGATTTTTACTTAAGAAAAAATTCACAAAGCTGTCAGAGGTTTCAGCCATTAAATCATAAATTATTCTCATTTTGCTTCCAGTATAATTAGGACTTAGGGTTGACCTCATGTCTTTCCATTTTTGACCTAAAAATTATGATATATTAAGAGACATTGAAAATATTTTTAATAATTTTCTCACAGTATGCCAGCTTGCAATAAAACGAAATTATTGTTTTATATTACCTGCAGTACGTTTCTAATTAAAACTGGTATCGAAAAATCTGCTTTCAAAAATACAGATCTACATAAACAAATTTAGATAAAAAAAATTGTATATCAATTTTAAACCAAGAAAACATTATAAAGATTATAATTCAAACATACCTTTAAGAATGAATAAATTATTACCCCAGTTGGGATCAACTTCAGGATCAACAGATAAGTCCCCGTGATCAGTAAAGTGCTGAAATTCCTTTACCGTAATTTCTTTAATTAGTTCTGGATCATTTATAACCAGAGTAGGTCTAAAGAAGTGGTAGAAACCAAAATATCTAAAAAATAATTAATTACCACATTGTTAGTGCCCCGGAATAAGGCCCAAAGTCGAAATGGAGTTAATCCGAATGAAATTTTGGTATTATGATAGGTTAAAATTCAAAAAGTTTTGCTTGTCTTTAATTGTACCTTTTTCAATTTACTTTGATTTTAATTTATTTAATCGTATAAATTCTATTGCGACACTATTTGGCGTTGAAGAAAAGAGTGATAATTGAATCTGTCTTATTTGTTATTTATTGAATTATTATTGCTTTATTAGAAGAGTTACATCGATATTTATAACTAATTGCCCCAAAATTAATTTCTTAATTTACGTTTTCGTACGTGTTTCTTAAATGTGAAAAACTTAGTATAGTAGATAACTTATAGTCAAAATACAGACCCGTAGTGCTAAAAGTGTATTACCTGTGACCTTTTCCTTGTTCATACATCCAGTTAACAAAGTTGAGAAAAGCTGTTTTTCCAAATATCGTTCTCCAACTATCGCCAAGAATTGGCCATGGATTACCTTGCTTTACTCCCTTATTTTTCCAGTAAGATAGGGGTTTTACAAAATAAAACCAAAATGTTGCTAATAGCACAAATGATAATACAACGGAGATCATTTTTCTTGTAGAATCTCTGAAAATTCAAAAAATATATTTACTTTAGACTTGTCATCACATTGTGATACTCCTGACGGTTTTTGTTTTTGACCATATCCCAACAAGCAAAGTTATTTTATAATCTGAAGAAAGAGTCTACAACTGTTTTATTTTATTTGTATTTTATTACTACTTCCAAAATGCTAATTGATTATATAAAGATACAATGAACACTATTCTCTTGCAGGCAAGTAAAGTGTTTTATAAATTTATCATCAAAATATCTGTACATTAAAATTATAAAATATGTTATAAAACAGTCACAAAATTATGACAGAAGCCTTCTTATAAACAATTTATTAAACATTTCAGCCTATAAAATTAGTGGTTTTTTAGTAAATAGCAGTGACAGTTTTAATTCAGTTATAAATATATTTTAAAATTATTTTCAAGTTGCTTCCACTACGTTATATTGATGTGCTTTTAAAAACGATTTCGTTATTAAAAGTAAATTGTTGTCTTAGAGATCATTTTAAAATTGTTTTATGGTATGATACTCTTACTATAATATGAAAACAAAAAAAGTTTTTTAATAAAATTAAACTGTTTTCATGAATATTCATTTGCTGTCGCTAACTACATAATAAAACATTTGGGCGGAGCCAGCTGATCTTCATCTAAATGTCATGTAGGTAACTAAAAGTTTCTGTCGCTTTTGTGTCGCTAACGCATAAACGGGCATAACTACACCAAAATACAAAAAAAAAGCAAAATTCAAGCAATAAGTTTTAAAGGTTATGTACGATGAATTGCCGGTACATAGTCGCATTTAACACTAAACAAAAATAAATTTATCATAAAAGAGATAAAACATAGCAAGAATTAGTAATGTATTTTATAAGAATCGTCAAAAAGTTGTTTATTAGCAATATAGGCACTTTCGATCCTTACTTGTTTTCACAAGGTTTCCGTTTTTGGTGGATGAAGTTCTGCTAGGAGTTTATAAAAATGGACATTGCACTTCCAGTATATGACGTCAGTTGTCAATATAGGTCATATAAGCTTGACATAACTCCATTCAATTATTTTTTTTTGTTAAAAAACATTATTTATTATTAAAATTTAATTTAATAAATATGAGAAATCGTAATATAAAGTTATAATATTATATTTATTATATTGAAGTTGTAAAATGAAGTTCCTGTCAACCATGGCAGCGGTGTGGTTAATGGCCATTAGTCACTGGTATTAAATACACTCATTAAAAATGTGCATCATTATAGGTGATGAAACAAAAGCAAAATGAATACATTTCGAAACAATCGTGAACAAATATTCTTTCTTAATTTTTATCACCCTGAATCTTGATTAAGAAGCCCTTTAGGACACATGTTACTTGACTCAAATTACATCCTATAATTAGATCATAATAATTCATATAAAAATATTTTTTATTGTAGATGACTCATTTCGAAAAAGAACAGCTATTTCAATTAAGGGGAAACGTAATTACCGATGATGAGTGTTTAGAATCATCGGACGAAAGACTAAGCTCTGCAAAAGAATAGAAAAAGGGCGAATTGGAACAAGTATTTCCTGAGCAGCAAATATTTCCTGAAGCTATGGAATTGGATCTTTCTGCTACCCCATCCAGAGATAATAATTGCTTAAGTTTTGTTGGCAAAGATAATACTACCAGATGAGAAAAAATATCTTCCAGACCAAAAAATACAAAAACGATATCAGACAAACTTGTAAGATCTTTACCAAGACCAAGCAGATGTACAAGAGATTTAAAAACGCCTAGTGAAATATAAATATATTTTTTTAGTGATGAAATTATTGACATAAGTGTTTAGTTTACAAATAAAACTATTAAAACAGTTCAAGCAAATTTCTCACGTGACAAGAATGTGAAGTTTACATAATCTGACGAGATTCAGACACTATTAGGTTTATTGTATTTGGTAGGGAAATAGCGAGCATTTGAATTTAGAAGACTTCTGGTATTGAAATATTTCCTTTGGTGATGTCAGGTGGAAGATTTCTTTTTTGATCAGAGCCATTCGATTTGATGACAATGCTACTCGAAAAGACCGCCTAAAATAGACAAATTGGCACCAATTCGCGAAATGTTTAGTTTATTTATAGAACATTGTCAGTGGCAGTGATACCACCATTCATTATATGTCACAATAGATGAGATGCGTCTTGAATTTAGAGGAAAATGTAATTTTCGCCAGTTTATTCCTTAAAACCAAACAAGTACTGAATAACGGCATATGTGCTGTGCAAAAAGATTTTATACCAGCATCATGGATTTTTATGTGGGCCTTCAGCCTGATGGTCCATTTAAATTATTCAATAATCCTTATGATGTTTTTATCCGACTTTCGCAACATATACAGAAGAGTAATTGAAATAATATTATGGACAATTGATTTACTAGTGTGCTGCTTTTTAGGCAACTCTATTTAGAGAAACTGACAAAAGTAGGCACTATTCATAAAAACAAGTGAAGTTTGCCAATCGAATTTACTACTCCTACGAAAAGATCAAATAAAATAAGTATTTTAGTTTTTAGTCATGAAGGTACCCTTATATCATATGTTCTCAAAGCAAAAAAATGTATTACTGTTGTTCACAATGCATCATAATGATGACATAGATCAAGAAACTGGCGATCTGTTCAAACCAGTAATAATGACAGAATACAACAAAATAAAAAGTGGTGTTGACATGGTTGACAAAATGGTTGCTAATTAGGACTGTGCTCGCGATACTCGCAGATGGTCACTCGCAATTTTTTATTCTATAATGAATATCGCTGCAATAAATTCTCATATAATTCCTTGTGTCAATAATCAGGATGAACCTTTGGTAAGAAGATATTTTCGTTAAACTTTTTCACACTCTATTCCAATCCCATTTATGAAATTGACCTAATATTCCGAATATTCCATGATCTTTGAGATTGCGGCTAAAGGAAATAACGGGCCAAGTGGCAGCCATACCTAGAACAGGTGGTAAGACTTTGTTGTGAGTGTAAAAATAGTTCTCACTAGTTGCTATGTGTTAAAATATTATTATAATATGATTAAATACACAAAACATGTAACAGAAAAAATCCTTGTCATGGGCCGACGTGACTATAATTCCAGATTCTCTTAACGCGACACTGTAGGGTTGAGATATTTCTTCTTTAAACATCGTGGCTTACTAAATTAAATTCGAGACTACAAAAGAAACGCAGAAACACGTTACAAATTGGACAGCATTTTTATATTTGGTACCTAAAACGACTATTTTTGATCACTTGAAGAAAGATGTATAAAAAAAGCCGATACTTTAGGAAATGTAGTTGAAGCAATATACTATGATTGGCATCAAACTGTTTTACAAATTGACATTCAATATGATTCTTAAAATCGCATATAAATTTTCAGAGCAGAATAAACTTCCGCATTCCGATGACGAAATAAGAAAATGGTTCGTAAATACTGGTATGATGGTTTTATGAAAAGGCATCCTAGAATTTCTTTAAGAGAACTTAAAGCTACTTAACTAAACCGAATTAATGCTTTTAATGAAAGTGAAGTTAAGATATTTTACAATTTGGAATCCATACAGAACAAATATCGTTTCGAACCAAATAGGATATTTAATGTTGATGAAACAAGAATTGCCTCATAACTCACTTTAACCCAGTCAATATAACAATTGACAACCACTCCAGTCAACCAGACTAGATACTCTTATGGGCTACGAAGGAAGCAACAAAGGTGCTCGACAGCTCAAGAAGGAGGTGGGGGATTTCACAATATTTAAAGAAATAAATAAAGGATTATGAAATTGGTACTTACCAATCACCCAAGAAGCCACAGGTGTCCTACACTACCAACCTAAACCAGAAGGTCATCCGATGTTTCGAAACTCATAGAGGCTCACCTAACCTAGCATTACGAAGCATAGGGACCAAGTAAATAAACGCATATCTTTTCAAAGCACGAACGGGCACTAATATAACAATGATTCAATATAAAATCAGCAAGTAAATGTACACATTAAAATTGAACTCAGAAGGTACAATTAGATAACTCATTAGAAAATATATAATAAATGATTACTTTTAATTATATTTAAATAACTACCCGTTAACCCTTCGTCCGAGTCAGTATACGAATCGTCTTATTTTAATAATTAAATCCTAGCGCAGAAGTTATCACGCTCATTGTGCACAGTGAATCGCAATTCTGCAGGACATAAATCAGGGCATATTAGGTGTGCATTACCCATCGGATGAATCACAAACTTGGGCGTAAAAAATGGTTTAAAATTAACCGAATGAAGCTTCAAGTATGATGTATAATAAGTAAACCTGATGAGATGTTAATAAATTAAATTAAACAATACAGTACATAAAGTAACATAAAAACCTGAGGTTTAGGCATCGTAATACCCCTTGATCTACGAGTAGGTCACTGCGTCCTCCAAGGACGCTGTACCCCAAAACCAAAACAGAGTCTTGTTCTCCAAGGTTCCACACAGAGGAACACTATCCAAGCCAGGAACAAGAGACAGCTACAAAGGCCAGGAATAAACCATACAATATCCAGGAACCTAAACCAAGAACTAAAATCTGGTTCAAAAGAAAACTGGATATCCAAAACAAAAATCCGTTCAGAAAAAGAACCCTCTTAGCTGAAGGCTTTTTCGTTATTCCACGGCAACGTACTTTTTCCTAAAATGACCGACCAAAAGGCGTGAACCATACTAAAACTGCCTTTAAACACACAAAAATACTAGAAAATATCACAGGGTCAAAGATACAGTTAGTCCTTTTTTCAGATGGAATAAAATTTTCTGCAAGTGTCTTAATGGCTCACACACCGTAACTTTTTCAACGGTCACTTTAGAAAAACAACGATTTTGAGCCGAAAATCACTTTGATACAAAATGCCTAATACAAAAGAATGACAGGATTTCGCACATGCCTAAAAATAACGGTTGGGACTAATATTCACGACACATACCCGCCAACGGTATGCAACTAGTCATACATAACAGCTGACCAATTTAAGCATTTATTGAATCAACAAATAGTGCAGAACAATACACAGTGTAAAAAATCTAACATTTCCCCTATTCAACACTCCGTTACATTCTTCATCCTACGGGAATTCTCTAGGGAAGCAACATCCAACCTGTGACGTTAAAGCTACGTCAAACGGCCTGACAATCAAAATAAACCTTAGCCAATGACAGTTCTAACGTCAGGAAAAATGTTATAATAAAGCCACAAACAATACACATTTCTTCTGAAAAAGAATAAATATTGACTCAAAAACTACATTATCCTATTAATAAATTAAAAGCAGGCCCCAGGAGATTATGGAAAAAAAAGTACAATGACGATATCTAAAGTTTCACCTTACTTTCTTTCCACATCGGTTTGTTTATATCTTTTCCATTTAATATTTTCACCCTTTTTAATACTTTGAGGGGAGCAAATGTTAACAATACGGCCTAAAATGATCTATCGGAAACCCATAATACTATTACGCTTCCCTGATACCCAGAAATAGGTTCCGAGCTATAGAATTCCTAGAGAGAAGTCTTCATGTAAATAACAGTATTTATAAGATATTCCGCGCTTTTAAAACCACATAACTTTTATAGAATGATATTAGTTGTTAGTAACTAGTGGCTAAATGATAAGGTAAGCCCCAAATATTTAGATTATAAGCGTAAATACTAGCGCTAACTTAGGTTGTATGTTTAGAACGAAATCTAAATGTAACAAAGTGTACAAAGAAATTCAAAAATATTGGCAGAGAAGGGCCAAAAGCAAATAGAAAGGACAACAAATGGAGAAAGGGGAAGCACCATAACAGTCGTTTGCGCCTTTAGTGCAGCTGGTCAGTATATATGCCCATTTTACATATTTAAAGGAAAGAGAATTATTAAAAGGAGGAGTATGATGCTGTAACAGATTGTGGATCAAACAATGAAATTAAATTCGAAAAAATAAAATTAGCGGGTCCGAGTGCTTTTTTGTTAAGCAGTGTTCTATCTCAAAGCTTGATTCGTTTTTTTCACATAACTCTGTACGTCGGCAGAACTTGTAGAAGCCATAACATCACAATCTAACTTTGTAAATAAATACCACTTCGTTTAATTTTTACATTTGTAAAACACTCGTATTTTTTCCAAACCTATCAACTCCTTCACAGTTGTTTATTAAACAGTAAGACGCTATAATACCCTTTAGCTTCTCGATATGTTCTAAAAATTTGCGCAACTACTCTAATAATGGATAAATTATGATCTGTACTAAAAAGATAAGGAGGTACAAGGTGAATATTCTAATTTTGGTTAGATTTGCTGTATCAAATATTTTATTGCAGAGGTCTCCAAACTACGGTCTGGTGTCCAAAATAGTTCACGACCATCACGCATCCGCAGGCTGTAGTTTATTTGGAGTACATTGGAAAATTTACAATGTAAAAAAATCGTATCAAATAATAATCAGATGTTTTTATTTAACGACCAGTTAACAATAACTGAGATGCCACCTCCTGAACTAAACTTTTCTGGATTCCACTAGATGTCGCTACTATATATTTAACATGGTCGTAAGAATACGTAGCGCGCAATATGCGTATCAGCTACCTCTGCATTGAAATGTTCTTAACAATTGCCCTTAAGTACCAACCGAAACTGCGAATGAATTTGAGTTCACCCCTGCGTCATAGATATATCTGACTCGTAGGCTGGTTCCAATACGAGACTTTGCGCCTAATTCAAAACTACTGTCTGTTGGTCTTGGCTCTAGGGATTTAACGGAGGAGTCAGTGTAGCACTTGGGTTAATAAGTTTTTATATTCCCTATTCTATTATATAAAATGTTAGTTATTTTCAACAAAAGATACCATTGACTTTTTAATAAACGTCATAGGTATAGTAACTTTTCTGATTAATGGTCGGTACAAAAATAAATAAATAAAATTGGAGCAAGAGACCAACACCTGTTGTGTTGAGTAGAAATTTGTATTAATAGATATTTGAATAAAATTATAGAAAAGCTTGGAAATTATTTTTTACCATAACATTGGGACTATAGTTGTTTCTAATGATAATGGCCTTATTCGAATATAATTATTTTTATTAATCATTTTGAGTATAGTCCACCTTGTATAACACTCATAATGTACACATAAAAGCAAACGATTGAAATCTATTTTCATTACTAATCAAATTTTATATATAGACAATTTATAATTTAAATGGATGTTGATATTTAAGTACACAGTAGCGGCCCAAGTGATAATAATTAACTCGGGTAAATTGGAATATATATATATATATATATATATATATATATATATATATATATATATATATATATATATATATATAATTTATTTTTGTATCTTAAACCTTTTGTTAAATATTTTTTTCTAATATTTTCTTGGGTATAGGTACCAAGAAAATATTAGAAATATATATATATATATATATATATATATATATATATATATATATATATATATATATATATATATATATATCTATATGTATATATATATATATATATATATATATATATATATATATATATATATATATATATATATATATGTTATGTCGGATATCACGGGTGTGATGTGTAATCGAAGGTTTTCGGGCATCCCGTGTATGTGCTGAGTCCCTCTCAGGACTGTAAGGCAGCTGACGTTTCGGTGAAATCTCATTCACCATTTTCAAAGCTCACTGTATGGTGTCTATGTTCGCTCGACACAAGATCGACCTCTAAACAATATCTGAATAGGGTATAGTATAAATAATGAAGGTGTTGGATAGTTTCAATTAGTGTCAAGTAAGAGTTAATCTTTATGGAGATAAAGTATTATAAGTTTTCCATCTCCCTTCTGAAGTAGGTGAGAAACATGCCTATTGAAGCATAGCTGAGAGTCATGTGCCGTGAAAAAATTGGAAACAATTCGAAGATCCTTATTAATGGCAGCAGAAGCTTTCCTAATATTTTCTACAACAAAAGAATGGGTATCATGTGCGTACTGGTGATAACAACAATTTTTTAGAAAGTTACTAAAGTCAGACGTCATAGTAAATAATAAGGGGTATAAAATATTCCCATGTACAATTCCCTTATCTACTGAATGAAACCTGAAACAATATTATTAAAAACTACATATTTTTAGAAGTTAAGGAAAAAGAAATACTTTTTTATTAGATTTGCAAACGCCAGTCATTGTGGTTATAATGAATGTTATCTTGCAATGTTGTCAGATTTTTGACGTATTCATTAAAAGAGAAAAGATTCTTAGCACAATTATATAAAAATTTGCAAATTGTAAATAAAAATAAAGTCACTTATATTAATACCAAATACAAAAAATTTAAAAAACCTGAATTAACCTGGAATGATTTGAACTAACCTGACTAAAATTAATTAGAACTAACCTGATCATACAATAGCAAACCTGAACTAACCAGCACGAACTGAAACTTAACCAGCATAAGCGGTTAGTAAAAACCGGAACTAGCCAGAACAAAACAAACTAAAGAAAAACCAAAACACACCTGAACTAAACAGAATAGTCTTAAACTAACTTTTTAAGCATTTACTTCTAGAGACAGTATTCTTTGCTTCATGCGCGTTACACAGGTGTGAAGCTCTGAATGCCGCCTCAAATAGTATATGCTCGAAGAACTAGCTAGAACAGAACAAAGGAAAAACTAACCTGTTTTACTTTAAAACTCCCTAAAATAATACTTTAATGTTGAACATTTGATATGTGACTTCAACATTTTTAACATGGCGATGAAAATAAATACAAATTTACGTTTTTGAATATTTTTTTTTATATTTTAAAAAAGTTCTTAGACACAACTTGCCGGTTTTCCACATTGATATTTATTTAAAAACAATATATATTATGCTCTTAGGTAACAAAATGTGTGAAAAATCCATTATGTAATATGTTTTTATAGTGATATGAAACCTTCATTTTCATCAAATTGGCATTTTGAAAGACAATAATTTAGTAGTATTACACATTTGATACAAGATGGAAAAATACATTTCTTACCAGTCTGTACATTGTACAGGTGAATATTTACTAACCAATAAATAGTTCATATAACACATTTCACTTAAACTATATAATACCAATGTTATGAAAAATATAAATAAATAAACGTACCTTTATGTTCGAGAAATACACAAAATTATTCAGTAACTGAAAATTTCTTTTACTATGAAGACATACACTGAAACTTTCAGAATTAACGATTTATTAATTGGGCGAAGGTTTTATATACTAATTTTGATATAATGTACGAACCTGTACTACAAATGAAAACAAAAAAAATATGACACAGGACCGTACTTATGATTTTGCATATTGCTGATGTCCTCTGCTTTTTGTTATGACTAGGACAATGACTTATCAAAATTTATTTATGTATTAAACCCGTAAGATTAGATCTAAACTTTAAATATTCATACGTTTAATCCCACGAGGCATACATTTTTTCAAAACAATATTTGGACGAGTTACTTTCTAAGGGTGAATTTTGTTTTTTTTTATTATTCTTCTAATGGATATTACCATTTTATCGTAGAAAAGAGGAAGTTTTCATACGAAAGTTCGTTATACCCTTTGCAAGGCAAGCATTATATACAAAGATTTATTGTTATTGGTAGTTGCCCCATCTTTCGGAGGTTTTTTTGCATTACCAATATATCCAAATTATGGAAAATCCAGACAGTTGATTTTAAAATGAGCTACCTTATAGGGAACGTCTCCACAGAACTACAATTCCTCTTTTTGATTGTGTATTCCACATGCCATTAACGTCAAAAATTTTACATTTGCAAATAGCAAAACATTGCTTGAAATATCGACTATTTGAGATAAAAAGCAAAACGATGAGTGACGCAAGATTATTGTCCTGCGGAGCCTTGCTTTTTTACTTTATGCATTTGTTAACATTAAGGAGTAAATTACTGATATTATTCCACTGCTGAATAATATTTAGACAATGTTGTTAGTCTATACAGTCAATTATGTCACAGATTATGCTAAACAACTCTATATCACTTGGATATGGTGGAATATCGACCATTATATTTCTGATGAAAAACAAAAAGATGAGTGGCAAAAATATACTGTCGCTGCAGGGCATTTCTTGCTGTCTTAAATTTATAGTACTCATGTCCATGGCTAAGACCTAAAACTAAATGATTTAGACAGGGATGCTAGTATAGAATAAAAATTATGAAAATACATAAACATACTCTTAGACAAGAAACGTTGGTGTTTCGTGGAGGTTATTTTATTATAATGTCTTACTATTTGATTTAAAACATTATTTTACATACATTTTATCAAAAAGCATTCTGAAACATCAAAAATTTGATTAATCACAGTTTTTTTGATTGTTCCAATTTTTGAGATTTTAAAAACATACCGCCGGAAAACTAAAGATGGAATTAAATATATGTTATTTCACTCGACAGGTAAGTGAAAAAGAGATCACTCCAACTTTGAACATAATTATTTTTACAGTTTTTACAGTTGGTTATTGGGTTTATATAAGCATACGTCTGTGAAATTTTATAGCTAAAAAAGGAAAGGTTGCTATCTACGGACAGCCTTGATAAAATATTAAAAGTCCCTAGTAGCTCCAAGAAAGGAAGTACAGCAACCTTGCTTGCTTTATTTTAATAATTTCCCCTATTTAACAAAACTTTATACTTATAAGTCATTTATTTTCAATTGTAGTAATTCGGAAAGTAAGGTAAAATAAATCGTCATTTTTAATTTTAAAATAAAAGAAAAAACCTTACTACTACAATCCTGTAATCGTATGGTTTTATTGCGAATTAGAATCATTGGCATAGAACAAAACAATCGCATCTCCAGTCCATCCAATAAAAATAAACTATCTTATCTTTACTTCATCAATAACGCCAAGTAAGAAAGGATCACCGAAAATAAAAACAGTCGATTAAAAATATGAATTTTTGCAGGTCATTCCCAAAAAAATTATTTTTCGTCACCCGCAGTAAAAAAAATATATTCGTAATCTTGGATATCTAATTCAAGGTAATTAGTGACACAGTAAAATTGTACGAAGTTAAGTTGCATAAAAATTACTTTAATACATTTTACCTCCCTTCATTTATATCACCAGATTTACATTGTTTCAGCAGTTCTTTATTTGTTATTTCAGTATCTTACTGCCTTTTTTAATATATGGAATCACCTGCCTAAACCACAGGCAAAGATTTTAGTTACACAGTCGCCCAAAAAAATATAGCAACGCAAGAAATAATTACACCCAAATTGAATTAATTATTTCTTTAAAAGACAATCGCGAGGCTGAACAAACACGACTAAATGTAAAAAGAATCATTAGAATGATCAATCCCGTAAAAAAAACTCAACACAGCTAAGATTAGAGTTTCAAAAAACTTAAATAAAAATGAAATCAATGCAAACATCATTATTGATATGCCATCAAAATCAAAAACCCTTTTTGAACACATATCTTGAAGAAACAAATAAGATCCTAAATCTAAGATGTCAAACAAAAACTAGTACCACAGAAAGCATTCAGCAGGTGCCAAAATCTCTACAGACTTTTAAAACCACATAAGCTTAATGCTCGCTAAGACCAGTTTTTAGCGCGTACAACTCTCTTGTCCAAAAATTAGTAATCTAGAGAGTCGTATTTTACCTAAAAGGCTCGCAGGAGTTCACAACAATTCGTGTGTTGCTACGTAAATGTCGCATTTGTGAGAAAGCCTTATGGCAAAAAACAGTTCTACAGCTTTCTTGTTTTCTAAAACTTGATACATCCAAAGAAATAGCTCATTAGAAATTTGAGGGAAACGTGTTTAGACGTCCAAGTAACAAAGGCCATGGATAGCCATCTTCAACATACAGTATATAGAAAACCAGCTTACACGGGCAGATACTTCAATGCTGATTCAGACCTTATGGACGCTTATGGAACCTACACTAATACATACGTAGGCTAAACGAACAGAAAAATACCGGCTACTCTAAAACTAAACTAATGATAAGAAACAAATAGATAACATTAGTTCGAGACAGGAAACAGCAAATCTCCGACATTGAACATTACAAGGCAAAATTAATTCGCGAGTTTGTTGAAAATTAAAGGAAAAACAGCTTGAAAAAGAGAGAATGTGCTCAATTTCGCTTCCACTTGAAAATCACTTCTCTAGCGTGACTATTATACAAACACGACGCCTATTCCCAAAGTAAAACCATGAGCGGCTCTCGAAAAACTAACCGAAGGAAATAAAGCTATCGCCAGCTTATAGAAGACCACTAAGACCTCGCATGAAAAACACTGCAGTGAAAATCTCTCTCAGTTTGTTTTCAACAGTAAGAACAGAAAATATGAAATGAGGTTTTTGCGAAACCTCTGCCAGTTTCCAGAAGAAACAGAACCAACGAACGGAAGTACTCCCGGATAGGTATAAAATCCAGAAAAAAGTTAAATATAACAAAAACAGTATAAAAAATTTTACTTTGTGTAAATCTAACAAGAAAGTATTAAAATTTGGTGGTTTTTTAAGTGACAGTCTACCACAATTTGATAACAGAGACTCAGATTTTTATTCCTGAAGTTGTTTCAGAAACTTTGTGTAATAAATACCTACAAACTGCGTCTCTAATAATTGTATCAATATGAAAATATAAAAATTAGTAATTATACAGGTAAAAAATGCTCTAAAGGCTGTAGTTTTGAAAGTATCTCCCGTAATGACAAGTGTTAAACTTTCAACGGTGGTTTTGGAGGCTTAATATTGATAATTACAAAATAAAAGCCGTGTACTTGGAACACACTGCTATTATCCAAAATTTGCCAACCAAAATATTTAAGATCTGTTGTTTAAGAGGAACTGGAATTGTAAGAGACTGTGCTATACGATATAGCGTTTATCAATGAACGAGATTTATAGAGCTGGAAGGATACTTGTCTCTAATATACAAAAATGGAGAAAAATCATTAAATTATTTTTTTACGGCCGATACTTTTTGTCTATATAAAGGGTATATGGTGAATTCAATGGTGGTTTATTTTCATATGTTTTGTCTTCATAGCTTAAATTTAATCGGAAACCTAAGGTTCCAGTCCGAGGGCATGCATTTTTTTACAGGTAAAAACTAATTGTCAAAATGCCATGTCAATCTTTAGATAACAACATTTACTTTTTCGAGTTTTATATAAATAAAATAAGTATTTTAGCTCTAGTAACATGTTTTTGATTTATTATAGTTTTTTGTAAAATAATGTGTTCGGAAAGAATGGGTCTATGAATATAAATTTATTTAAATAACTAATTTTTTCCTTTAAATTTCCAATACTCCAAAAATTAACAAAAAGTAAAACTGCAAAAAGAACCTTAAGTGAAAGATTTCGTTTTCGCATACTTTATCGAATAGTAACCGCAAAGCAGGTTCAAAAAAATACAGTTAAACATATTACATAATATATTAAGTAAAAAACAATTTGCCTGTTTTCATTAATTTTTCAACTGAAAAAGTAAATATTTTTATAGAAAATATGTACTTTCAATAATTTATGGGATACCTAAAATATTAAAATTCAACATTTTCATGATTTTTATTCTGTGATTATTAAAGATTGCTAACATAATTATGTGTTTGCATGTAAACCTAAATTATTGACAAAAACAATTCAGCATATTTGATACTCATTTCTCCTATTCAAAATAGCGAAAAAACGAAAGAGAAAACATAAATAATAGACACGATCATGAAGAACTAGAAGCATGGTCCTAGACACGAAAATCTAGTAGTAATTTAATCTATTCTGCATTGCTAAATGTCAAAATTACAAAAATGTTGTTCGTGACTTACGTTAGCACTTTCCTTTTGATCTGGCACACTGATTATAGCAGACATGCAAAATAAAATTATGTTACTATACCTGATCTCGAATTATAAACAAAAATATTGTAAAGCCAGCCAAAACGAATGTGTTTCATGCATTCCGTTTGAATTCGATTTTTAATCGATCTTGACCAATTAATAGAAAAGTTACAGACGCTTCACTCCCTCAGTTCTTTATTTACTGAGATTTGTGGATCATTGAGTGTAGAAACGTAAAATGCTTGGTTGCCTAAAGGTTTTTCCTCGATTATGTTTTAGTTTTTTCTTTGACTCGAGCACAAAATTAGAAGAAATTATGTAACCAAATATATTATCAGATTGCATGTTTTATACATTCCGTCTAAATTTATATTTTTTCTTTCTTTTTTCCTCATCTTCAGGTCGATGATATGAGTTATACATAAGTTGGAGTGGTGCACGCAGTTCCTGGTAATAATTTGAGGTTAGGTGCAAGCACTTCATAAGTTGTGGTTAGAAAAGTTTCAAGTGATTAATTTTCATGATTTGATGAATTCTAATGACCTCCACTTTATTTCTGTAACTTTGTTGTATTGGTACAGGAATTTCCTGAAGAATTTAAGATTGAATTACTTAATTATCAGGATCGAATAAAACTTGAAGAGTCAGCCGATTATTCTTTTATTTTGGAAAACTGTGTATTATCCCAGATGCTAAATCCTCAGTCTTCCCTCAAATTATTTCGGCTTTCTCGGATCAAAATACATTTATTTTGGAAATTAAATTTTTCTCTTTTTTTAAAAATATGTAATGAATCCTGCAGATAGCAAATTTACAATTTTTCGAGAATCATCTAATATGGATGTAATCAGATATATTTATTTAGTATTTATTTTAATGATTGGTCGAAAATTTTACTAATCATGTTCTTTATAGTGGCGTCGTTCAGGGTGGGCAGATATGGTATTTGTTCCTCTTGATTTCCTTTTACCTAAAATAAGTGATTTAAAAATGTTATCATTATTAAATCTATTAACATTTTATAAGGAAAACTATGTATAGCCCAGCAGTAGTTCTCGCCAGAAGCACAGTTCTATCTAATGGCCTATTTGTCTGGTGCGCTTAGTATTAAATTGGATTTGTAGTTTTTAAATTATTTTTTAGGCATTTCTTGTAAAAATAAATGATCTGTTATTAAAATTAAGTTTGTGAAATTAAAAATAAAAACTTTATTTTGATATAATTTTCGATTTCTCTTTTTTTGAAATACAAACTTGTTCAACCATTTATTAACAAATATATATGTTCATCCGAAAAATTTTTACCATAAGGAGTTCGGTATGGCCATATAGTTTCGCAAATGAATGTATTGATAAGAAGTATGTGAACATTTATATTAAGATTCTCATAAAAGGTAATATCAAATGTCTTTCATCAGTATGCTCGTTCTTTGTTGATGATTAATCTCCATTTACATATAGTTAAAAGTTTTTCCATTTTGTCAGGTTTTTGCCCTAAGACAACCGACAGGCAAATTTAAAAAATAATGAATATCGACTGATAAACTGAAATAATTATGAACTCTTTTCTGGCATAAGTTTTTAATTTCATAAAAGTCAATTTCAACATGAGAAAAGTTTACTCTAATTTTTTTTTTACTTAAAATGAAAAGGTTTAGCATTTTTTTTTGTGCGAATTTAATAATATACATATATTTTTGTGATATTCTTTGAATTGTCCTTCTACTCGAAGGTGGCTGTCAATCTAATTTTTATAAACTATTTTAGGTTAAAACTGGAATAATCATGTGAAGGGTGGAAACAAAATTTTGCCATCTACGTACCGTTTGATTCTTCTAACACATACATTTAAACTATTTAGTAGGTAATATAAATTAGTATAAGGTAATTATTTAGAATAGTGAAAATAACTTTTCGTTCATTGTCTCTTGTTCCTACTTTCACACTTAAAATACAAATCTGATGGATTGTTTCATTTATTGAGTTTTTCATAAGAATCGTACTATCGTTTTAGGTTTGTTCACTTTAACAATTAATTTTTGTTGAATATCAGTGATGAGTGATATTCAACAAAAATAAAGACAATGGAAGTCCAACAGATATCTACTACTTCGCGAAAATCATCATTGTCTATGACCTTCAAACAAACTGTGTTGTTCCCCTTACAGGGCAAGCATTATATCCAAAGATTTATTGTTATTGGCAGTTGTCCCATCTTTCAGAGGTTTTTACATTACCAATAGATTCAAAATTATAGAATATCTGGACAGCTTATTTTGGAAAGATTCATTTATCCACAGTTTCTTTGAATATCATTAATTATTGAAAGTACGACTGTTTCAATTTTTGAGATTTTAAAAACATACCATCGGAAAACTAACGAAGGAATATACGATAGTTCACTCAATAGGTAAGTGAAAAAGAAGTCACTCCAAATTTTCATTTAATTATTTTTGTAGTTTCACTACCCGTTGATTTTTGGGTTGATAAAAGCATACGTCTGACAAATTTCATCGCTAAAGAAGGAAAGGTTGCTATCTACGGACGGCCTTGACAAAATAATAAAAGCCGCTAGTAGCAAAGAAATGTAGTACAGCAACCTTGCTTTCTTTTAATAATTTTCTTTTTGTAACAAAATGTCCTACTTATAGGTAGTTAGTTTTCAATATGTATTAATTCAAAAAGGAAGCTTGTAAAATAAATCGCTATTTTTAATTTAAAAATAAAACAAAAAAAGAGAATACTACTATCCTGTAATCGTATGGCTTTACTGCGAATTAGGATCATTCATATAGAACAAAACAATCGCATTTCCAGTTCATCCAATAAAAATAAACTGTCTTATCAATTCTTTTATTTCAATAATAATGCCTAGTAAGAAAGAATCGTTGAAAATAAAAGTAGCCGATTAAAAAAAAAAGGATTTTTGCAGGTCATTCCCAAAAAAATTATTTTTCGTCAAACGCAGTAAAAAAAATATATTAGGAAACTTTGACATATAATTCATGGTAATTAGTGACACACTAAGATTGAATGAAGTTAAGTTGAATTAAAAATTACTTCAGATATATTTTTATCTCCTTTTCATTTATATCACCAGATTCACATTTCTTCATCATGGTTATTTATTTTTCATTATTTTAATGCCTTTTTTTATTATATAAAATTACCCGCTCAAGTCATAAGTAAAGATTTCAATTACGCAGTAGCCCAAAAAATATACCAACAAAAAAAATAATTACACACAAATCGAATTAATTCTTTCTTTAAAAGACAATCACGAGGGTTAACAAACACGACTACATGTAAAAAGAATCATTAAAATAATCAATCCTTTAAAAAAGAATCCCAACAAATTAAAGCTTCAAAAATCTAAATAAAAATAATAGGAATGAGATCAAAAATCCTTTTCCACCACGTATCTTGAAGAAACAATTAAGATCCTCACCTTTCGATGTCGAACAAAAACTAATATTACAGAAAACATTCAGCAGGTTTCAAAAATTCTGCAGGCTTCTAAAAACACGTAAGTGTAATGCTACCCTAAGACCATTTTTAGCACGTACAATTCTCTTGCTCAACAATTAGTAACCTAGCTGTCCTTATGCAATCATGTGTGAAAAGAATCGAATCTTACGCAAAAGGCTCGCAAGAGTTCACAATTCATGTGTTGCTACATAGATGTCGTATTTGTGACAAAGCCATATGGCAAACAACAATTCTACAGCATACAGAAGGAAACGTTAGAGGTATTTAGACGTTCTAGTAACAGAGGCCATGAATAGTCATTTACAACAAACAGTATATAGAAAACCAAGTTACACGAGCAGATACCTCAATGACGATACACACCTCATAAATCAAGAAGTAAACAGAATGAATTTTAGAACATACAGTAGTAGATACGTAGGCTAAACTAACAGAAGAATTTCAGCTAGTCAAAAACTAAACTTAGAACAAGAAAGAAACATATAACATGAGTTCGAGAAAGGACACTGCAAATCAATGACTTAGAACTTTACAAGCCAAGACTAATTCGAGAATTCGTTAAAAGTGAAAGGAACAGCTGCTTAAAAAAGAGACGATGCGCTCTGTTTCACTTTCATCTAAAAATTTCTTCTCTAGCGTGACCATTATACCAATACGAAACCTATTCCCAAAGTGAGCGGTTCTTGAAAAACTAACCGAAGAAACAAAGCTGTCGCGAATTTATAGATACACACTAAGACTTCGCATGAAAATCACTGCAATCAAAATCTCTTTTAGTTTATTTTCGACAGTAAGTACAGAAGATGCGAAATGAGGTTTTGCGAAACCCCTGCCAGTTTCCAGATAAAACCAGAAATAAATAAAATATTATAATGAAAACAGTATAAAAAATTTTACTTTCTTTAACTCTAACAAGAAAGCATTAAAATTGGGTTGCTTTTTACTTGACTTTGTTTAAGATACTGTCTAATAAATACCTATAAGCTGCGTGTCTAATA
The DNA here is from genome assembly GCA_034092305.1 of Diaprepes abbreviatus. NCBI lineage: Eukaryota > Metazoa > Arthropoda > Insecta > Coleoptera > Curculionidae > Diaprepes > Diaprepes abbreviatus. The sequence continues at coordinate 5,882,763 of JASJET010000144.1, read as the reverse complement.
ATTGTATGAATATGGAAATATAAAAATTAGTAACTATACAGGTAAAAACTACTCTAATGGCAGTAGTTCTGATAGCGTTGTATCTTCCGTAATGACAGTTGTTAAACGTTCAACGGTGGTTTTTGAGGCTTAATGTTGATAATTACAAAATAAAAGCCATACACTTGAAACACACTGCTATTATCCAAAATATGCGGACCAAAATGTTTAAGATCTGTAATTTAAGAGAAACTGAAATTTGTAAGAGACTGTGCTATACGATACAGCGTGTATCAGTGAACTAGTTTTTCGGAAGAAATTGAGTACCTTACATATATAATATTACATGATTTATCCATTCCGTCGGTAAGAATAATAAGGTCACTCTCATGTGGGTACCGGGACATACCGGGATATAGTGGAATGAAACAAAAAAGAGGAAAATGGGGAGACTTCCCACAATTACATTGGTGGGAAGAACTATTCAACTTAAGGGGACAGTTAAATACCTGGGAGGAATTCTGGACTCACGACTGAGCTGGAATGATCATATTGAGGCTCGAACCAAGAAAGCCATATGTGCTTTCTGGGCTTGTAAACGAGCCTGTACATGGAGACTGACACCTAAAGTGCTATTTTGGATATACGCTATGGTGATCCGCTCCATAATAACGTACGCCGCTATTGTATGGTGGCGTAGTACAACAAAGCGCAAACACATTCTTCAACTTGACAAAGTTCAGAGAATGGCTTATGTGGGAATATTGAGTGCGATGAGGACTGTTCCCACCAGGTCTCTGGAAGTCCTGGTGTACCTGCCTCTTCTTCACTTATACATAGAGAACGAGGCCCTGAAAACTGTTTATCGTCTCAGTTGGCTGGGACATCTTGGAATTGGAACAGGCGGCGACTCAGGTGTCTAGGAAAGCGTGGTGGAGAGATCTCCATCACTCCCCATGCGGAAAGACTACATGACGCCGCTTTTAAAATCCAACTTCTCCCTGGAGATACTTATGCCAAGTAGAGAGGATTGGGAGGAAGAACCAAATCTTCCGAAAAATGGATCCTGGTGGTATACTGATGGATCTCGACAAGATGAAAGTGCTGGAGCCGATGTATTCGGCAAGACCACAGGAGTCAGAGAGTACTATGCTCTCGAACAATGTGCCACAATTTTCACAGCGGAAATGTATGCTATTCTGCAGTGTGCCTATCTCTGTAAGAGGGAAATAGACAGGAATAGACTAATAAATATATGCTCAGACAGTAAGGCTGCGATATTGGCACTGAAGTCGAGTGTCGTGTCTTCGCGACTGGTGTGCAAGGATGTACTAAATGATATGATAAGGAAAGGCTGCACAGTCAGACTCGTGTGGATCCCGAGTTACTCTGGCATACGCGGGAATGAGGAAGCAGACCGTCTGGCAAAGTTGGGTTTGACGATCGAACCGTATGGACCCCAACCAATATTACCTGTCCCAATTGCTATTGGCAAGAGGGAATTAAAATCAGTGCTGGAAAGCAAATTTATTGTATCATGGAGGGGAGCTCCTGGAATGAGGTGTGCTATGGAACATACAACTGGGCCTAGTGCACGGCGTACTAAGGAGCTTCTCTCCTTGGGAAGGAAAGAGCTGCGAATTGTGGTGGGATTGTTGACAGGATAATGTCACCTCAGGGGTCATCTTCATAGAATCGGTGTCGAGGGCGACCCGACGTGCAGATGGTGTTTGGAGGAGGATGAAACTGTTGATCATGTTTTCAGAGGGTGCCCAGCACTCAACGGATTGAGACAGAGGTATTTCGGAGATATAGTTTTGTTACCGGAAGCAGTTAGGCAAGTTCAACTAACGAGGCTACTTGGATTCGCAAAGGTGATCGGGCTCGAATAACCTGCAGATATGGTGGGATGTAAAGGACCCAATGGAGGCCTAGGCATCGATGATCTAGTATCACCACCCCTTTTTCATTCATTCATTCATTGATTCACTCAGTGGAATGAAATAGTAGACAAGCTTGCGAGAAAAGTGGCTGAGGTACTTTTTCTGGATCTAGAGCCTTTCTGTGGAATCAGTAGTAGCGTAATGCTGGAAGAACTGAAGTTAGAAGAAGAAAGCAGGAAATCTAATTATTGAAAGGAGCTGCAAGGATTGAGACAAACGAAGATACTGCTGGGGTCTTAACGCCTTAACGCATTGCCACCTCAAGAAAATCGGACTGGTAGAAATATAAAAGTGCAGATTCTGTGAGGGGGAGGACGAAAGCTCTATTCATATTCTTGCAGAGTGTAGCACTCTAGAGGACCTTGGGATGCGATTCTTGGGAGCACGCCAAATCGAAGAAGGGGAGCTAACCACCTTAAAGTCGTCTAATATCCTGAGGGAACTCTTACGACTGGGCAGCAGTAGGGAGGCACAATAGATCTACCAGGTCGCAGTATACAAACCTCCAACTCTACCCACATACATACATGCATTTGGTCTAAATTTATATTTTTTTCTTCTTTTCTCCTCATCTTCAGACCGATGACATGAGTTATACGTTAGTTGGAGGGGTGCGGGCAGTTTCTGGTAATAATTTTCATGATTTGATGCAATCTAATGACCTGTACTTTATTTCTGTAACTTATAACTGTAAAATTAGGTTTATTAATTATCAAGATCGAATAAAAATTGAGGAGTCAACTGATTTTTTTATATTTTAGAACACTGTGCAAATTATTTCGGCATTCTCGGATCAAAATACATTTATTTTGAAAATTAAATTTTTCTCTGTTGAAAAATATGCAATAGAAGGTGCAGATAGCAAATTTACACTTTTTTGAGAATGATCCAATATCGATTTAATCAGATTTATTTAGTATTTGTTTTAATGATTGGTCGAATCTTTTACTAATCATTTTCATTACAGTGGCGTCTCTCATAGTGGGCAAATATGGCATTTCTCCCTCTTGATTTTCTTTTACCTAAAATATGTGATTTTGAAATATTATCTTTAATAATTACAGAATAAAAATCATGAAAATGTTGAATTTTAATATTGTGAGTATCCCATAGATTATTGAAAGTGCAAATTTTTGATGAAAGTATTTACTTTTGCCATTTAAAAATTAATTAATGACAGGCAAATTCTTTTTTACTTAATATATTATGTAATATGTTTAACTATTCGCTAAAGTATGAGAAAAAATCTCCCATTTAAAGTTCTTTTTGTAGTTTTACTTTTTGTTTATTTTTAGAGTAATTAAAATTTAAAGGAAACATTAGTTATTTAAATAAATCTCTATTTAAACACCCATTCTTTCCGAATATATTACTTTACAAAAAAATTATTATAAATCTAAATCATGTTACTACAGCCAAAATAGTTTTTTGTTTATATGAAACTCGAAAAAGTAAATATTGTTACTTATAGGTTGACATGATTAGTTTATACCTGGGAAAAAATGCATGACCTTAGACTGAAACCTTAGGTTTCCGTTAAAATTTGTATTATGAAAACAAAGAAATATGAAAAAAATACCGTTAATAGCCGAACTCATCATATACCTTTTTTATAGACAGAAAGTATCTACTATAAAAAATTAGTTTAATGAAATTTTTTTCAGTTTTATTATATTATAGATCAGTTTCATTGTAGCTCTAGAAAACTCGGTCATTGATAAATGTATCGGATAGCACAAATTTCAATTCCTCTTCAATTATAACATTTTCAAAAAATTCTTTTATTTAGAGCTCTCAAATAAGACAGCTACTAGTAATTCTTTATTATTTTGACATTGTATATATATATATATATATATATATATATATATATATATATATATATATATATATATATATATATATATATAAATGTAACTTTTTTTTAACAAATTTTCGCCCCACGTTGGGCGCCAATTATGACGATTATAGGTATTGCACCCGCACTAAATATTTGCCCGAAAATAAAATTTTGGAAAAATCTGTTATTATTTTATTGCTGAATTTGTATTTTCAAACTATTCTTCACCAATTTGAAGTATTTTCAATTTTCAAATTTTCTATATAGATATAGATGTATTCCTACCTGTAAATTGACTCCTTCTCAGGTGAGTTCAGTTGTTTATAAGATATCAATCAGACAATCAATACACAGAATAATTAAAACACAAAATATAATTTTTATTTACAATAAAAAAAAATGGCACAATATTATTAATTATTACTAGATGAAATTTAATGGCCAATACTTTTATCTTTTATCCAACACTATTTATAATCAATAGGGTATTATTGGATATATATATATATATATATATATATATATATATATATATATATATATATATATATATATATCGTTGTTCCCAATAAAACAATCACTCATAAGACACAAAAGTGCGTGTAGTGGAAAAATTAGCGCAAAAATTAGACAAAATTACAGTGATTGGTGATAAATAAACATTAACATATGAAATATAAGAAGAATGTTTTAATTTTAAGAGTTATTATAGAATGTAAAAATTAAAACAATATTTTATAAAAAAGCTATAAAATGTAATATAGATTTAATTAGTTTACAAGGTAAATTTAAGTTTGTTTTAAGCAATTTTGGCACTAATATTCTAAGAAAATTTTATTAAATAATAGGACAATAACATTAAAAGCAACAATAAACATTTTAGAGTTTTTCCGAACAAAATTTGAGTAAAATTTTCTTACATTTTAAGGTGTAAAGTGTTAGTTTTTATCAATTTTAATATAAAAATAATATGCTAAAGTGGCTTTTACATATATCAAAATGTCGAGAAAACTCTAAAGTATATTTATTGCCAGCTCAATTATGCTTAATAGTCAGATTTAGGTCAGTATATTAATAAAAACGTTAAAATTCCAGTCAAAATTGGTAAAATTAAAAAGGCATCACAAAATACAATTTTTCAAGGTATTAAGGTTTATCACGTTGTCAGGTGTCTAAAAATCTGACTAATCATATTGCAGAAATTTCTTATGTTTTGGCCGACTATAAATAACCAAGGCTTAGAAATTTCGCACTGCGTTTCTCGAGCTCCCGAAAAGTTACATAACCTCAAATTTTCAATTGTTTAAAAAAAGAAACACAAGTTTTCCTACGTCACAAGAAAAAAAAAGTTTAATATTTTGATTTTAAAAGAGGTTATGGGTTTTTGTTCTTGTTAAGTAAAAATTTATTTAAAGTAAATAGTAAAAAATTATAAGTTTGTTCTGTAAAATAATTGTTCAACTCTCAGACAATAACAAAAACGATAATATTATTTTAAGAAGAATATAGAAAAAATAAAATTTAATTGAATTAAGAAGAACATAGCTGAACGAGACTATGGATAATATTTTGTCAATTTCTTACTTTTTAGGAAAAGACAACTAAAATATTTTTGGTGATTTGGAAGTTTTTTAAAAGAAGAAAATAAATAAAAATTCCTGGAATTGTGAACACATAAAAAGGTATTTATATTAAATAAGGCAGCAGAAAGCTTTAAATTTTTCGTAGACATTGAAAACTAGCGTCCAATAATAACCTAACTTTTTTTAAATTAAAGTAATTAAATTACTAAATTATAGTTTGCTGTAGGATAATAATAATATTTATCATCATTAATATTAGGTGTGAAACTATATTAACTACTTGAATCACAACACAGCCCACGATAATTTGTTTAAAATATTATTATTTCTAAAAAATAAACGACGCTTTCCATATAAAACTGCACTAGAGCCATATAGTAGACGATTACGAAACTAAAACGTTGCCAATTTGTGATCCATGTTGTGAAAAGACAATGCATGGTAGATAAAAGTAACTTATGAGTAATATTGATTAGAAATAGTGTTGGATAAAAGATAAAAGTATTGGCCATTAAATTTCATCTAGCAATAATTAATAATATTGTGCCATTTTTTTTTTTTGTAAATAAAATTTATATTTTGTGTTTTAATCACTCTGTGTATTGATTGTCTGATTGATATCTTATAAACAACTGAACTCACCTGAGAAGGAGTCAATTTACAGGTAGGAATATATCTATATCTATATAGAAAATTTGAAAATTGAAAATACTTCAAATTGGTGAAGGATAGTTATAATTTATTATAATTATTTTTTACCTGGCGCTCACTAAATACATACTAATTTTTAATTAAATTTTGGCAATATTTCGAAAAATGGAAATACAAGTTTAGTAATAAAATAATAACAGACTTTTCCAAAATTTTATTTTCGGGCAAATATTTAGTGCGGGTGCAATACCTATAATCGCCACAATTGGCGCCAAACGTGGTAGAACAGCGAATACAAGGGAGATTGGTAGAGATAGAAGGGTGCATATTCTCTGAGGATCAGGACGAAACCTCTATTCATATCCTTTCAGAGTGCTTTATAAAACCTCAGAATGCAGTTCTTGGGGACACACAATCGAAGAAGGGGAGCTACTTGAAGCCGTCCAATATCCTAGGGTTCCTGAGGGAAATAAGACCTGCTCTAACCGATAAGAAAACTCTTACGATCGGACAGCAGTAGGAGGGCACAATAAATCTACCAAGTCTCAGTGTACAGACCCCAACTCTACGCACATACATACAACTATTTTTTGACTACAAGTTTATTAATTTTTTGTTTCATTGTTATTAGGAAAAATTATCAGAAATTAATCATAATCTAACTATTAAATTTTCTTTTATAATCACAAGAATTAAGGTAACGCAGCAACATCGCGTGAAAAATATCTCTAGGTAGATTTAAGAATTTTTTTACTCTGTTATGAAATGAGTGATTTTTTGCAATAATTTTATCTTGAGTATTATATCCCATTTAACTGAGGGAACATAATTGGAAAGGTTACCTAAAAGTTAGTTTTATATGGAAACTTGACACTAGAATCATATTCTTATTTTACAATTTCAAAATAGCGGATTAGCAAAACACTAGTTAAAAATCAGGCATTTTAATCATTCTTTAAATAATTGTTATTAGTGTTTTAAATAAACAAGAATTTTAGTTTAGATTACTTCACTATTTCTTCATTTAAATAAGGTTAGCGTAAAGGGACGCCAATGAACGAAATAAATAAAACACTCAGTGCTTACTAGGAATTTTTTATTTTTAGTTTTTCACCTTTGTTTCACAGTGTGGCATAACTAAATAAAAAGAAAAATAGTTATCCCATTGTTCCTGTTTCTATCTGCTTCTATTTGCTGACCAAATAAATGGGCGTTTACGAGATATTGATTCCTACATATATTAGTAGCATTGTTAGTATTTAGCAAAAAAATATTTGTTTGAAAGTTTGCGATCTTGATAAATAAGTATTAAAAAAAATAAAAGATTCCTAGATTACTTAGAATTATCATATAGGCACCTACTTAAGGATAATTATTTTTAACAACTAATGTAAGTACTGAAAGTGATAACAGACGCAGTGTAAATAATTTAAAAACTCTTTATCTTTATATGAAATTGGAAATAACTAAATAAATCTAGATTTTCAAATAATGGATAAAATTCCCGCTAATTTTTTGTAACTTGAAACATAAATGTTTTGAGAAAATAAATAAATTTTAAATATAGGAACACTCTAGTGTGCCAGCCAAGTTCTGGAAGACACGAGTGGGCGAACGTCGCACATTGTTTCAGTTGGATTTTGTTTTTAAAACGTAATAACTGTTATTAGAAATTAAATAGAGAGAAAGGCTAAAACACATTATGAAGGCAATTTAAAAGAGAATCTTGAAGAAATAAATACAAAGTACCTATGATCTTTAACTCTACATTCGACATACATATATTCATAGCGGCAAGAAACTACGATAAAGCTCACTTTTAACCTTCTAAATAACTGACAGTTTATCTTTACCTCTGAAAGTTCTGTAAAGATAAGTAGCAGGACAGAATGATAACTCAAAAATTATGTGCTATCAAGTTGAGTAAAAAAGCTGTATATGAAACAAACTGGTTTCAGCAGTGATCTTAGTCAAGAACTTAATCGCAACTCAAGGTTTTCTTTCAAAGATTGAGGTGGTCATTTTGATGGAAACACTTATTTTTAAAAGCGTTTAGTTAATTAAAATAATGGAAAATTTTGCAGGAGACGACCGTAAAAAAAATGTAAATTATTGTGACTTCTAAGAATTTATTGACGGTCAAAATTCTTGGTGATAACTTTAGCTATTCCAATGATGACATAATTATTATTTCAATAGCAAACATTCTTTACTTATAAATAAGTAGCACAGCGGCAAAAAGCATTTGGAGTTTATTAAACATTTAAAATTTTAAGCGAATAATTTTTAAAAATATAAATTCCAGCATCACAAGCTGCATTACGGGGGATGGCTCGATTCACACATAACCAAATTCTATGGAGATCTATACAGAGCACCAGAAATACAACAAGTAGGGAAATTCAAGAAGATCTTCCAGATTTTTTCGCGGATGAAGTAGAGAAACCTCTTAAAGGCATGAAGAGCGTTAAAGCAGATGAGATTCACAGTATTACAGCTGAACTTCTAAAATACGTTGGAAAAACAATTTGTAGGATCCAAGCAAGAGTATATACAGATGCCTGAAAGCAAGGCATATTCCGAAACAGTGGAATAGCGTCAATATAATCCTCATTCACAGGAAAGGTAGCAAGGAAGATATCAGAAATTATAACCCAATTAGCTTGTAACCAGTAATATAAAAAAATATTCACGAAAATATTTAGGAAAAGAATACAGAGCCTGCTTGATTCTGCGCAACCTCGAGATCAGGCAGGCTTAACAAGTGGTTTCGACACATTGGATCATAGTCAAATACTAGTAGAAATAATGGATCCCATTTATAGACTTTGAGAAGACTTTCGGTGCAATATATCCTAGGTCAGTTATAGAAGCTGTAATCGATCAAGAAGGAGACAGACCAAATGTAGAAATATTAGGTAACATATACAGGGAAGCTACAGCTAGAGTAATCACATATAAGGATATCCCAGAATTTCCTACCCAAAAAGGAGTACGACATGAAGAGACAATATCACTCAGCTTTTCACAACCCTAGAGAATATATTTCGGAAATTAGACCGGAATGACAAAGGTAGATGTATAGATGGAGAACACTTAAGAAATTTAAGATTCACTGGAGACATAATTTTGATTGCTAAAAGCCCTGAAGAATTGCAAGAGAAATTAATGACCTCAACACAGCCAGTAACCTGGGGCAACTTATACAAAAATCGGATTCATGATTTCCGGAATCAACTGAAAAGTGGCAAGAACAAATTGCCAGTTCTCTGATGTCATAATCCCATCTGAGATCTAGGCGTCCCTTTAGTCTCTTGCCGTTTCTGGGATACCACCAAGTTGTCCTAGTGATCCATCTATAGTTTGTTCTTCTTGCTACATATATGTCCTGTCCATTTCGAATTTAGGGATTTTATTCTTTGGATTACATCAGTTACCTGGATTCTCTGTTGTATCTAACCTGTTCTTTTACGATCTCTTTGTGGTTATTTCTTTCTTTAGTATTCAAGTTTCACACCCGTATGTCATAATAGGTAATATGCATTCCTCAAATACTCTTTTCTTAACATATAGTTGCATTCTAGACATGAAGATGATAGAGTTTCATTTAAATACTAACTACCCTAGATTCATTATTCTTTTGATTTCCGGAAGTGATGAACCCGATTTGTGTATAAGTTGCCTTAGGTTACTGGCTGTGTTGAGGTCATTAATTTCTCTTGCAATTCTTCGGGACTTTTAGCAATCAGAATTATGTCTCCAGCGAATCTTAAATGGCTTAAGTATTGTCCATCTATATTCTTACTTTTGTTATTCCGGTCTAATTTCCAAAATATATTCTCTAGAATTGCTATGAAAAGCTGGAAGTATTGGGTCTCCTTATCATATTCCTTTTTGGGTAGGAAATTCCTGTTTACATTAGCTAATATTTCTACATATGGCCTGTCTATTCCTTGATTCCTTGATTGACTACAGTTTCTGTAACTGAACTAGGATAACTGAATCGAAAGCTTCCTCAAAGTCTATAAATGCGATTTATTATTTTTATTAGTGTTTGACTATGATCCAATGTGTTGAAACCACTTGTTAAGCCTGCTTGCTCTCGAGGTGGCTCATAGTCAAGCAGGCTCTGTATTCTTTTTTAAACTATTTTCGTGAATATTTTTTATATTACTGGTAGCAAGCTAATTGGTAAATAATTTCTGATATCATCTTGCTACCTTTCTTGTGAATGTGAATTATATTGGTACTATTCCGCTGTTTTGGAATATGCCTTGCTATTAGGTAATCTATATATATTTTTGCTTGGATTTGCCAAGTTGTTTCTCCAGCGTGTTTTAGAAGTTGAGGTTTAACAACATGATACTCAGTTGGTTCGCCGTTTGCTCTTAAGAGCTTCCTCTGCTTCTTCCACGAGAATATTTCAAAGGTCTTCTTGGATTCCCTACTTCTTGTATTTCTAGTGCTCTGTAGATCCTCGTAGAATTTGGTTAAATGTGAATCGAGCCATTCCCCGTAATGTGGATTCGGGTGCTGGAATTTATATTTTTAAAAATAATTCGCTAAAAATCTTAAAGGTTTAATGAACACCAAATGCTTTTCGCTAACTTGTTACTTATTTGTACTGAGATGTTTGTTATTAAAATAATAAATAAGTCATCATGGGAATAGCCCAAGGTACCACCGAGAATTTTGACATTCAATCAATTCTTAGACGTCATAATAACTTACACGTTTTTTTTTACAGTCGTTTCCTGTAAAACTTTCCATTATTTTAATTGACTAAACGCTACCTGTTTGGTTGGGGTTCATACGGTTCAGTCGCCGAACCCAACTTTGCCAGATGGTCTGCTTCCTCATTCCCGCATATGCTCGAATGACCTGGGACCCATATGAGTCTGAGGGCACTCAGACACCAGTCGCAAAGTCACTTCAGTGCCAAAATCGCAGCCTTACTGTCTGAGAATATAGTTATTACTCTATTCCTGCCTATGCCCCTCTCACAGAGATGGGCACACTGCAGAATAGCATAAATTTCCGCTTTGAAAATTGTCGCACATTGTCCGAGAGAGTAGTACTCTCCGACTCCCGTGCTCCTGCCGAATACTCCGGCTCCAGCTCTTTCATCTTGTCGAGATCCATCAGTATACCACCAGGATCTATTTTCGGAAGATTTTATTCTCCCTCCCAATCCTCTCTACTTGGTAGAAATATCTCCAGGGAGAGGTTGGGTTTTAAAAGCGGCGTCATATGATCTGTCCGCATGGGGAGTGATAGACACCTCTCCACGGCGCTTTCTCAGACACCTGAGTAGCTGCCCGTTCCAATTCCAAGATGTCCCAGGCAACTGAGACGATAAACAGTCTTCAGGGCCTCATCCTCTGTGTATAAGTGAAGCTGAGGTAGGTTCACCAGGACTTCGAGAGCCCTGGTAGGAGCAGTCCTCATCGCACTCAATATTCCCACACAAGCCATTCTCTGAACTTTGTCAAGTTGAAGAATGTGTTTGCGCTTTATTGTACTACACCACCATACAATAGCGGTGTACGTTATCATGGGGCGGATCACCACAGTGTATATCCAAAATAGCACTTTAGGTGTCAGTCGTTAGTCCAGTCGAGCCTCAATATGACCATTCCAGCTCAGTCGTTAGTCCAGAATTACTCCCAAGTATTTAACTGTTCCCTTAAGTTGAAGAGTCCTTTCCACCAATGTAATTGTAGGAAGTCTCCACAGTTATCGTACTTTCTTGCCGCTATAAGATATATGTAGCGTAATGCAGAGTTAAAGATCAAAGGTACATTGTATTTATTTTTTCAAGATTCTCTTTTAAATCGTCTTCATAATGTGTTTTAGCTCATCTCTCTATTTCATTTCTAAAAACAATTATTACCTATTGAAAATAACATCCAGCTGAAAAACTGTGCGACGTTCACCCACTCGTTTCTTCCAGATCTAGGTTGCCATACTAGAGTGTTCCTAGATTTAAAATTTATTTATTTTCTCCAACCATTTATGTTTCAAGTTACAAAAAATTAGGGGGAATGTCGTTCATTATTTGAAAATAGAGATTTATTTAGTTATTTCCGATTTCATATAAAGATAAAGAGCTTTTAAATTATTTACATTGCGTCTGTTATTACTTTCAACACTTAGTTGTTAAAAACGATTATTCTTAAGTAAATACTTATATGGCAATTCTAAGTAATCTAGGAATCTTTTTTTTTTTTGATATTTATTTATCAAGATCGCAAACTTTCAAACAAATATTTTTTTACTAAATGCTAACAACGCTACAAACATATGAAGAAATCAATATCTCGTCTAATTCCATTTATCTGGTCAGGAAATGGAAACAGCTAAAAACAAGAAAAACACCGGAAGAACTATTTCTCTTTTTATCTAGTTATGTAATATTGTGAAATAAAAGTGAAAAATAAAAAAAAAATGCTAGTAAGTACTGAGTGTTTTATTTATTTCATTCATTGGCGTTCCTCTGTGCCAACCTTATTTAAATTCTTGTTTATTTAAAGTGCTAATAATAATTATTTAGAATGATTAAAGTACCCAAATTTCAGCTAGTGTTTTGCTGATCCGCTGTTTTGACATGACAAAATAAGAATATCTTGCATCAAGTTTCTATATAAAAATTAACTTCTAGGTGACCTTTCCAATTATTTTCCTTCAGTTAAATGGGATTTAATACTGAAGATAAAATTGTTGCAAAATATTACTCGTCTCATAACAAAGTAAAAAAAGTCTTAGATCTACCTGGATACCTTGGTTCGTGTGATTACAAAAAGAAATTTAGTAGTTAGATTATGGTTAATTTCTGATAGTTTTTTCTAATAACAATGAAATAAAAAGTAATAGACGTAGAGTCAAAAATTAGTTAGGGTTAATTCAAAACTGCTTTTCCCTATTACAAAAAAAAAAGAAGTAACTAAAATCATTTTATGAAAATCAGGAAATTATTTTTAATACATACAGTATGAGGATAGAAATGACAAAAGAAAAGAAATTTTAATATCAACTTTACGAAGAAGAGTCATCGTATAGTAAATTTAGATTCCATATACAAAGTGTTAATAAATGAGGAAAACATAAAAATGCTTTAGTATGTATCGCTATTTATATTTTTAGACATTTAGACAAAATTTTAATGAAATGAATATATTTATATTCTAAATTAAAGACTGAATATAAAATTTGAGGTCTGCATTTTGCATTAAAAAAAATAAACACTTTAAAACACTATATAGAAATACAGATCAATCACAACAGAACAACTACCTACCCGAAAATGCATCTGAATATGATGAATACACCAAGGAAGTAAGCTTCCAAACGACGAAAGACACGATAGCCAAATTAAAAACGAGAAAAGCCCCAGGACCCGACAATATTCCCAACGAACTAATTAAATATGGTGGAAATGCATTACACGAAGAACTAACAAAACTCTTTAACAAAATAATTAAAGACCAAGAAACCCCGAGATTGGAAGAAAAGTATAACAGTACCTATTTTCAAGAAGGGTGATAAGAAAATCACGGAAAACTATAGAGGAATAACTTTTTAAATTCAATCATGAAATTATTCACCAAAATCCTTGAAGGTATATTAACTGACTATTGCAGAATATCAGAAGAACAGCAAGGTTTCCGCAAAAACAGATCTACAGTAGATGCCATATTCATCGTAAGACAGATAGCAGAGAAATCTATTGAATTTACTAAGCCGGCTTTTATGTGCTTTATAGATCTCACTAAAGCCATTGATAGGGTGAGACTGGATGATATTCTGCAAATAATCCGAATTAAAGGCATCCCAAACAATTTAATTAACATAGTTGAACAGCTAAACTCCAACACCACAACAACACAAATCTCAGTAAGCGGCAACCTAACTAAGGATGTACCGATAGCGTAGGGCATACGACAGGGGGACTCTCTGAGTCCATTACTGTTTAACATAGTAATGGACCAAATAATTGAGAACGTCAAAAGAGCGGCACCAGGATACAGAATGAATACCGGGGAAATAACAATAATATGTTACGCTGATGACGCCGTCAAAGTCTCGGAAAATGAAGACGATCTCCAAAGACTTCTATTTGCATTCCACACCATAAGCAAGCAATTCAACATGAAAATATCCATCGATAAAACTAAGTCAATTGTAATAAGCAAAGTGCCCTTAAGATGCAAACTAGTAGTGGATGACAAACCAATAGAACAACTCATGACCTTTAATTACTTAGGAGTTGAGATATCCGCAAACCAAGACAGAACAAGAGAAGTAAGAAACCAAGTAAACAAGGCAAATAGAATCTCAGGAAGTCTGGCGGATATAATATGGCACAACACATACATGAGCAAGGACGCAAAGACAAAAATCTACAAGACCTGTATTCGACCGATAATGACGTACGCAATAGAGACGAGAGCTGACAACACAAAAACAAAATCAATTCTAAGAACTACCGAAATGACAGTACTAAGAAGAATATCGGGATACACATTACGCGAGGAACATGGAATGCAGGATATAGTAAGATGGAGACGGAAGCGCAGAAGAGCCTGGAATGAGCACGTAGGAAGAATGGCGCAAAATAGGATAGCGAGAATCGCCCGAGATGGAACACCGGAAACCAGAAGATTAATAGGTAGACCACCTAAAAGATGGAGAGAGTCCTGGATTTCAACATCAAATGGAATGAATGATTGAATTGGAAAAAACAGGCTGTAAGCCTATAATAAGAGGAAGAAGAACAAGAAAAAAATAATTTTGATTTTACGGTAGAAAGTCACTCTATAAAAAATTGAGCTTGCCACCAAAATAAGTTTACCATTTAAAACTCTAAGATATACATACATTAATTAACGCACATAATTACGTAAAACCACTATTATTATTCTAAATTTAAATGTGGGAAACTTTATTTCAAAATTTTGATTTAGTTATTATTTCAAATTATAAAGATCTTTGTTTTACAAAAATTTTATCAAAAATAATAATATTAAAGCGTAGTGTTTGACTGATTGTTACATGGGTTTCTGTATTTATTCGGGCAAAAAATATTATTCAGAATTTTTTTTAGGGTGGCACAAGGAGCAGACGAACAAAAAGTGTTTTCATATATATATATATATATATATATATATATATATATATATATATATATATATATATATATGTTTATGTGGCTTTCACGGATTCCTCCGTGTGAGATGCAATAGCAGTGGATAAATCCACATTATGCCATTGTAGTGCTGAAATCACATTCAGCAAACGTACAACTATATGCAACTCCGTGTATAAATGAAATAAATTGCCATCAGAAATGCAAACTTCGTTCCAATCATATCCTTTCCGTGTTAGAGGTTGCACAGTTTGATTAAATTGCGATAAAACACAATCCATCCCATTCCACCACCATCGAGATGATGGCCCACCTGTACCACCATACCGAGAAAAAAGTCAAAGCTTAACCTCCCCGCCACAGTGATATGGCAAAGGTACATGTTTCGCTTTTACTAGACTCATCAGCGTACCGACTTTCATAAATAAATAAATAAGTGCTTTTAATTTCTTTTTCATATAACAAAAATCCTTATGAATTTTCCAAATCCCCTATAGAAAATTTTTCTTCTTTACGTTGAATTGTTTTGGATTGAGAGTCTTTCCGAACTCTTTTGTTAATGAAATTTTCTTACTCCTCAGTACTTTTTACCATTCATACCTGTGTATACCATTTTAATCTTATTAATTTTTCTAGTTTACTTGTCTGAACACTTTTTTAAAGTGCAGTTTTTAGTTGTTGCCAAATCATTGATAAAATCACAACTTAGAATTAAACGTCTCCTCGTTGAACAATGGTAGGTCCAATATAAGACTGACAAGTTATTTTAAAGGTTATTTTTTAAGAAATCAAAGTATTTAATTGGTTTATTATTTCGATTATGAAATTTTTATTTACACATATACTAAAATTTAAAAAGACAATATTTTACAATGCTTGTGTATATTTAACATACTGTATATACTAAAAGCATGCCATAGAGTTATTAAATTAGAACAAAAAAATATAACAAAAGAATAATAATAATCAACAGGTTACCATATTGACTGTTTTTATAATTTGAAAAGAATCTATAAATAATTACTATGCATGGTCCAGAAATTCTCGTGTAACTGCTTAAATTATTTAGATACGTTATTTAGTATTTTTTTTTAAATCAATTGGTAGTCCCTGGATTTAAAATAATTCTAGGCATTCCACCGGAAAAGCGACAACCATTAAAAAAGCTCCTCTCTGAAAGAGGATAGAACCTATTTCTATCTTGCGTTTCATTAATATGATCAGTGACATTTTGTCAATGGACAAAATTTGTTTTCACGTTGATAGCAGACAACAATGAACCACAGTCCAATTCCTATTGCCAAATTATGTTGGAGAGGTAAGGTCACTAATGGCAAATTTTAGGTGACCAATTATTTAATTATACTGTGCATAATCTTTTAATATATCATATGAGAACGGTATTGGTAAATGATATGTTTAGTTCAGCAATATCGTAATGAGCTTATCCTAGAATTTTACGATTACCATATGGGAACAACCAATAAAATCTTTCAATGCCTGATAGTGTGCCGAGTACTGCAAATTAACAGAAACATTTATAGGGAAGGTTATTCAGTGTCTGGAAGTATTTTTCGTGATTTTTTATAGTATATTCTTGGTATCTTTGGTATTTGTTGAAGTTAAGTAAATTAACTATAATCAGTATGCCTAGGTTTTGTGTATTGTGCCGAAAATTTGACAATGTATATTTAAATTTTATGTTTCATAAATAAATGGTGAGTAATTTATCAATGAATGACGAAATGTTATAAACTCTCACGTCCCCTTCGCCCACAAACTTGTTGGCATGAGGCAGTATTCCATTCATGATTGACTGGCAGGGTCCATCGATAAAATGTCATGAATGTAACAATGTCTTATCTTTTGTCTATATTTAAGAAAATTCTTGGTCAGCAGACGAAGATTTCAAAATATTTTTCAAATTAGCTTCCTAAGAAGTATGATTGTCAAAACGCTTGGTTGAGTTTGGCCACATTTCAAAAGCGCTTCCTTTGTGAAATGGTTGGTAGTAGTTAGGATTGACAACCAGTTCTATCCACAATCTTTTTTTTATGATATGATTCGTCCACGGTATTAAAAGTAATCGTTTATAACATATTCTTTTATACTTTTACGCCTGTTTTATTTAAATTGTGATTTTGCAAGAAATTTAATGCCTGGCCCCATCTATCGGCATCGTTCTTAACTGAAGTCACGCCTTCGACCCGGTATTCTGTATAAGTATTTTTGCAATTCTGGAGTTATCTGTAAATTGCTTATCTCTTTCTGTTTGACGTCCTGTCATTCAGCCATTACCCTTTGTAGCTGGCCGGACTAGTAAATTAGCGCAGCCTTGTTAAAAAGTAAAATCAGTGATCATCTGCGTGTTTTAACGTTTGTTTTAATCTCTCTAAAAAATCTAAATCTAGTACTTACATTCTATAATTTTCATTATTGTCGTTGAGTTCAATAAAATAAATTATGTCCACATTACGATAGTCATTAAACTTTTAAAAAAACAATCCAGAGGTCAGTCTTTTCAACCTTTCATCACAAATTTTCAACCATAAAATAGTTTTTTCCGCCATAAAACACTTTTTTAACCTACCTGAAGTTTTTAAACAATATGTCAGTCTTTATAAATTGTATCCCCGTAAACTACAAATTTTCGAAGGAATTTCAAGCTTTGTCCAACATTTATAGCATTGAAGTCATTTATTCAAGCTTTACTTCAGTTCTTGCAAACTATTATCCTAGTTTGGATGCATTATTGCAGTTTTTGTTCCTTGTTTTTATGGAGGGCTTATCCCATGTTTCTGGGGCTACGTTTGCCGTCCTTAGTACAAATGCTACATACATATCAGGTAATAAATACGTTTGTTGGCATTTTCAAGTAGTCTCAAGACCATCTAGGGGTAACTGCAACCCACAAGGAGTCACAACAAGATAAGTAGCTGTATTGTATTGTTTGAATTTATATATATATATATATATATATATATATATATATATATATATATATATATATATATATATATATATATAGTATATAGTTACAGCTATAGCATATCGATGTAATATCTGCTCTATTATTTTTAAGTACTACTAAAAAGTATCTATTAAAGTAAATTTCATAATTTAATACAAGTGCCCTGAGTTTTATTTTGATAAGCTGAAAACTCTGTCTGCAGTTACCATTTTTTTTAGTTTTAGGATACAAATGGCACTTTAGATTTCAACGGCTGGCAAGAGTAAACCCAGGAAGTGCTGTTTTTGCATTTTGTAGCAAGTAAATCAGTAAAACCCTGCATATTTATACTGACACGACAATAAGAGCAAGCCGACTCAGTCACTGTAGACTTTTCAAGGAATGGAACTTAACATCCTTACTTAATCCACTTTAGCTCACTTATAGACCATTCAATTAATAAATAATTGAGTAAATAGTGATTACACGTTTATATAGCCATATTTAAAATGCTTGGATTTTTTTTTGGGACGCGACTCTTAGACTCTAGGATTCGATGAAAGGGTAGAAAAGACGTATAATTATGACTTCTTTTCAATTCTAGATTGAGGCCTAGGTTATAAGGGAGGGGTCTCTACAAATATTGCTATTAATTTCTATTAAGTAATACTACTCTTCGCACAGTGAATAACAGCCAAAATATATCTAAAATAAAATTAACTAAATCTTACCATTTTTAGTATGCTTAAATTGAAACTAAACTTTTCTTTTAATATTAGTTCAATTTTTAGAGATACGTGATATCATGTTTCCCTATATATTAATAATATAAATGCAAGAATGCACGTAGTATATTTGTATTGTTATAACAAAAGAGGGGTACGACGTTGACAAATATACGTTTTCCCCAAGTTAAGGAAATTTTTTACAACTTGGTAACACTGCATGGGAAATCTTCTGAAATGACCCACTATATACCACAGGGTTTGAAATAAAGAAGATAGTCATTTAAACTCATGTAAATCGACTTTTGTGTCTACTTTATACTGAACAGACCCTGTATACAAATGACAAACTCCACTATTGCCAATATTATGGAGTTTAAAAGAAAATTCTCTGAAAATGTAGAAGCCGTACAAAGCGGAGGGGATAGTAGAATTTAGTGAGTCGAATCAAATAGTTGACATTGTGTAAAGTGTGTAAACAATCCAGATCACATCTGTCATGTTTGTGGTGAGGTGATCTTTGCGTCTTAGAAGCTATTACCCTATTGATAAAAAAAAGCGTATCAGCTTTATATCTGTTACAATATTGGGGATCAAGACAAACAGTAGGCACCACACATCTGCTGTAATGCATGCGCTTCAAGTCTGAGAAACTGGTAAAATAGTAAATAACGATCTATGATATTTACTGCCCCAATGATCTGGAGAGAGCCTTTAAATCATGTTAAACATTGCTATTTGTGCATCATACCTCGTGTTGCGCAAATCACAGGTATATTCAAGCAGAAAAAGTCGATTACCAACCATCCAAATATATCATCTGTCATGAGACCTCTGCCCTATAGTGACGAACTTCCTATTCCAGAACCCCCAGAAACATTCAAACGTTCTCAAAAAGAAGATGTGCCATTAACGTTCAGAGATCCTGATTTCATACCCAGCACATTATACCGCCAACCGCTCAAATAACCAAATCAGAATTAAACGATCTTGTGAGAGACTTAAAACTTCCAAATAGTAAAGCTGAGTTACTAGAATCAAGATTACAGCAGTGGTACTTATTAGAAGACGATGTTTCAGTATGTGTTTTTCGTAAATGCCATAAAGGCCTAGAACCATTTTGTAAAATAGAAAACAACTTGGTTTTTTGCAATAACATTAATGGTTTATTGACGGCTATAAATAAAAACTACAAGCCAGAAGAATGGAGATTGTTTATAGACAGTTCAACATTAAGTTTTAAAGCAGTAATATTGCATACGGGATATATTTCACTGTCTATTCCTGTTCCATATGCAGTTTACATGAAAGAATCATATGTCAATATGATGTACTTTTTGACAAGTATAAAATAGGATGAGCACCAATGGCAGATCTGTGGCGACTTAAAGTGATTGCATTTTTACTTCGGTTGCAGCTAGGCCAAGTTTTGCTGTTTTTTGTGTGATTGGGACAGTCGGGCAAAGTCACTTCATTCTAAGAGAAAGGACTGGTACGTTTGACAATAATTACAGCCAGATGAAAAGAATGTACAACATAAGCTATTGACAGTCCCCAAAAGGATTTTGTGGCCACCACCGCATTTCAAATTGAGTCTAATGAAAAACTTTGTTAAGACACTGAATACAAACGGGCCAGCTTTTCAGTAACTCCTTCAGAAATTCCCAAGTCTAAGTGAAGCAAAAATTAAAGTAGGTATTTTTGTTGGGCCACAAATTCTAAATATTCTGAAAGACAAATATTTTGACAGAACTCTGTCAGATATTGAAAAAAATGCTTGGAATTACTTTCGCCTCGTGGTCACTAATTTCTTCGGAAATAAAAAAGCTGACAATTACGTTACTCTTGTTCTTGAAAATTGCAACTAAGTTTTTAATTTTGTTGTTATTTTTTTGTTCAGCGCCTCAAAATTAAAAAAAAATGCACTTATTATAAAGGGTGTTTTTTATAGAGGTATAAAATTTGAAGTTGGCAACACTTTTTTAACTGGCGGCCATTTTGTCAGCTGTCAAGTGTTTAGTTTGGTTTGGCATTCCAACATGAATAGACTGACGCCTGAACAACGCTTCCAAATTCTGCAAATTTATTTTGAAAATCATGGTTCTGTTCGAAATACGTATCGCACACTATATCCATTTTAAGGTCAACATAATCGTCCATCAGAGCAATTAATTCGATTAACTATGGAACCTTTTTGCACCACGTTTACTCTAAAAGATAATACGCTTCCACAGAGACGTCGTACAGTGCGTACAGAGGAAGTCATTGCTGCTGTAGAGCGTAGCATAGAGGAAGACCCGAATCAGTCTATCCGCCATCGTGCACAAGAATTGGATATGTGTCTATTCACTTTATGGAAGATTTGGCGGAAAGATCTTGGTTTGCATGCTTACAAAATCCAACTCGTGCAAGAATTGAAGCCACACGATCACCTAGCAAGGCGTAGATTCGGTGAATGGACCCAAAACAAGATTGCCGTTGATCCCGATTTTCATAAGCGAATTTTGTTTAGCGATGAAGCTCACTTTTGTTTGAATGGATACGTCAATAAACAAAACTGCCGGATTTGGAGTGATGATAATCCTCAAGTGTATGTTGAGACACCGTTATATCCAGAAAAACTGACTGTTTGGTGTGCTTTATGGGCTGATGGAATCATTGGTCCGTACTTCTTTAAAAACGATGCTGGTCAGAACGTTACAGTCAATGGTGACCGTTATAGAGCCATGATTACTCACTTTTTCGTTCATCAATTGAACAACCATGATGTGCAGGAGCTGTGGTTTCAACAAGACGGCGCAACATGTCACACTGCTCGTGCCACAATTGATTTATTGAAGGAAACGTTTGGTAACCGCATAGTTTCGCGTTTCGGACTCGTGAACTGGCCTCCAAGATCGTGCGACTTAACGCTGCTAGACTATTTTCTGGGGGGATCTGTGAAGTCGCTAGTCTACGCCGATAAGCCCGAAATGATTGATCACTTGGAACATTCGCCGCGTTATTGCCGATATACGGCCACAAATATTGGAAAAAGTCATCCAAAATTGGACCTCCAGATTAGACTACGTCCGAGCCAGTTGTGGCGGTGATATGCCAGAAGTCATATTTAAATTATAATGCCAGAAGGTTATCTTTCGAATAAAGTAAATTTCATGTCAATATAAAAAATTCATCTTTGTTTTATTCCATTTAAAAGTTCTATACCTCTATAAAAAACACCCTGTACAAGATACAAAAAAGAAACTAAAATTTGTTGCACAGTTTAATATAACCCAGGTATTGATATTTTGAAATTTTTTCAATAGGGTGATTGGTATCTTGGAGAAATTGGTGATTGAGGTGTTTTGCTTTTTTCCAGATATTTGGTGTTTTTAATGTTAAGATCCAATTTATATCTCTTGTGATTGAAACATACCGTAGCGTTCTCAAAGAGTAAAAGGTTTAAATAAAACACATATTTCAACTGCAGAAAAAATCCTTATTGTAATAAAAATTGTTTCATATCAAAACTAGGTTTTCAAAAAAATCTTAAACCCAGAAAATAGTTTTTATTTGTACAAAATTGGGATTATAAAGTAGCTGAATGCAAAAATCTTTCTTTAAAATATGTTATATACTTCGGTAAGCTGAAATCGGTTTTGTCGAAAACGACCTATTAACCTTATTTCGTAAATACTGAAAGAGAACAGCAATCACATATTAGTACTATTTCGGGACGCCACAATCGCCCTCCGAACTATCGAAGTTTTACATATACAATAAAATAAGTTGCAGTAGTGCACAAAATGAAAAAAGTTGTTGATTTCTTAATTTCGAAAAAATCGGCAGCAGTAAATTGCACTGGTCTATTTTTAATCTGCTTAACAAGATTTTTTATTTCTTTATGTAATTCTGAAGATCTGCACTGGCTATCCAACAGATTGAAGCAGACTGAGAGAAGTTTTCTAGACTGATGTTTGACCGAATCGCATCGAAACTGGATTACTGAAAACCATACCTGGGAAAATAAATATTTTTATTGTAAATATGATTAAATTGACTAGTAGGATAGCTTGAAATATTTTATACTTTTGTTTATTACAAGACAAAATCAAATAAGTACCATAGGCTAGAAAATTGACTGTATATATATATATATATATATATATATATATATATATATATATATATATATATATATATATATATATATAATTAGCCTGAGTAACATTTACCCAAATTATCAAAAATAACCTTAAAATTGAATAGATAAAGATATCCTTTTAAAATATTATATTTTTTCAGTTACAAACAATCAAAGACTGTAGAAGTAATAATTTAAAAAATAATTTAATAAAACAAGAATAGTTAGCACAATCAGTACAGTGTATCTTTCAGTATCGAAATCAAAAAAGGAAGTTCAGGGTGCGTACCTGCGTATTTTTGTGAAAATTTGATTATTTTTATAATTATGTTAATTTTTAACTGTAAAATAAGTTTTTATTTTTTTTTTAAATAACTTTTACCTTTTTCTCCTTGTATGTAAGATTTTAAGCATAATTAAGGTGATTTTAACTTTTAGTTTTTTTAACTACGGAAAATACTGTTATTATTATTAAGTTAAGGAAAATGATAAAAAAATTTAAACAAAAGCTTTTTTTGAAAATGCCTTGAACAAAAAGCGAAACGTATTTTTAACATCCACTTATGAATCTAACATCAAGAATACAAAAAAAAACAGATTAATATATATATATATATATATATATATATATATATATATATATATATATATATATATATATATATATATATATATATATATATATATTCCAGATCGGCTTAATTAAGAGCCAACACAGAATGATGGTAGATTCGGGTTTTCTGCAACATGCAGAAATACAATTTTTTGTGAACACTTGTCAAAGGACGATGTCATAATTATTTTAAATAGAATATGTGCCACGGTACTTAGGTGAATTCAACTATTTCAGAAATATTGACAATTTAATTAATGTATTTATAATACATTTTACCCTTGTCCTGCCCCATTTATTTTTTGTCTTAACCCTTCAGGAATAACGTAACTGTCAAACAAAAAGTATAACGTAAACCTTTTAAATAGAAACAAATATTAATAATTTATTTTTCATTTTTTGGGATTAATTAAAACTCATTTTCATAATTATGTACACTTAATTTTTTTAAACAGTAAGCAGTTAAGCCCAACGTAATGCAAATAAAAATTGTCAATAAAACTTTTCCAAAAAAAAATTAGATATTATAGAAATCAATTATTAAAAAATAACTTTAATTCTGAATAAAAAATATTTAAGATTGTTGGGAAAAACATATTTTGTAAAAAATATTTTTTAAGTAAACCCTACTTATCTAAAAAATTTTCCAAGCATTCCTGACAGATATATTTTTTATGTTTCAGGCATAAATATTTGTGGCATTTTTGATAACTGAACCTGGTAGCCTTATTTTTTTGTATATTACAGTAAAACAGGGACGTCTTCGACCCTTAGGTCGATCAGCCGGTCATGTCTCTCTGAGTAGTAATCTAATAGACCATGGTATATATATATATATATATATATATATATATATATATATATATATATATATATATATATATATATATATCACTTTCTCTCATAAGAAACCAACAATATTCCCTCATCATTGCTGGATCTGATCTGCCTTGGTAGCGTTGCTCCATTGTTATTATGTCTTGGTGGAACCTTTCTCCTTGCTCGTCACTAACCGCACCCAAATTTTCTGGAAAAAAATTTAAATGGAAGTGCAGGAAGTGTATTTTAAGAGACATATGATAGCCCATGTTTCAGTAGCTTTCAAGTAGTTCAAGTTTTTCGTAGTTTTCTAATTTTTTGTTTTTTAAAAATTTCGAAACAATTGTTTTAAAAGAACTCCACTTAGCTAATTCAACATCACTTAAGTGTTGATCAAACTGTTGATCCCTTAGTATTTTTCTAATTTATGGCCCAACAAATATTCCTTCCTTAACCTTTGAATCATTTAGTTTAGGAAAAAATTGTTTAAGGTACTAAAACGCATCCCCTTTTTTATCTAATGCTTTAACGGAATTTTTAACCAATCCCAGTTTAATATGTAATGGAAGTTACAATATTTTTTGGTAATTCTTTACGTACGCTTGATCTGAAATATATTGATATCTCGAGGGCCTTTATTTTACTTGGTAATAGTGTTGCTTCGTAAATCCACACTGATGCTCTTGTAATGGTCCGATGACTTTAAGATCACCACATATACGATCAGAGCTTATTGCATTTAGATTAAGTGAGATACTTTCATGTGTTTCCTTCATGTCAACTGCATGTGCAAGAGAAATAGAGGGTCTTTTGTTGCCATTATGGAGCAGAACTGCTTTAAAACTTATTCTAGAACAATCTATAAATAAGCACCATTCGTCCGGGGTATCTGCAAATTCTAATTTCTTCATAACACTATTTGAATTAATACAAACACACATTTTATCCTGCAGAGTAAAAAACGAGGATAGCTCCTGGTTACGGTTCCTAAATATTGTAACTTTGGTTCCAGTTGCAAGTAAATTCCATTCATGTAATCTAGACCCTAATACTTCAGCATGCTCTTTCGACAAGTAGAGGTCCCAAACTAAATCATTTAATTCAGGTTGTTTGATTAAAAGGGGGTGCTTTTCCTTCACTTTCTGGAAAATAAAAATCGTCGTTCTCTGATACATTATCGGATTCTGCCTTATCGTCACATATTGCTAGATCTGCCTCCCATATTGCCGGAGGTGCTGGAACTAGTGAACCTTCTCCATGGAGAACCAGTTTTATTGCCGAGGGAGTATTCATTGATTTAGCAACATATGTGAAGCTCCCAGTTCTGATCTTGATCGCCAACAAGACATCCAAAATACTTATAATAAGCTACTTTGGTCATTTTATTAATTGTTCTGTTCTGCAATTTAGGGGTAAATGGACCACATACGTAGCAAAAACTATCCGCGGGGTTAATACAGCCACATTTCTGTATTTTTCATACTACATTTACAAACGTAAAATAACTTTATTCAAAACAAAGATAATATTAACATAAGGTTCTTACTATTGGCGTGTTCGCGCACTTCGCTTCTCTATCTAATACCGACTACTACTCGTGCTAAACCAATACTGATGATACAACTGCCGGTCAGCTCCTTTTATAGCCATTTCATACTTCTTATATTTTCTAAAAACATCGGGTATCGGAAGTTCGAAAAGGGACGGCATACATCTCGTATACAAGAGTCATCTATAAGTATATTCGGGTACTTTCATTATTTTAAGCCCTAGGGGTTGAGACTGCGTGGTTAATTTGTCTCTAACTTATGGAAAACTTAATTTTGGTGACGTCACTGTCCAGTATATTACCATTCTTAAAATAATGTGATTAAAATACTCATTCATTTTTGCTGAAAAAATCATAAATCAAAAATCTTACGTGTTAGGAAGTTTTTACCATTATTTTCTCATTTAGGATTGATTCTCACTAGAGTCCTCTCTCGATACGCTCTCGGTTCGATAATTTTTTTTTTAAAATGAAAAAGGTGCATTGTTCCTCCTGTAAGAATGTTTTACCGGACCGAGAGCGTATCGAGATCGTCTCGAGAGTAGCACTATAGTGAGAATCAAGCCTTAGAGACCAAAAATTAACCAAAAACTACCTTTTACATTACAGTTGCAAATTGGTTGTAAAGTAGTACCGTTTTTTATTATTTTTCTATTAAAAGGGTTTATATTCTTATACTTTAACTATTAGTATTTTCGAAACAGTTGCTGTACAAACAATGTTCTAAATTTATTGAAGATTTATACTGATAATATTTAGGTTGTTCCGTTTAAAAAATTTATAAGTAACATCGTGGCTTGACAATTATTGACATCACTAGCATTTTTAATACACAGTCAAATTGAGAATTGTGGTTCAAAATGTTGAAGAAATCCCGGATCCGCAATCATTTTTGGTTTCCTCTTACTTAAGCCGTTCTGAAACATTTGCCCTACCCTCTATATTAATTATTCAATAGTATACAGGTTTGAACCTATCATACACATTTACATAGATAATACTAAAAAGTACTCACCAGATTTAAAATTATAAAAAAAATGTAGATGACCAAAGTATCAATTTCAAATTTTAGTTTTGGCAAAACTTGCTCAATTAAAAATACTCCAAAATCCAGAAGTTGTAAAGAGCATTGTATCGCCATCAATAATATTAAATATCCACAGAGTTTATTAAAAGTTTGTATCACTTTATGCATTTCAAGATGCAGCCACTTGACTTTTCTTACAATTATAATAAAGTCTTCAGAGTTGGCATACTCGCATGCAATCAAAGCATTTTTCATTAATCTGTACTGGTTGGATATTTCCAAGGCGATGAAGCCAATAAGAGTTGATAAGAGGAAACAGTAGTAGAAGTATATATAAGATAAAATAAAGTTGATAGAACAATTCTTAATTTGCCAAAACACAATATCCAAACAATATAACACCAAGATACTGAAAGTTGCTACCACAAAATAGAAGTTGGCTTTGCGTAGAACTATTCTTTTTTTTTCGTAAGTTTCTTTTACGATTTGTTCATTATGGATGAAAATAATTTGCTGGAAAAGCTTTTCCCATAATTTTCTTTTGGTGTACGCCCAAATCACTACACATATAAACATTACAAATCCTGATAGTTCGTACATCACCTTCACCATGATGGGTAAGTAGCTTTCTGAATATTCGTTGTAGAATTTAAGGATCCATATATAGATTTCCATAAGAGTAATAAGTGTTAGAAGGAGACACATATAAAATAAACTGCATTTTCGTCCTTTTAATTGATTTGTTTTAAAATCGAAATTTGGTATGATACCAAATATCTGCAGTAATTGCACATTAGGTCCAACAAGAGAACTCTGATTAAGCACGTTATTTTGATTCATTGTAGCTCTACAAACCTTCTGTAATTTTAATGTTCTTTGGAATATCTTGTAGATGATAAGAAGCTGAGTTTCTAACTGTTCCACAGTGTAATTTATTGTTTTGTTTAACACATTTTTATTTTGTACTCAGAACTTGCCGATGCCTAATCGAACTTACAAAGTTGTTTGAAAAAAGTTTATTTTTGGTGCAAAGTTTAGATTTAAAAGCTGTGTTTATTTTGCTACTTTGTGAAAATTTTTTAAAAGAATCACGAACAGAAAGTGGATTATTTTCCACTGTTGTAGATTTGTTTGTTCTTCTTAGAAAAAAAAATGTTAGGGTTGTTTGTGCATGTTGGAATTGGGTTAGCGCCTAACTTTAAACCTTTTACCACCTATCAAATTCAAGGTGAATCTTCAAATTGAACTATAAATTTATGTTGTAGATATGGTGATAACATTATCACAAGTCAAATTTCAGCTTAACTTCACTATGGCTAATTTGGTTAATTTTACCTTATGTTTGCAAATACTCTCTTTTGGGCAACACAGTATTATCGTTCTTTAGCATTTCTCATAAATTAGTTGCATTTTTGGTTTTACTATATTACGAACTCTTATAGTTTTACTTTCTACCTAAATCTTGTTACCAACTCGATTGTTTTCTTTATCTTTCTGAAATTTGTCTATACTCTTACACTACAAAATACTGTTTAAGTTGATTAACCGACTTCTAAAAGAAGGAGGTTCGCAATTCGTCGCGTATATATATATATATATATATATATATATATATATATATATATATATATATATATATATATATATATATATATATTATGTATGTACACCGATTTTTCCGAAACGGCTGCACTGATTTGAATGAAATTTTTTACATTATGTTCAGGAAGCTGCTGCGGTGGTCCCATATTTTTTTGGAGGAAATTGGTGCAGTAAAATCCAAGATGGCGCCGACAATATGGCGGCCAAAAAAATTAATTTTGTCCGATTTTCTCCAAAATTGGTACGGGGGAATTTTCGGGGTTGGATTCAATGAATCTGAAATTATTTTTTAAAAATTCAAAATGGCGGATCCAATATGGCGGAGAAAAAAATTTAATTTTGTCCGATTTTCTCCAAAACTTGTATGGGGGGAGTTTTTGAGTCGCACATTACGAATTCAAAACATTTTTAAAAAATTCAATATGTCGGATCCAATATGGCGGACAAAAAAATCGATTTTGTCCCATTTTCTCCAAAATTAGTACAGGGAAGTTTTCGGGGTCGCACATGACGAATCTGAAATTATTTTTAAAAAATTCAATATGGCGGATTCAATATGGCGGACGAAAAAATCAATTTTGTGCGATTTTCTCCAAAATTGGTATGGCGGAGTTTTTGAGGTCGCACATAACGAAACTGAAATTATTTTTAAAAAATTCAATTTGGCGGATCCAATATGGCGGAAAAAAAATCTATTTTGTCCGATTTTCACCAAAATTGGTACGGGAGAGTTTTCAGGGTCGCACATGACGAATCTAAAATTATTTTTAAAAAATTCAATATGGCGTATCCAATATGATGGATAAAAAATTAATTTTGTTCAATTTTTTTCAAAATTGATATGAGGGAGTTTTTGGGATAGCACATTACGAATCTGATATTATTTAAAAAAAAATTAAATATGGCGGATCTAAGATGGCGAATTAAAGATTATTTATCTCTCGATTTTGTCTAAAGTCAGTATGGAGGGATTTTTGTTAGTGTTAATTACGAAATTAAAATATTTTTTGAAAAATTTAATCTGGCGGATTCAATATGGTGCTCTAAAAATTTTATATTCTTCGACTTTCTCCAAAACTGATAAAAAAGGTTCTTGAGGGTGTAAATTATGAATTTAATAGTATTTTTTCAGGATTCTATATGGCGAATGCAAATTTTCCATTTTTCGATCTTGTTCACATGTGGAACTGAATCGTTTTTGAGGATGTAAATAGCGAATATAAAATTATATAAAAAAAATCTAATACGTCATATGCAATATGACCGTTTTGAAATTTTAAATTTCTGGATTTCATCTAAAATTAGTACTATGGGGCTTTGAAGGGTTAAGATTTAGATTAGATTAAGACGTTAAAATTATTTTTTTGAAATTCAGTATGGCGGATCCTAGATGGTGGGTTGAAAATTTTACTGTATTCACATTTTTTCAGATTTAGTATTAGGGTGTTAGGGGGTGGTGTATTACGAATATGAAGTTAATTTTTTACAACTATTAGGTTGATAAGATACAATATGAGGGACTAAAAATTTTACAATTTTCGGTTTCATCTAGAATTGATATTGAGGGGTTCTTGGGGCGTGTACAAACTCAATATGCAATATAAAATATATCGGGCTAAGAAATTTACGTCTCAAGTTCTTTAAATATCGATATTGGAAGGTTTTGGGGCCTATATTACCAATCACAAATTTATTTGAAATTTAAGATAGTGGATTTACTATGACAGACTAAATATTTGTTTAACACAATTTTATTGGTATTTGGAGAACTCTAAGAATCAGAGAATTTTTAGTGGTTCATTTTAGGATGAATTACAATTCTGGATAAAATGGATACTTTTTTGCCACCTTGGAGTCATTGCGAGGTACATTTATCTAGATTAGCACGTAGTTCAAATAATTTATGAATATCATAAAGAATTCAAAACTAAAAACCGAAAAATAAAATTTTTATAAAAAAATTGAACCGACTTCTAAAAGTGCTCTAAAAAGGGAAAAATAACTGAAAATTTTTATATGAAATTGAAATTTTTGAAGTCGGCGCCAAATTGTTTCTAAATGAAATAAATAACTACTAATATATATATATATATATATATATATATATATATATATATATATATATATATATATATATATATATATATATATATATATATATAAATTATAGTAAGAAAGCAATTACAAATAAAGTATTTTTAATCTGTTTATGCGAATCACATTTTGTCAGGTATTAGTTTGGCGCCGACTTCAAAAATTTCAATTTCATATAAAAATTTTTAGTTATTTTTCCCTTTTTAGCGCACTTTTAGAAGTCGGTTCAATTTTTTTATGAAAATTTTATTTTATTTTTATTTTTAGTATTGATAACTTATTTGCCTACTTGTAATAATGCTATAGTAAGTCAATTTATTCTTTCTTTTGTAAAGTGTTGCCCAAGAATCCCATTATATGACCATAGAAAAATCGGGTTTGATTTATACTTTGTTTTATGCACAAAAGATTTTAGGGATTAGATTTATAATTAATTTATTTTTATTTTTTTAATGATGTGAATTATTTGACGGTTGTTATTTTCTAATGAGATAGCCAACTTACACTTTTTATTTTTAATTTTTCTAATTTCAAGCAAAACGACTTCGCAATACCTCCTCGGAATATTGGCTCACACCTGGTATACAAAGTTACCAGAAGTATGAAGCTCTGTGAGAACCCTTTTCATTTTATCGGAATCTAGGGGAGGTGGTCTGCTGTATTTCCTACAAAATATCGGACGGTCTGCGCAATTGCAAGAAGAATTTCTATCTGAATTGGCTTATACAGATGCTCACTAAAGCCCAGTCCTTGATATTTTGCAGGAGGTTCTTTGGTATCACTCCAGTTGTTGATAAAATTATGAAACTCGTTTGGACGCTGTTCATTGTCCATTGTCTTCAAATTTGTACCTGCATATATCTGTATTTGGCGATATATAACATGAACTCGTTGTTCTCAAAAATAGGCCCGGATTGTATACGTAATAAAGCACTTTTCCTACCTGCAATGGATTTAAGTCATCTGCTAACTCTTGGTGGAGTATCTTAGCGGCTGAGTCATGTCTCTCCTTGTACTCCGTTGTGGCAAACACTTGGCATCCTCCAGTTATGTACTGGATTGTCTCTGATATTTGACAGCTGTATCTACATTGGCTGTTTTCTATTAAAGAATCTCTGATGATGAATATCCAATAGTTTTTAGTCGGAATAACCCGATCTTGAATAGCTAACAAAATGCTCTCCGTTTCCGGAGATGTCTGTCCTAAAATCAACCAGTAGTTCGACGCTGAGTTGTCGGCACTGTCCTGATTGACTTCATTTGGATACCGTCCATGAAGTGGCTTCTGTAGCCAGGCTTGTAGCTTCTCTTGGTCTGTTTGTTGGTGAGAAGCAATATCCTGTTCCCTCAGTTGTAGCGTTGAATTGTTTGCCTCGCATATTGTTCAATGTAGAGTGGAAGAGCCCGCTCACCTGTGGATATAAGAACGTAAGTTTATTATTTTTTGATCGAGCTGCTTATCAATATCTACCAATCTTCTTCTTTTTTGATGTCTTGGAGACATTTTACGTTCAATAGCACTACGAGGGTGGTGATAAGAGGGTTCTTATTTTTCTTTGCAGGTTTTGGATGTCTGTCCTGCTCCATTTTACAATTCCAAAAGGGTAGATAAACGCAAAGCATGCGTATATGTTTAGTATCCTAAACAGATTTCTACTATTTAAACTAGTTCGTTATACCCGTCTTACCCTTCTGACAAATTCGGTGGTCAGTTCAGTTTTCATGGTGCGATGGTCAATTATTTTAGCCTGTTTCATACTTAAGTATTTGTACATTTGCTCTGTTTCCATTGTAGCTATAGCTTCATCTGTCTGTATCTCAAATGCTCCTAGTTGTATCTTTCCTTTAACGATGTTCAAAATATCGCACGTTTCAGGTCCAAACTACATTCCAATCTCCCCGGAGAACTCCTCTACAATTTTAAGCATTGGTTCCACCTGGTTTCTGGTAGCAGCCATCAGTTTAAAATCATTCATGTATAGAAGATAAATCAAACTTACTATCACTTCGTTGTTATTTCTAATAGAATACTGGTGGGGTTCAAACGGCGTGAAAGTGGGTTCGATGCCAGGCAGAACCACAATGGGCTTAGTGAATTACCCTGAAATATTCCCCTGTGTATTGGAATGTTACTTGTTTCGATGATATCGCTGGATGGCTCTTGCAGTTGAATACTACTTCTCCAAGTTGACATGATGCATTTTAAAAAGGAATCAAAATGAATATCAACCATATATATTCCCAATATACTTGTGAGCCACAGTTGAAGGCCTTCCTATAATCCACATAAGCAGCAAGGAGGTTTCTTACGTTGGTACAGGCTTAGTTACATATGACAGAGTCAATAATCAATTACTCCTTGCATCCCAATGCTCGCATGGTGCATCCTTTCTGTTGAGTTGCGATGATGTTATTTTATTCACAGTGTGCATTGACCCGTTGTGTCAAACAGGAGGTGGTTACCTTATATAGTGTGGGCGGGCAGGTGATTGGCCTATACTTAGCGGGGTTATGTGTGCCATGTTGATCCTTTGGCAAGAGATACATAATACTTTCTCTCAGGAACAATGGCATTATTTTTGGGTTGAAAAAAACATCATTAATAAGATTAGTCAGTAGATGGTGTAAATACCAGAACTTCTTGAGCCAGTAGTTCTGGACTCAGTCGATACCTGGAGATTTCCGGTTATGGAATTTAATGATTATTCATGAGATTTCGTTGGTGGTAAATGGCTTAAACTGAATTTGGCTTTAGTCTTGTCAGATTTGATGTTGTTCATTGATTTAGCCTACTGCGATGTTACAGTTGGCGGGTGTGAAAAGCAGGTTTCCCCAGAACTCTTCTGCCTGCTCTCTGTTGGGATATCTATTATCTGCCATGTTATGTGTAAAGTTTAGCTTATGGTAGAAAGTTTTTTCTGGGCATTGGAACAGCACAACTTACACTTTTTATTTTTAAATTAAATATTTCTATTATTACAGTTACTATTTTTACCGAGTTTTATTTGTATCACAGGCTCTCTTGCGTTCGTATTACCTATTTTTTACGTACCTGTTGATTCAGAGGAGTAAGGTTGACAGCTAGTTTCTAATAACATCGTGAAAGATTTCTACACATTGCCTAGTTTTAAATGTAGTTCCGCCGTGAGTAACCCATCCCTACTCTTCGGCATAAGGGTTAGCTCGGCATTGTGTTCGCTAGTGCTGCTACTAGCTATCAACTGTACTCTGGTGATTCATTTTAATTAATTAACTCTTATATAATCGTGAGAGAAACTTCCTTATATACCAGTGTAGCAATTTGGCGCCCAACGTGGGGCCCGAGATTGCATAAATTACAAAAATATTTCAAAATTGGTAATAATAAATTAATTTACCTAAAAATTTGGAATACTGTGATACGTCCAGGAAGCAAATACATAACAAGATATAGTTAATTTTACAATATATAAAAAGGTTGTTAAAACTGAGAAAACTTGAACAAAAATAAATAATCATACATAAATGGCAATAATCGGCCCTAAAATTCAACATACAACTTAATAATACTCTAATGAGGTCATTTTAGGTCTTTATAAGATTTAAAGCAGCATACTATTGTCAAATTTAATTTAAGCATTAATTATAGTAGGTAAAAATTAATTTTGAGCTTAAATTTTTGATAATTCAGAAATCCATTTAGGATTGCAATTAATAGATCTTACCCGTTGTTTGGGGACTAGACGAATTACTTATTGAAACGTGTGAACACTGCCAAAATCCCTGTTTCCAGGTTTATCCCGGTAAAAATAGCACAAAACGCCAAGCAAGCAAGAAGATACTAAAATTCAACAATTCAATATTTTTACCTGGATAATTCAAACAACTTTCCAAATCCAAATTCTGTAGGATGATTCAAATCAAATTAAGTAGAAGTTTTCAATATTCTTTAGTCGATTCTAATAGGAAAAAGTTAAAATCAAGTCAAAATGACCCCCATTTATAACCAAAGCTTTTGCTTACGTACAACACTACTTCATTTAGGTGCATTCAATTGACACACATGAATAAAAGAAATGACGGCTCAAAAATGACCCGGAGCAACAATGGTGGCTGATATAAATTTGTTACATAAGCCAATTCGATAATCATTGACATTTTCGGCTCAACATCAAATAAGAAACCCATCAATCATTTATTGTTTAAATTAAGAAATATATGCTCCTCCAGCTATTACCGACAGAGAATAAATTACATGTCTAAACTTCCTCTCAAAATGATAGAACAGAAATTGCAACCCAACATAAAACTGCCTAAAAAAATATTCAGTAGTGGAGTGAAGTTGCCTATATGCCAACTCTAAATTGACAAATAACCTAACCTAATCATAATATGAATGAAATATACGAAACTATTCAAAATAATTTCAGAAAAACTACTATAAGAAAGGATAAAAGTAAGAATTACACGCGAATAATAATTATTATCCTGATAATTTTATCGTTGAGATTTTAAGTTTTTTTGCTTGTTTAGGGTTTAAAGTTTTTTTACTGGGGCAAATTGCAACCCTCATGATTAAGTGGGAATAATAGTTCATCAGAGTACAGTGTGTAGCTAGTAGCAGCACCAGTGAGCCAAATGTCGATCTAACCCCTATGCCGGTGAGTAGGGATGAGTTATTTAGGGCGCCACTGCATCTTAAGCTAGGCTATATGCAAAAAACCTTCCGCTGTGTCGTTAGGAACTAGTTGTCAACCTCACCACAATAAATCAACAGAGCCTAATGAATAGGAAATAGGAATGAAGGAGAGCTGGTGGGACAAATAAAACTCGGTAAAGTTAGTAATTGTTATAATAAAAATATTTAATTTAAAAACAAAAAACGAAAGACAGACATCCTATTATAAAATGCCAAACTTTAAAAAATTCACATCATTGAAAAAACCTAAATAGATTAATTTTTAAATCTAATCAATAAACTACTTCGATGCTCCCTAAAATCTTTTGGCGTTAAAACAAAGAACGTTTATACTATGATCATAGAATGGGATTTTTGGGTACCGCTTTAGAAATTAAGGAAGAGATTTAGCTATATTTCGTAATTACAACTAGGAAAAAAGGATCAACACAATTTGTCTGTCTATTGGTGGGGCTGTCAGTGAAGAAAATGTATCTCTTATCAATGTCACAGGCTTGAGCGTTGCGTCAGCGGGCATACACATCTTATAAACCAGTTATAATATAATCCGTAGGTTGGATTCCCATGATAATAACCAGATGTAATATAAGCAGTAGAGAGGACTAACCAGTTAGGAGGAGTAATCAATGGGGAGGAAAATCGAAATCTATCTGAGGAAAAATTTTAATGGTAAATTCGTTATCCAAATTAATACACAAGCTAGCACAGTCTAGTAGAATATCGGCAAACCAAAAATAAAATTAACTTAAACCGTATTTTGTTGTGTAAGGGTATAGGCAAATTTTAGCCATATAAAGGAAACAATTAAGTTGGGAAGAAAATTTACCAAGAAGTAGAACTTGAAGGGTTCGTTATATGGTAAAATCAAAAATGCAATGAATAGTATGATGAGAGAACTGCTAAAGGTAAATAATATTGTGTTACTTAAAACGAGAGTATTTGCAAAAATAAAGTAAAATTAATCAAACTAGTCATAAACTTAAACTGAAATTTGAACCGTGGCGACATGTTATTATTTATAACCGATTTCAAGAAAAGAAGAAAAATTTTTAATATCGACTTCCATATTTTCTTTATGAATATACATTGAAAATTTTGGAATAACTCCATCCATTTGAATGGAATTTTTGCATTATATTGGGAACTTAATGTGGTGGTTGAGTAAAATTCAAGATAACGCTTATAACATGGCGGACAAGAAAATTAATACTGTCTGATGTTCTTCAAAATTGTTCTGGAGGAGTTTTCTTGGTCGCAGTGGATTTTTCAAAATGAAATATGGCGGACTAATGATTTTACATTTTCTGGATTTTGTCCATAATTTATATAGGGAATTTTAGCGGCGTACATTACGAATTTAAATTTATTTTCTCAAAATTTAATATGGCGGTTAAAATATAATATAGATTATGAATTTAAAGTTTATTTTTTAAAATCAAATTATATCGGATATGGATTTTACATTTTATGAATGATCCCAAAATTTGTGTTGAGGGAGTTTTTTGACATTTGGAGAATTTTCAAAATATAAAAAAAATTGATCCTCACTTTGGTGTCGTTTTTAATAATTTTGGCTGAGATGAGTACATTTTGCGACCTTGCAAATATTGTCAGGCACCCCACAGAAACTGTTAAACACCACACATCTTTGTTCAATATGTCCTATACCTGTTCTTAAGAGCCTTTATGGTATTTTAATTTCTCCACCCTTTCTAATTCTATTTGATGATTTTTTTTTGAATCGTAGTAGCCATGGAAAATTACAATGTAAAATAAAATTTATGTTAAATTTACAACCTCAACCGTTCATTCAAATTTTTATGTAGTGTTGCTTGGTTTTATTTTATTTATTTCTCTTCACTTTTTAAGCAACATATTTTAGTGATAGTTGGCTATATGTTATTCTCTCTTCAGACAGAGAATAAGGAAAGAATGTATAGAAACAGTTTATCTCCTGCAAATGCAACTCTTGTCCTTGTAATGGAACAAATATTAATTATTTTACACTGTTCAATGTAAACTATACTCTGATAAAATGAATAATTAAATAATCACTCTGTGAATAGATTTCCTGTGGGAATAGGATACAATATGTTTTTTTATTACTACCCAAGAAAGTCTAAAGGAAAAATAAATCAGTTATTGAGCTTAACTTTTATTATCTTTGTCGTTTTACCTATAAATCTGTCGAAGCAATCCTACCCTGATTATGTAAATAAAACCGAAGAAAGTGTTTTTTTTAAGATATGGTATATGCAAATACCGTTAAAATGTATTAAAATCTTGAACGATTTTCCCATTATTAGGAAACAAAAGAATGATCAAATAAACTCACTATAATAGAAAAATATCGTTTGACAAAACAGCCAAGAAGAATGAACAATTTTTTTGACAATCTTTATCATACATTCCTTTCATTATAGGAAGACGTAGATTAGTTTGTTTTACTATCCTTCTATATAAAAATTATTAAGACGCTCAGAGGCCAACTCGGGTGTGAAATATCTAGAATAGAATAGTCAACGCCCGCAGCACGAAAAGGCACTAAGTAGAGGGGTGTCGAGAGAGGTGCAGGGTGTAATATTCGAAGACATTCTTTTAAGGAATACTAAACTTTAGTTCCAATCTGGAAATCGTTAGATCGGTACCGTGTGTACCAGCGTAGAAAAATTACGTGACCGGTATAATAGCCGGGAAAATAGCTTGTCTTTGTTTTGATTTATTTTCAGTTAAGTTGGCAAATTAAGGGAATTGCGTGTGTTATTTTAGTTGAACATTTCGCGATTTTAATAGTGTTCGATTAAGAAAGATAAATAGTTGTTTTTTTTTCGCATTTTATGTCTTTTTCTGTTTAGTGTTCTAGTAAGCTATTTATACGTGCTTTTTTCAAAATTGCGTTTTACATTTTTGATTAATAGAACAGCCAATAAGATCAATTATGTTAGTTTCTTCGTAATTATTATTAGTTTAAGAGTCTCATTTTAAATAGTTAATTTTTTTTGTATTTATTTTTGTTAATAGACTGTATTTTGAGAAACTTGTTTTGTTTAATTTTAGTCCAAAACCTTCACGCGACTAAACTCATGGACGTAGTGCTGTGTGAGCTGTAAACAATAGATGTCATCTGTCCAGCTAATTAGCAGTCTTGTCTGAGTTCTGAACGTCTAAATTATGGTTGTGGTAAGCTTAAATAACCGCAGTTGTTTGGTACTAAACCTGCAAGAGAGAAGATGATCGTCCAGACTTCCAGAGTTTCTTCGTTACTGTAGAATTTTAATTATAAGTTATTAAAATAGCTACAAATTAATACGGGGCTGCAAAATGATTATAGATGTTGTGGCTAACGCTACCACAGTATATCATTCGCAAGAGTCTCTGATTAAATTCTATCATATCCTCTCTCCATACGCGTTTCGACCAGTGGAGCTATATCGAACTAAGAGGAATATTCGCAGGAAATAACTGCTATTTAAAATATAAAATCCGATACATGTCGGCAGGATATTAAAGACCTTCCTATTTCGAAGTCAGGCTGAAAAACATCGCCAGTCGAAACGATAGGAATAGCGTGAAATTTTAAAAATCAAAATTTTAGTATGAAATTAATGAATCAAATTTATTTTCGCACTACTCCGGTGAATGTATAGATATCATTTGGACTGGCGATATATATATATATATATATATATATATATATATATATATATATATATATATATATATATATATATATAGCTCTCGGTTCGATACAGCTCTACTGATGAGGTAGATGAAACGCACATGGAGAGAGGACCAGAGTTGTTTTTGCGGGAGATAAATGTTTCTATATATTCTGTTACTATTCTCTGACTGAACGACAATGGCGGCTGGTGCATTAAAAAAAGTAGGGGTTGCAATTCCAATAACACATTAAGAACATAGATATGTATAAAACCTGTCATATGCACCGTTGAGTAAAAAAAAATAAAAGTTTTTAAAAATTGAGTTAGTATGAAACAAGGCAGTGTATTTTAAATAATTAAAAATAAAGAAGGTAATAAATTTTAAATATATGACAGGTACGTTTAAATTACTGTGTGAATTATTTAGAAAGAAAATCCACACGCCAATTTTTGGCATTAGCAAACTTATTAAAAACCCGCTAATTGATATCAGGTATGCTTTCGATAAGATCCCTTTCTTTAGAAAGTACTGCGAATGCAGAAACTGTTTCTTGGCTCGGAATATTCCGTAAAAACGTTTTTATCCGTTTGATGATAGACAAGCACCGTTCCGCTTCAGCCGATGCCATCAGAATAGTAATTAAAATTTTTAAAAGTTTTGGAACTTCACTAAATGTCTCAGCACGATATCTTGCGAAAGATGGTCATAAAGTACAAGAAGTCATGAAATTGATCTAAATTCTTCAGTTTCATATACGACGGTCACTTATGTATGGAGATTTTGTTCGACAAAAAAGGGGTAAATTTTAATTTTATCCTTAAATTTTTGCTCAGGAAAATATGTACTACATCTGACATACTGTTCCGAAAAAACAAAGGACCGCTACCATGCGACCTGTAAATCTAAATCGTTCTTTTGCTTGACAAATAATTATATCACAAACTTCCTTTGCTTCCCGAGAAAACTCCGCTTGAAGTAGATGGAGATGGCTCAATGTCATTTGAGGTGATATTATTTCTAATTTCTGTTAATTTTGATTTAAATGATAATATATTTTTCTTTGCGATAACATCGTCAATTTGTCTTGTTTAAAACTTACCAAATAACAAATCGACTTGAAGCATTATTTTGTAAAAGAAGTTTAACCATAAAAGGAAACTGTTTCTTTTGAGAATTTTTACATACCTTGGTTTTGGATGCATTGTTATATTATGGAAAACCAAGTTTAGGTAAGAGAGATGCAACATCATTACCATAAGTTTGTTGTGGTGTCATTATAATAGAATTATTGGGCCCCACTTTTTGGATGAACCATTAAATTGCCAGCTATCTAAATTTTTTGTTAGAGAACTACCCCAACCGCGTGAAGTTCTCGATTGGAATGAGCGTGATGCTATGTGGATGCAGCAAGTTGGAGCACCTCTACACTGAAATCGTCAAGTTTGTGCGTTTTTGTATCAACGCTTTTCAAAGAAAATAATTGGGCGTTGAGATATTGTTGAGTGGCCACCAAGGTCTTGCGAACTGAAATAGAGCCTTCTATGGTAAAATTTATTAAGAGCAACCAATTAGTTATTACTTATTAATAAGCAACTAGATTATTTTTTATAGTTTACTACTTTTTTAATAAATGGATAAAAACATTTTAAATTTATTTAAAAAACAAAAATTTCCCTTGTTTTGTTGTAATGTAGATTTTTTTGTATTAGAATCAAATATATTAAAGTCGTTGTTTCAAAACTGTTGCTTTTTATTTTATTTATTTACATTTATTTGTATATGTATATATGTGTGTTTTGTTTTTCATGGCTACTACGTGTATAGAAGAAAAATTCTGCAAGAAAAAATCAGAAAAAGTAAATAGTCAAAATATCTCAAATATTATTAGGATAGGTATAATATATATTAAACAAAAGTTGTAACATTTTCGTTAGTCCACAAAATAAAGTAAAAAAAAATACTATCTGAAAAAATATTCATATATTAATTTAAAATTTGAATATATTTTTCTCAAAATTAAAATCGGTATTTAAGATTTGAATGCATGTTCGACAATGTGACTTTTTTGTTCAACACAGTTACTTCAAAAATTAAAATATATGAAACCCTTGTTAAATATATTTCAAAATTATAAGTTAAATTGGAAAAATGATTCGTATCCAGAATATTCTATTAAAAAAAAAAACAAATTTATACCGTCTTCGTTTTTTAACACACTCTGTTAAATCCCAAATATTTTTAAAACGTGAGTGTAAGTTTATGCTGCAGTAAATTTAGTTTCTTGGTAAAATTTTTTACATTGACCTTAAAGTTATAAACATTATAAAATTTTATTCGAAGAGGTTGTTGATTTTGAAAATGGTTATGACCTTACGACGTTGTTATAAATTGCGAAATGTCCAAGTAACACGAAGACAAATTT
The DNA here is from genome assembly GCA_034092305.1 of Diaprepes abbreviatus. Lineage (NCBI taxonomy): Eukaryota > Metazoa > Arthropoda > Insecta > Coleoptera > Curculionidae > Diaprepes > Diaprepes abbreviatus. Next base: position 5,841,354 of record JASJET010000144.1, on the reverse strand, counting down.
TATTAAAGTTTTAGGAAAGCTAAATTTTTTTTTGTCATTAAAAATAAAAGTAACTCTTGAAGTAGGTTATTTATAACGATAATAATACAGGAAGTTCGGATAATGCGTCAGGATACTTGGTGAGCTAAAGCTTTTATTCCAGTTTTTTAAGTTATACAAAATCCGGCAGGAAATTTTATTCGAGTTCGACTTTTGGAAATGCACCAGAAAATGTGTAGAAATGGTAGAAGGTCATTTTGAAAATATATAATAACTCTCTTTCTTTTTTGAAATGTTCATTTTGCATTCAAAGTTTTATTTACTTAAATAAAATAAGTTATTTAGCTGTTATCGTTGTTTTAGAGCAGCATGGGGAAATTGGTGCCATATACCTTTTTAGTCCGGTCAAGTTAGCATCAAAAATAGGGGTAAGGTTACATTAATTCGCACCTTGCTAAAAATTGGCATGAATGTTGGGAACCCTATTATACACAATTTGTCAATTATCCACATCAATCCGAAGTGTGGAAAAAAATTTATTCAAGGTCAAATGTTGCAAAAATCGGTTTTTTGAGTTTTCCAGCTAAACGGTAAGTTTTATAATAAAAATAGGTGAGACAAAAATTATTCATCATGCAAGTATCTATAAAAATTGTTCATACACTTTTTTTCCTAAGAATCACCATTTCGGAGATACAGCGATGCAAAATGTTGAAAAAGTTGTATTCTTCATAATATGCACACGTTTCCGCGCCACCCGTGAGGTAGTGTACATGGCGCGTTTTTTTTTACGTGGTTTCCCCGGTAGGCCTATTCCACGATCTATTGTGCTTCTGTTGAGTTAAAAAGCTATTGTATTAAATTGAAAATGGTACTATTGTAAATAACAAGAGCGGTGTAAGTAATGCGTAAATTGAGAAAATTATTCGTCTGATTGATACTCTTCTAATGGAACATAATCCATACTGTCTTGCTCTTCTTCTTCTCCTTCTTCTTCTTCTTCTTCTTCTTCTTCTTCTTCTTCCTGCTGAGTACAAATAAATTCTTTACTCGTGAATCACTTGCATCTACATGCTGATCCGTTGTATCCATTCTAACATTAGCGAGATCTTCCAATCCTTCACAAACAATATTCATTGCATGCATACCATAAACCCATTTACTTATTACACTGTCTTTTGTACTTCTCCCTCGAGCAATACCTCCATCTGTCTTCATAGCTTTCATCATTGACTGCTCGATCACCATATCTGTTGAAGTTCCGCAACTTAATTTATCTGAACGTCGAACAGTGAAGCATCCTTCTGTAAACTGTTTGTAAGTACTAGGATTCATACAGTTCTCTAATTGTAACATATCTTGTAAATATAAGTGTGCAGACTTAGCATACGGAAAATATCCCGAAGCATGGAAGTAAGGAAGCATTTCTTTAACGCAGTTCAAATGAGCTTGCCAATCTCCCATGCGCTCAGCCCTTATAAACTCCTTCATAATTGATACCATATAAAAATATTGAATCCAAAGTTTTGCGGTAGGTCCACGTTCTTCATATTCTCTTAGTTTTTCATTGAACTGATCGAGTAATGCTCCAGATATTTCGTCGTCATTTTCAACATCATTATATGAAATAGTGTTGTTTATTATGTTTTCAGCAGTAATGATAAGATTTGCGTCCATGACGTCATCAATATCAAGCTCTTTCAATATTATTATTGCTAATGTTAACTGAAGTATTGTATGAGCTCGAACAGCTCTCGCATAAGCATGACCATTGAGCATTTTTTCTAATGACCCAGGTGCATAAATCAAAGAAAATATGTCTTTTATGCCGCTTCCTTGCATAATGTAACCAATTGCACCAAGAAACGACATGAGAAGATGAAATCCTCCGAGCCTAATGATGATCTTCGATAATTCAGACACTTCAGGTGCGGCTGATACGATTTCTCGAGCTTTTGCATACAGAGGCTGGTCAAAAGTAACAATACATACATCATGACCATAGCGTTTTGCATTTTGTAATGCACAAAGTAAAGTCGTGTATATAGTATTGTAATTACTAGCCGGTTGGTGAATAAATGGTAAAAATAAAATTTTGGATGTTGAAAAATTTGTAACATTATTTGTTAATTGTTCAATGAAACCATTCCAACCGGGTATTGAAAAATTCTTCCATTTACTATAGAACCATATCGCATCGACTTTTTTAAGTACAGATTCTATTACTTCACTATTATAAGCAAAATCATGGACAATTATTTTACTATAACCTACAACACCATCATTTTGGTATATCTGCAGTGGCACATGAGCTATTGCCGCGAAATCTGTTGCTGAAGGAGCTTCTTTTATCCGTTGTATCGGCTCTTCTAGTAAAACTGAACTTTTTGGAGTAACAACTTGAATGATACCCATTATGTGAAGTGTGTAATGACCGTCCAGTGTATTTACATTTATATCAGCATTGTCTGCAACATACTGAATGAATGTGCCAGTTTCTGGTGGTAAAATGTGAGGTGGACGGTGAAAAACTGCTGCTGCTTCGTACAATATAGTATCATTATAAGATGCGCACAAACCGAAAGACGAAAATATTTGTTTAAGACGTTTTGACCCAAATCGCCGATGAAAAAAAATAGAGAGACCCAATTGTAACTTTGATTTGAAAGACCTTGGTCGAACAGCAGTCATAATACTATGGCTAATATTTGTGCATACTAATTTCAAATGTTGTAAATTAAATCGCTTTTTTTTCAAAATAACTTTCTCCAAAAAATAAGTCAGTGACTCTGGAATTTGACTGTTAATATCTTCAAACATACGACCTGGCGGGGGGTAATGAGAATTATCAAAAACTGCAGATTGAATATCTTCTCGAATGATTGCTGCCGCAGCCTTCACGATTCTAAATCGCTCTTCTTTTTCATTTGTTGTTTTTTTTTCGTAGCTAGCTCGATTTAAAATGTCATAGTGATTATCAACAAAACATATTAATGTTGATGCTCCTGACTTTTCTGTTATAATAATTTTATCGCCATACTTCAACTTTAATCGTAACTTAATGGTTCTATTATCTAACGAATTGCTGCAAATATTTTGTAATTCGTCTAATGAAAATTGACAATCATCACTATTTTCGATGTGTGCAAATATTTCTTCCATTAAAAGATTCGTACTTTCAGATTGAGGACGACCGGCTTGACCCCCCGTAGTCGGTCTCAAGAAGGCATTATGACAGTCTTTATGATACTTAGCTTCGGCAGCAACTAAATCATGTTCGAACTCAATTCGAGTAATAACAGCTTTTGCTACATGATCAGAACGAGTCTGGGCTATATTCAGGATTGTTTCTTTGAATGAAAGTGTTGTTACATGAAAAATTTTACGCCGATACTTCAGTGCTTTTCTGTTTTCTAGCTCTTCATTCAATTCATTGCCACAAAATAAGCAACACTTTTTAAAACAAAAAAATGGTTCACTTACGCGTACTCTAGTACGAGGTGGACTTATTTTTGATGTACTAGCTTGTTCTTCATCCTGTTTTCTTTTCAATGCAGCGATTGTACCCTTCCGAGTATAGTTTTTTCGACACTGCACATGAACTGTCACAGAAGTCTGGTCTTTCAGGTATTCCGAAAATTCATCACCTCTTTCAATACTTGCATTAATTAATGTCTTTAGGCCACGATCAACAGTAACTGTTTCGCTTTCGGTCAAATGTTTATTACAAATAAAGCACAACTGCGACATTTCTATTACAAACACAAAACTGCACAAATTTTGTTTGAAAATATAAGCAATAACTACGTGTTCTTACTACGAAAGAATGCTTGAGACTAATACTATTCTATCTAGGGAGGCCCTTCAAAAAGGAGCAGGTATACGAGCGTCGCCACGTGGACAATTGAATAGCAGACAGATGTTGCTCAAGGCCGTACGGTCATATAAAATGAGGGACTGGGTTTTTTTTGGAGTTTATATTTTTAAAACTGTATAATATGTATGTATACGCTACGAAAATTAATATTTTTACTTATATTATCGTTCTGTAACGTATATTACGGTAATTGACATGCATATTATGAAGAATACAACTTTTTCAACATTTTGCATCGCTGTATCTCCGAAATGGTGATTCTTAGGAAAAAAAGTGTATGAACAATTTTTATAGACAATTGCATGATGAATAATTTTTGTCTCACCTATTTTTATTATAAAACTTACCGTTTAGCTGGAAAACTCAAAAAACCGATTTTTGCAACATTTGACCTTGAATAAATTTTTTTCCACACTTCGGATTGATGTGGATAATTGACAAATTGTGTATAATAGGGTTCCCAACATTCATGCCAATTTTTAGCAAGGTGCGAATTAATGTAACCTTCAATGTCTATTTTGACCGGACTATTTGTTTCTAATCACAATAACTTTTGGTTTTTTAAAAATTATAACTAATAAATTTGAACAAATCAATAGAGAAATTTAAAACAAACAACAATATTAGAAATTTTCCTCGTTTAAAAAAAAAACGTAGCATTGGTTCCCTTTGGGGTAGTATGGGGTAACAAGAGTCAGCCATTATGGGGTAATGAGATTCACCGGGGAAATGATAGTCAGAGCAAAAAGAATACCTAGCAAAATTGTTCGAGAACTCTAACTTTGTTTTTACCTGATTTTGAATCTTAAATATTAAATAGTCAGTTACAGGAAGAATTTGTCCGGCTTTGATAAAATGCTATATTTTTCTCCCTATTGTAAGATCAAAAGTCCGATCTTTTGCTGCGGTCCGCAGAACATACAAAATCAGTAAACCACCACTTGATAAAATCGATAAAAGATACGAGGGTATTTGTGGCAGTTTCCCGAGAAAGCGTCTTGTATTCCTGGTAAAAGTAAATCGTTTGTTGACCCTTGTCAAACTACTACCTATAATGTGTCAGTCGTTTAAATAGTGGAGTCAAATCATAATTTCATCGTATTAGTACACGAAAAAGTTATTAAAATCTCTCAGTGAAATTATTATCTTTCAGCGTATGTGTACACAAAAAAAAATGTTGAAATATCAATTAATTCGTACAGTGTTCTCGGTAAAACCGCTAGCCCCTGTCAAGTTGACATGCAAATACTTTCAATATCACACGGTATTTCATAAAGTCTGTGATTTACAACTTTTTAATAGAATAAGTGTCTTCGTTACATTTGCTACCAGCAATAATTTGTTTGATTTAATAAATCGATTTGGATTTAATTATTAACGTTGTTAGTGTTTTTTGCGACTTTCTCTTTTAACTCCAAGTAATAAAATACAGGTCCATTAGACTAATGTTTGTTGGGTAGAAAGGCGAATTCCTCCACAAAAACAAAGTATAACATAATTCAAACGTATCAAAAACTTAAAGCTATTTACTTATAAAATGTAATTAAATTATTTTTCGGAAAATTTAAAATTACAGTTAAGTTACCCATAGAAAATTAATAATTGTTGAAATCATAAATATTATATTTGGCAGAACTGGAGGACCTGCTCTAGCTGATAAGGTAACTCTTATGACTGGGCAGTAGTAGGGAGGCACAATAGATCTACCAGGTCGCAGTGTACATACCCTAATTCTACGAACATTCATATATACATGAATACAAAAATCATAAATAATATATTTGGCAGAATTACCAGCTGTATTTTGAGCAGGTGCTCAGTCGCTACATGCTCTGCATCTGTACTATACTTCAATAGATTCCCCAGATCTACAAAAAATTATACAAATGTTGGATTCCTCACCGACGTAGTTACTATTATCATCGTCGCAAATACTACAATCATTAACAGATTCATCTGATAAACATGATAAAAATTCCTATTTAAGTTTTCTCATTTGGTTTCCTAATTTTCTTTCTTCTTCTCTCCACATTTTTATCTATTTTTTTTGGTTCTTTATTTTCTTTCATAAGACGCTTTTTCTTTTCTTCCAGTACAGTTTTTGTTTGGAGTTGAGACAGAATTTAGTTCAGAGGAAGCAGAAACGAGATTTGCAATAGATTTGTCATTATGTAATTGACTGTCACTGACAACATTTCGATTAATACCAGCAGAGTCATTAATAATTGGATCGTCAGTAAATATATATCTTGCAATGGTGTTTCTTGAACATTTTGTGGTATTACAGTGCTCTGATCAGGTAAAGCGTGAAGATTTGAATCCCTGTTATTATTTTATTGATCATTTATAGAGTTGTTGCCAATGTTGATATTTACGACAGAATAATTATCATCGCTAAACACATCTGTATTAATTGGGCTTACACCAATGACATGGAAGCCACTTACGTCTTTGTCAATTAAAGTTACTTTGCTATATGCTTTATGAAATAGACCGATCATATGGTGTAATTTTTATCCAATTTTTTGATTTGGGATATAGGTTACATTCACAATTATATGCCTTTTTCATAGGGCTAAAAAATATGACATCTAAAGTTTGCACACAGTGCGAGGAGTGCGGAGGTATAGACAACATTGTAATGGAGTTATTTTTACTCTTATGCCTGTAAGGTAGAGTGGTTATTATGATTAACTAAAACGATCAATATTTTATGATTTTCACATGGTTTTATAAATTTGTAATGTAAAATCCCCTCGATTATATTTATACTTGTTGATTCAGATTTGCGAACACTGCTTCCCTTGTTAAAATTATATGAAATCTTTAAGTTTTCAGCACATTCGTAAGCTTTTACGAAATTTCGTTTGCAAAAAAGACATATCAATTCAGGGACAGATCAAAAACGGAGGGCGATCGCCCCTCTCAGAGCCTCGAATGCCTGCTGCATTAGGAACATGGATGTTCACTAACCACTCCTACCTCCGATAATATAATCTTTGCTATTGTATTATCTTCCCCTCCCCTTCCAAAGAGAAAGGCTGAACCCGCGCCTGTATGAATGAGATGGTCAGCTAGAATTCGTTCTTGAACCATATAAAATTTTGATTTTCTCCTAAGAGGAGGTCTCATTTGATCTTATCTACGGTGTCTTTTTTGTAAAGTACTATACGGAATATTGGTATACTGGCACAGCTCAATACCTCACAATAAAGGAAAAAAATAACAAATATTGATTTATTGCGTTAAAGCACTAGAGTATAGTGAAAAGCTAGAAGCAGTACCAGGGAGCAAAAATGTCGAGCTAACCCCTATGCTAGAGGGTAGGAGTGGGTTATTCAGGGCGCCACTACATCGGAGCCAGACTGAATGCAGAATTCTTCCACGATGTTGTTTGGAACTAGCTTTCAACTTTACCTTTCAAAATTAGCTATCAACAATATACAAGCAGCAATAGGGACAAAAACTCTATGGAGATAGTTATAATAAAATATCTTTAATTAATGAGATAACCAGTATGGTGCACCCTGATGTCTGAGTATTTTAATAGAATTTCCTCGTTGACATGTGCAAACTATCGAAAATATCAATCTCCTGGTTAATCCCAGTAAAATAAACATAATTGCCAACCAGGCAAAAGATACGATACTCCAAAATCTCAACAAAATTACCAGGATACAAAACGACCTACCATCTCAGAATCCCAAAAAAAATGGCAAATAAAAATTTAAATGGAATTCTGCAGCTGCATCGGCCGAATCAAACTAGGAAAAAGTTAAAATCAATGCAAAATGGCCTCCATTTATAACGAGCGCCCAGCTTGCGCACTAGCTTCTGTTATGCGCGTTTAATTACCATCTTTGAAGGAAGTTATAGCTCAAAAGAATGACACTAGGCAACAACAGTTGGATGAAATATATTTGTTACATTAGCCAATTCGTTAAGCATTAGCGTTTTCCACTCAAAACCAAAATAAATCAAATAAGTATCCTAACAGTAATATTTGAATTAAAGAAATACGTTTCGAAGAAAGAGATGCATTTCCTGCAACCCAACATACATACAGTTCCGATCAAATGGCAGTGGACAGAAAAAGCGAGATTTATCTAAATAAAAAAAGGGTAGTTGTGACTTCAATATCAATAAGAAAATATCTAAGCACAGTTTAGTGAAATACCGATTAACGGTAAAACGTAAAAAATAAAATTAATTAAAACTGTACTTTATGAAATGCTTTTCTTCAAAGTATCCTTGAGAAATACGCAAGGAAAATGATACTGTGTTGCCCACAACGAGAGTATTGGCAAAAATAAAATTAAATTAATTGAGTTCGCCATAGTGAATTTAAGTACAAAATTGAACCATGACAATATCATGCTCTTCAGCTTCTTATGCAGGGAAATGCCATCATTATTAACCTTCTTGATGGCACGATTAAGCAACTCTAAAGTACACTCACACTTTTCTGTAGTTCTACTAGGTCTCCGGTGCATTTTTTTTTGAATTGGGGGTAACGAGAGCCATTTGACTCTCATTACCCTAGAGAGTTTTTTAAGTTTCCAAATTATTGTCAAAATATTGTATATTAATTAACTTTTTTATGCGATTCTCTAATGACTGGTACAGATTAAAAGGAGTAAAACTTATAATATAATAAATACTTACATGGTGTCCTTAAAGATGGTAAAAGTTTCGATCAGTTCTCGGAAAAACCCACGTGACATATTTGTGTGCGTAAAGTTAACTAAGAAGCAATGCGACTAGGACACACGTACCCCTTCCTCGGTACTATGTCATAACAAAACATGATCTAACCTATTCAACTAAATCTAAAACATATTGGTTCTCATTACCCCGTAGCTCTGAATCCCCATGCTCCCCTAATTATCATATCATGTTTTGGAGATCTGCCAGATTTAACTGAATTTGAAGCATGGCAATTTGATTTTTTGTTTTTATTACAAACTAATTTTACTGGTAAAACTTTAATTCCAATTTGCGCTTAAAGGGTGTGAACCTCTGGTGATACAGTAGAGAAACATTTTTATAAAAGAATCATATACATTATTAAGCGTAATCTCTGTGCCAAATATCAATTTTATGAGTTAAAAACTAAGAACAAGATATTAAAAATGAGAGAAAAAATTGATGACGGGCTGTAACTCGAGAAGTATTTAGTTGTCGATTTTTTGTTAAATGACTTACTAACTTTATTTTCCATACAGAATCACCTCCTCAAGTGCCCTGATGCTTTATGCAAATAGTCTATATATTTTATATGTCGCCTATTTTTCTGGGTAGTAAATCACCCGGACTTGGCACATTTTATTAGAAACGCTGTTGCAGGGAACATTTTTGCGATCTTTATTCATCGAGCACGGTTGATGTTTTGTTCACTTTTTAAATAGCGTAAGCATAGCAAAATAACCACTAAATTAGTTTTTGTCGTCTTTTTACCAAAAATAACATTTTTTCACTACAACATTTTAGTTAGATTATTTTTATAACTGACTACAATTTATTGTATATCTCCACTTTAATATGCACAGAAAAATCAATATGATTATTCAGTATCTACTCTAATACGATTTAAACGATATAACCTAATGTATTATTAATCCTTTGCAGTAGCATAGGTTAGATTATGACTGCAATGTTTGATAATACTAATTAGAGTATAGATAAATTAAAGTAATTATGTATGCCAACGTAATTAAACATATGGTTAATGGCAACATAATTTTTTTGTTTCATGTTTGCTTTCATGGTTTGGGAAAGTGTGTTGTTCGTTAGATCTCTTAAATATTTATCAGCATAATGTTTCATTGATAGTACCTACATTTGTCAATAACGAGCATATATACATTTTTTTAATTTCTAAAACTCTTTATTATTATACACTAATATTTACGGTAAGTATTATGTAAATATTGAACCTCTGTTACCAGATGGCAGCAACTACTTAAACGATAAGAATAACCGCAGAAGTTGTCACTGACAATATTATCCTGCGATATTGTAAAATAAAATTGTATTACTATTTATATGGTCAATTTCACAGTGTGCAATAAATTATATAGGACTTGTTATTGTATTTTTGATTGCCGACATTTCAGTTTATTTAAAGGGTTCCTTAGGGCTTAAATATACGATTTCCTTTCTTCTGGTAGCTGTAGCTAGTAGTATCTAGTATTGGGAGCCTGCCCACATATAAGAAGAATCATTAATATACTTTTGTAATGTTGAGAGCGGTGGCCATCCTTTATAAACCACATTTTTGTTGAACAATTATTTTTCCCCGCTTTTTATTCAGTAATACAGCTATTAGAAAAAAAATATATATATTTATATATTTTATTACTACGGGAAAACGACATGTTCCATAAAAAATTTGAAAGCGAATTACGGGAGTTTCCGCAGAGGAAAAACTTGTCGGCCTAGTCATAATTAAGTCACAGAAGAAGTTACAAAAGTATGTTAATGATTGTCCCTATATGTGAGCGGACTATTCGTCGAACTCAATATTTTATTATCAAATTTATACAATAAACCAAATAATCCTTATTTTTATGTATATAGTATAGCACATAATCATTATCAGGAAATTTTAATCAAAGTGAAACATTGGCAATAAGAATAAAAAAAAATATTCAACAGTTTGAGTGCCACGGGGATTAGGAGAAAGGTTTCTCGGAAACCAAACCAATCCTTTCATAAAAATTGGATGTCGATGATTAAAAAAGTTTTTAAATAGCTTTAAAAATAAATTTTGACTGATGCCAATGTTATTTACAAACATCCTGTGTCAATAATATGTTCTGTAACCGGAATTTAAAAATATTCTTATATCTAGGATAAGTACACAGTACAAATTTTGTTACCTGATAATAAAAAGAGAAGTTAGTTCAGGTTAGTTCATTAAGTCAAGAAATTGTGCTTTTGTTTTACATGTCCAGCGGCACCTTTTCTTTGCACTTTTGTCCTTTTGAGTAATAAGATTTGGTTATATTAGTTTCGGTTAAAAAACCATGCAATCGATTTAATAGTTGCATGATGACGATTGGAAATCTAACTGGCATTCACATGTATAAATCGATTAAATGAAAAGATATCTTTTTGTACCACCTTTTTTTCGTGGAATTATTTAATAAACCACCATTTAATCCGACTTTTCTATTTCAGATATGTGCTAGTAGGGGCAGATCCAGCCTCCTGGGGGGGGGGGTTATATCACAAAAGTACTACATGGCAAGCGAAAGCAAGTTGTCGACGGGGGGCGGGGAGACACTAGCAACATTCCCATTTCTAGTGTTCAAGGCTAGGTCGGGTCTATTTTTCTAAATTTGAAGCTCTTGGAGAGGGGGGCGATCAAAAGAAAAAACAAGTAGCAGCATACACATTCCTAGTATAAGAGGCAGAAACGGGTCTATTTTTCTGAACTCAAAGCTTTTGGGGGGAGGGCTATCGCAAAAAAAACAAGCTGTCAACGTGCAGGGGGAGTGCCAGAGTGGCAGGATAGGTTCTATTTTCCTGAACTCAAGGCTCTTGGGGAAGGAGGGGCGATCGCAAGCATATACATTCCTATACTCTATTCAAGAACTAGAGAGAGTAATAAAACTCTTACCGAAACCTCCAACGTACCTGCTCCAGTGCCTCAGGTAACTGAGGACTGCCGTAAATCTAATTATATTTAAATATTATAAGCTTTTATAAATTTACTGCAACAATAAAATTTCTGATAATTCAATTTAATTTCGGTCAGTGAGCAAGAGATGTAAACAGCAATAAAAGGAGTTGTACATACATTTTATTATGAGAAGCAGTTCCCAACCGTCTACAAAATTCTAACTAAAATCAATGAAGATAGGGATTTACCTGAAATTAAAAGAACTGAGCTCTGGAAATTGCTCGGAGAACTTAATTTTTGCTAGGAAAAACCAGATCGGAAATCTGTTCTTATAGATCGTTCGGAAAATATCCGTTGGAGAAGGAAATATTACTCTCAAGTAAAAGGTAGAGTTGCTGGAAATAACACAATTTACAAAATTAGTAATTTAGCTGAACTTTTGAAAGATTTTTTTCAATAAAATTACTGCGGAAAATTGGGAAAAATCTATGTAATAAAGGAATAAAAGAAAATGTGGAAACTCGATCTTATAATCTGTGAGATAGAGGAACAAATTATAATTAATTTGAGCGAAGATAGCTTCACAGACTTTGATTACGAATTAGATACGTAATGTTTAGCAGTGTAAACTCAATTTATTATTTAAATTTTTGTTTTTGTTGTATTTTATTGTTTAATGTTGTTTATATATATCTTTATTTTTTTATATTTTTTTATTTCAGTGCGTCCCACTTTTTAATTTTCTATATATTTAATTCCAATTAGCAATTTTTTTTATTATTGTATTTGTGTCTTTTTCTTAAGCGTGTAGAATTAACATGTTTATTTTATTTTTTTGGGGCTATCGGATTTCCATATAATAAAGTAAATTAAATTAAGATGTTAGTGCAATAGAAATAAAAATAAGTAGGTCTAATTTTAAAAAATTTCATTGATTCCATTTTTAGTGTTTAATTGTAATTCTGCAGATGGTTTAAGAAATAAATAAACTGAAATGTCAAATGTCCTAAAAATGATTTTAATTAATAATATAATGACCAATGGCCTCAAAAAAATTTTAATCTAATATGGACGAATTTATTTTTTTATATATGTTTAACTTCTTGTATTTTTGACAATGGGTATTTTGTAAGTATTTAAATGATAACTTACAATTTTTTGAGAGAATAAGCCTACCTTTTTGGTCTGAATGTGCCTAAAACGGTTTCTATGCCAAAATTAAAAATAATAAAAATACAGTTGCGATTTATGTTAAATATTTCTAAATTATCTATATTTTCTTGGGTATGTGAATTATTAAGAAATCATAAGAAAATAATATATTATATAATATTATAAAAACTTTTTATTTTACGTTTATTACCGAAATAATATTCTATGCCATAAATATTTAGTGATAAAATAAACCTCCTTCCGACGCCTATGGCAAGGAACCTGAATATTTATTACTCTCTCTAATATTTCTATGAAAGATATATATATATATATATATATATATATATATATATATATATATATATATATATATATATATATATATATATGGAATTTCCACCCAAAACTGAAATTTACATCTGAAATTGAAATGGAACAAAAAATAAACTTTTTAGACTTAACTATATACAGAAATAAGACGGATAACAATCTTCATACAAAATGGTACACGAAAGATACTTGGTCGGGCCGGTATTTGAATTTTAACTCTCAACATCCAAATAAACAAAAAAATAGTGTCATAATCGGCTTAGTTGATCGAGCTATAAAATTATCTTCACCCGAATTTCGTCCAGAAGTGCTAAAAAAAGTGGAAGAGACCCTAATAATGAACCATTTTCCTAAACTACTCATAAAAAAAGTAATTAAAAAAAGAACCTATTTACATTATAACACAAACAAAAAAAATAAAATTAACAATACCAAAACACAAAACACTTTCATTGCATTACCGTATGTAAACCAACTGTCTGAAAAAATAAAATATATTTTGCATAAACATAACATAAGGGTATGCCATAAGGCGAACAATTTACTTGGGTCAGTTTATACGAAATTAAAAAGCAAAGTTCCCACCAAAAAAAGATCTAACGTAATATATGCAATTCCAGGCCTAAACTGTCCTAAAAATATATTGGCATGACGACACAATATATTGAAAATAGAGTGAATGGACACAAGTATACTAAAAACGCATCGACATCTTTACATAAGCATGAACAAACATCTAAGCATGAATTTGATTTTAAAAACACCCATATTTTAGATACTGACAGAAATTATCATAAATTAGTCATCAAAGAAATGATACACATAAAAAAATATAATAATGTTGTAAATGACAAGCAAGATGTCAAAAATTTAAGTCAGATATACTATAATTTGATTTTTGAATAAAACATGCTTGAAGCGACTCTATAATAAATATGAGAAATAATGTAATGATGCTTGGAACGATTTCATATACACTCATACAGGTGAAAGAACGTCATTAAAAAATAAATAAAAATCTTTTTTCCTATTTTTTGCTTTTTATAAAAATAAATCTATCCATATCAATTGCATACCAAAGATCATAATTGAATTTATTTTTAAACATACACACAAAACTACTTTCAAGGTATGTACTATTTTATAATATTCACTATTTTAACCTGTTTGTATTGTTTTAAATTTTAAACTTTAAGACTATTTTAAAATCTGTTTTGTTTTTATTAATTTTAATTAAATTAAAAATATAAAAGTGTAATTACTGTGATATATGTTTATTATATAAAAAATTTTGTAATTTTTGTAGATGTAAAATAAATATACCTAGCTCTTTTGAAGAAGCTCACTATGTAGAGCGAAACGTCAGAAAAAAAATTATTGTCCTTTGTTTCTCTAATGGAAAAACCTATACCCAAGAAAATATTAGAAAAGAATATTTAACAAAAGGTTTAAGATACAAAAATAAATTATATATATGCAGTAGTATTTGCATGCTTCCTTCTGATCTGTCCTTTGCACAGCCAGGTGCATGTCGGTACCCTGATGAGTCTAGTAGAGACGAAACATGTACCTCTGCCGTATCACTGTGACGGGGAGGGTAAGTTTTGACTTTCTTCTCGGTATGTTGGTACAGGTAGGCCATCATTTCGATGGTGGTGGAATAGGATAAATTGTGTTTTTTAACGATTTGTTCAAACTGTGCAACCTCTAACACGGAAAGGATATGGTTGGAACGAAGTTTGCATTTACTGTTCGCATTCTACTTCATTCATAGACGGAGCTGCATATAGTTGTACGTTTGCTGAATGTGATTTCAGCACTACAACGACATAATGTGGATATATCCACTGCTATTGCATCTCACACGGAGGTATCCGTGAAAGCCGCATAAACATATATATGCCATCCGGCGGGAGGTCGGCGAAGCCGCGTTCAGTATTTGCATGCTTCCTTCTGATCTGTCCTTTGCACAGCCAGGTGCATGTCGGTACCCTGATGAGTCTAGTAGAGACGAAACATGTACCTCTGCCGTATCACTGTGACGGGGAGGGTAAGTTTTGACTTTCTTCTCGGTATGTTGGTACAGGTAGGCCATCATTTCGATGGTGGTGGAATAGGATAAATTGTGTTTTTTAACGATTTGTTCAAACTGTGCAACCTCTAACACGGAAAGGATATGGTTGGAAGGAAGTTTGCATGTACTGTTCGCATTCTACTTCATAAATATAAATATATATATATATATATATATATATATATATATATATATATATATATATATATATATAAATATAAATATATATATATATATATATATATATATATATACATATATAAATATATATATATATATATATATATATATATATATATATATATATATATATATATATATATATATATATATATATATATATATAGACTGACACTTTTTTCATTATAATTTTGTTTTTGCACAAAGTAAAAATAATATTTTTGAAAATTATAGTGATGTATTTCTGTTTAAATATATTAATATTATATTAATATACTAACCAGAGTGATAGGTACCCTCATAGTTGTCAAACTTTATAATCTCAAGTTAAGGTAACAGATTAATCTGCTTGCATCTAATTCACACCAAGCAATGAATAATATACAATATACTGTAATGGAACAAATGTTAATTATTTTCATTGTTCAATGTCAACTATATTTTGTTAAAATAAATAATTAAATAATCACTCTATGAACAGATATTCCGTGGGAACAGGGTAGTTATATTTTTTATCACTATCCACGTAGGTCTAAAGGAAGAATAAATCAGTTATCGAACTTAACTTTTATGATCTTTGTCGTTTAAATGTTTTCTTAAAAAAATACATAAAGTCAGTTAATTTATGAAGACGTAATAGGACCCTCTCTTAGAATTGCCTATAAATCTGTCTAAGTAATCCTGCCCTGGTTAAGTAAATCAAACCAGATGTGATAAGGGTGGTTTTTAACATATGGTATGTGAAATACAGTTAAAATGTTTTAAAATATTGAACGATTTTTCCATTATTAGGAAACAAAAGAATGATCAAATACACTCACTATAATATAAATATATCGTTTAACCAAAAGAATTATGATTAATAATTGTTTTTTCTATTCACAAGAAATAATGAGTTAAGATGTTTATTGCCAAAACAGCCAAGAAAAGAGAATAGTTTTTTTTACAGTCTTTAACATATATTCTTTTCATTATACGAAGACGTAGGTTAGTTTGTTTTACTATTCTTTTATATAAAAAGTAGGATTAAGATGCTCAGATGCCAATCCGGGAATCAAACATCCGGTATAGTACAGCTAACGCCCTCAGTAAGAAAACTCCCAAATCTTCGAACTTTAAGGGAAAGAAATTGTCGTTTACCGGGTTCCATCTTGTAATTTGGGTACAAACTGGAAACAAAGGGAGAGGGGGTGTAAGATTCGAAGACGCTCTTTTAAGGAATACTGAATTTTAGTCACAATTTGAATGTCGGTTGGAACGGTACGGTAGTACCAGTGCCGCAGAACAATTACGTCACGGGTATAATCGTCGGGAAAGAAGGTTATCTTTGTTTGATTTGTTTTGATTTAATTCGGGAAATTAAGGGATTATCGTATGTTATTTTAGTGGGGCATTTCGCGATTTTCATACGGTTTGATTAAGAAATATAAATAGCTGTTTTTCGCGTTTTATTTTCTTTTTTGTTTAATATTTTATTAAGCTATTTATAGGTGTTTTTTTTTCAAAATTGGGTTTTAAGTTTTTGGTTAAATAACGGCCAAGAAGAGCAATTTTGTTAGTTTTTGTAATTTGTTATTAGTTTTAAGTTTCTCATTGTAAATAGTTCGTTTTTCTATTTACTTTTGTTAAATAGATATAAGTTGTTTTGAGAAATTTGTTTTATTCAATTTAAATTAAAACCTTCACGCGAATTAACTTGCGGGCGCGCTGTTGTGAGACCTACAAAACAAGAGATGTCTACTGACCAATTAACTAGCAGCCTTTCCTGAGTCCTGAAGATCTGAGTCATGGTTATGGTAAGCTGTAATAACCGTAGTGTTTGGTACTAAAGCTGCAAGAGAGAAGTCAAACGACCAGACTTCCAGAGTGTCTTTGTTACTATGAAATGCAATTATAGGTTATTATAATTGTTACTAATTAGTATGGGGCAGAAAACGAATATAGATGAAAGGGTTAACGCTACCACAATATATCATTGGAAAGAGTCTATGATCGAATTCTGTCACAATACTAATAACGTATAAATGACTGTATAACTATTGCTTTTATCCCTTTATTATTCGAGAAGTAGCAGAATACATAGTTTCTATTGTCACATATAAAATCCGTCTGTAAAATATTTTTAAGATTTAATACGTTTTAGACCTAACCAGAATCCATTTTCAGGAAGTAGCGAAAAATCTTTTGCCATTACTAATGGAATCGATGTCTTATTGGTGGGCACAATCTCATAATTCAACAACAAATTAAATAATAAAGCTTTGATATCCAACATGGCAAATCTGTTACCAATACATAGTCTTGGACCTATACCAAATGTAGCATAAGTGTACGGTACAATATTATTTTTATTTTCTTCTGAAAATCGTTCTGGATCAAATTTGTCTGGATTAGGGAAATATTTCGGGTCTCTTTGAATTGCATACATGGGTATCCAAATTTCTTGATTTGGTAACAGAGTGACTGGTTTTTCGTCCTTGTTAACGGGTTCAATAGTATATTGTTTAGTGCATACTCGATCCAGAGAAGGGAATGGAGGCCATTTTCGTAGAATTTCTGCAAAATAAAAACAAAAAAATTTGAAAGAACATAGTAAACAGTTAAAAGAACAAAAGTATGCATAAAAATTCTGCATATTTGTTATTTTTTAAGTGATTGCCACAAATTTTCTAAATACCAAGCATACTAAATATATAATACCTTAGTTATCTACGGTAAATACAAATAAACAGGTAAAAAACAGTAATATTAAAAATTACAAACAGAAAATCTCCTAAAAATGGTCACTTGCTCCTTAATAATAAATCACAACAACGTGTCTTAATATTCTTCGTATTTTGTACTCAAGTGAGAGAAAACCGATTTTACATATTATTCTGGATACTGCTTTTCCCGTTCATAAGCTTCCAAGGTAATGTTGGAGCTAATCTTTCAACGATTAAAATATATGGAAGATAGAAGAATTTAGGAATATGAAGGTATGGAAAAAACTCCCTAGAAAAGGTGAAGAATATTGACTACCAAATTATTGCAAAAACTTTTCCAAATAGTTTGAATTATGGCCACTCGCGCATATAAATTGAACCAAATACATTCTAGAGTTACTTGAAGACATTAGCCTTTCCAACTATTGAAATTATCCATTAATATTGTAACTAATTTTATAGCGTTATACATTTCAAATTATTTTCTGTGAGTACATAATTTATTTAATTAATTTTACCTTTGTTAGTTTCCTCAGGAGACGTCTATGAAAGAAGGTCTGGAACTTTTTAGAGAATTCTATTTCCTTATTTGTAACATGGAATGCCTATGATAGAAGGTCTAGAAATTGCCGGATTATTCCTTTTTCTTATTTTTGTTACACCATGTAGTATGAAAATACTTCTAGAAAATTAGGGAATCTTCCGGTATCGACCGAAAATGTATATAAAAGGTCCAGATCGGCTTTCAGGGACAGTTTAGTTTGAGAGCTCGTTGATGCAACTTGAATTAGTTTGATAAGTGTTAAAATTGAAGTTGTCAATAAAGAGTTTTTTGAAATAATAGAGTGTATTCAGTAATACAGTGTGTGTTCAAAGGTGGGCAGTCCGGAACAATATGTTAGAGGATCAATATATGTAAGTAGAAATGTGAAATGGTTCCGAATATATTGTATAGTATATGCGTTCAAAAAAATACAGATATAATTCATTGGATAATTCTTGCTTCTAAACAGAAAATCTAAGTTATATATAAGCAATTAGCTTAGAATTGCTTTCATTGCTGAAATATAAATAATTATAGTCTTAACCAATCAGAAGCAAACTTTGCTTAAGTTGCTTACGGAATTGATAAAGTAGCCATCTGCAATAGCGAGTAGTTTAAGATGCAAAAATAAAACGGATGATGACAGCATGGTTGTGTGTTTCATCTTAATAAGGCGAGGAACAATAATCATACATTTCGCATTATACTTGTTTATTTTATTAGCAACCGTAAAAAAGTGAAGGTAACTTAAAGGCACTAGTTAGGCAGTTTATGAAGATCTGGCACGTCCAGTCCAAAATCCAAAATTCTTGTAGCTGTTAAGAAACAATATGACCATCTGTGGGCAAAGTTTTTTATTGGAACAACCGTCAAAATAAAAAGACACATAAATTCTGAAAATGATCTCTGAATGTTACTTTATTGCTATGGATTTTAGTATCATTTGATTTCGCTTTTTTAAGAAAACATGAAATCGTCTTTATTTTGGGTTGTTTATGGTATCAATATAGTAAATAGAATATTATTTTTTGTATTACAAATTTATTTATACAAAGCACACAGTACCATTAAATATTTTTAAGATTTCTTATTTTGTATTGAGACAGAATGTATTTATATTTTTAAGTGAGTTATTCTTTAATTAATATTACATATAAATATATCGATTTATACTCTCTATGATATATTATAGTATATTTGAGAGCGATTGGTGCTGTGCGATACTTCATTGATTGATTTTAGTGTTTAATGTTTCGTAATAAATGTCCGAGATTGTTTTTTGTCTGACGGCATAAGAATGACTGATAAATCAGGACATTTGACGTTTGCTCATATCCACATACTCATGAAAGCTTCCACATGTCGCATAAAAGCTTTCTGATACAAGTTTGATTAAAGTCTCCTAAGTATCCTTCCAAGAACTGTCCAAGAAACTTATGAATACATTTTGTAAAGGATCCCACGTAATTTTTCATGAAAGATTCCGTAAAACATAAAAATATGTTATATGGAAGATTCACTTGAAACTAACTGTGAAGGTTTCGTGAAATCTTCCTGCAAGTTTCTGGAAAATAACGTGCAGTCTTCCGAGGAAAGATATTGTAATTTACCAAGTAAGCAAAATGGGTACTTTAGCGTAACTTTTCAGTAAGATTTCAAGAAAAAAGTTGTTATTCCATATTGGTATTGTCAAGAATTCTTTCTCTAATTATCCAGTAATCTTCTTAAAACCTTTACGGGTAATTTGCTGCAACTTAAATGGAAGATTCAATAAAGAATTTATGAAACCATCTTATAAGCCTCTTATATATTTTCCTTGGAAGTCTAATGCAAACTTTATGAAAGCTAAGATATATTTTCATATTTTCGGAAAGTTTCATGAAATTTTCTTCCAATTTTCTGAAAGATAACATGCAATTTTCTTAGAAAAGAATATGTATTTAACAAGTAAGCAAAGTGTAACTCTTCAACAAAATTTCAAATAAGAATTTATGAACGCACCGTGTAAGTCTGTTATATATTTTCCTTACTGTAAACACCATGGAAACTAACATTTAAGATGCATTTCCATATTTCCAGAAAGTTTTGTGAAACTTTTCTTGAAAGTTTTCGGAAGATAACTTACAATCAGAAAAAAGTAGCAGTCTATGAAATAAGCAAACTTTTAAGTTTAGTGTAATTTTACACTAAGGTTTCAAAGAAATTTTCCATCATTCCAAATCGATTCTTTCAAGAAAGCCTTCTGTAATCGTTCTAAAACCTTCTTAGAATCTTGATGGATACTTTACTGCGAACTCTAATAGATATTTCCATGGAAAATTCGTGACATTATATCTTTCTTGAAAGTGTTATTAAGTAATTCATAGGGATTTCGCCACAGGGATTTGTTTACTACTTTTAATTTTAGAATCTGTTGATAGTACATAGATGCGAAATGATGATTTGTACCGAATGTAAAGGCGTCATAAGTCCCCTGCTAGGACGAAACAGCGCTGTAAAAGTTTTCATAGAAGTTTTCAATAATTATCTGTCGGTGACAAATATTTTGGGAAAGGTTCCGTCTAAGCTTACGATATCATTTCAGGAAAGCCTAACGTAAGTTTCTTCATAAGCTTATAATTAGTTTGAATTATATATATATATATATATATATATATATATATATATATATATATATATATATATATATATACAAACAAATCAATTGTGAGCTTATAAAGAAACTTACGTTAAGCTTTCCTGAAAGTATATCATAAGCTTAGACGAACCCTTTCCCACAATATTTGTCACGGGCATTAGGTAATTACTGGAAACTTCTATGAAAGCTTTCACAAATATTGCTTGCAAGATTACAGAATACTTTCATATAAGGTTTTAAATGTCAAGCAGAAGCTTTCAGAACCTTACATGAGTCTTCTCTTATGCTTACAAAGAGTCTTACGTTATGCTTTCCTGAAAGGTTATCGTAAGTTTAGGCGTAATCTTTCCTTTAGTATTTGTCACGGATATTAGGTGGATACTGAAAGATTCCACGAATATATATATATATATATATATATATATATATATATATATATATATATATATATATATATATATATATATATATATATATATATATTATATCACTTTCTTCAAAAATCACTTTTTAAAAGTTTTATTTATTTACTTTACAACTTTTTCAATATCTTAAATTAAATATAAAATAAATTTTTAACTGACATAATAACGTGCTATAATTAATTACATTGCTAGTATCTAAAACTAAGTACACTTTCCTATTTATAATAGTCTCTTTGCAAAATCAACATTTCCGTCCGTGAGAATATTACGAAGTGAAAATACTGATTACGTTTGCATTTCGGGAATGATGCAAATGCATTGTCGGTCGTATTACTTGAGATCAACTTGGACACGTGTGGGAGCGGCAATATAACAGCTCCCCTTTTTCAAGAAAAGTTGGTGCTTCGCAGCAACTTTTAATGCTCCTGGCTGAACTGAAGTTCCATTTCTTCTTCTTCGTGAAGAGCATCGCTAGTAGAATGGGTGCTGGGTCTTCTCTTGGGTAATATGTCTTGCAACCTTTGGTGGACGGGATGGAATGTATCCCTGGATTTGGGCACTGGAGGAGGTGGTGGTGGATCGGCGTCATTGGTGATTGCCAGTCCAATTCTTAGGCTTCTTCTTCGTCTACATTTGCAGAAGACGTAAATGACTACTAGGGCAGCAATCAAGGTGATGGTGAAGATTATGAACCAATGAAGGTGTTTGGTCACAAATGGCTCATTGATAAGTTTGTCCAAATCATCGGAATATTGGCCAAGTTTGTGTTGGGCGATATTCAGATCTTCGACATCAATCTTACTTAGCTTCAACGGCTTGAGGTCTGGAATGTGAATTTTTTCGGGAAGATGGCCACAACATTCGAAAGGTATCTCCACTGTATGACTCGTGTATGTTACGGTTTGATACTTGTCCACAGGGTACTTCGCGTATACTTTGGTACTTCCAACCAAGGCGTTGCATTCGGGTTGTAACTGAAGCAGAAAGTTGGTGTTTATTAGTCTTGTAGTGATTTCCTTGCTACCGCATTTGACTGTAACAGGCAGAGGGTCAGAGACTGTAATTAGCCAGTAGTTTTGGCTAAGTTCTTGGCTAGCAGAAGTGCAGGTTGGCAAGTTTTCGGTAATTCTCTTAATGGCTTTAACAGTTGGACCTCGCAGATGGCATCGGTATCGATGGGGTAAGGAAGGACATCGGAGCAAATTTTCGTGTTGATTCCCAGTGGCTTGCATTTTTCCAGGTTTCAGAGTGACAAGTAGAGCAACGAATCATCGTCTCGCGCGATATATTTTTGAGTTGTTGATAGAATATGGTGAAGACCTGTTCGATTATTAATATTGGGATAGGGTAGAGGTGGTAAAGGGTATATGTTTCAGGATCAGTTAACGGTATTTTTAAGACAAAAATTATTTTTGCGTCCGATTGATAGGCTTCTATCTCTATTATGTCTAAATATTGTGCGACATTTGTAGAGTAAGTTGGTAAAGGTAAATTATTCCTTATGAGAAATCGAGAAATTTCGATCTCTTGGGTTAATAATTGAACTATGCCATATTTTTAGGCGTGCAAAAAGTTATCGCGTTTAGGATGTCATTCAGAGAATCTTCAAGAAATACGTAACTTTCCATTAATGATTCACATAAATTTACCATTTTTATTCTGCCTTCGAAAAATATCATAACGTCCGAAATGTTTGATATTGCGCTTTGAATTTCCTGTATATTATTATTAAACGTTTCCTCGTCTATTTGTAATTTTTTAATTGTGGAGTTAAAATTTTTAATTACAGATGTGGTGACAGAAATTTGGTTTTTTAGTAAATTTTCAATCTGGTGTTCATCGCGAGTGACCTTTTCTATGCATTCATTAAAATATTCGCCGTCTGAGGAATCTAAGTTACCCGTGATAGATTTCCAGATAGTCCTTATTCCATTTACTAAACCGCGTTTTGATCGGAAGGCATATTGTTTAGTATCGGTCATTATTTCTTTGTAAAGGGTGTTTTTTTATAGAGGTATAGAACTTTAAGTTGGCAACACTTTTTTAACTGGCGGCCAGCTTTCAAGTGATTTATATTTAGTTTGGTTTGGCATTTCAACATGAATAGACTGACGCCTGAACAACGCTTCCAAATTGTGCAAATTTATTTTGAAAATCATGGTTCTGTTCGAAATACGTATCGCGCACTACGTCCATTTTACGGTCAACATAATCGTCCATCAGAGCAATTAATTCGATTAACTATGGAACGTTTTCGCACCACGTTTACTCTAAATGATAATGCGCATCCACAGAGACGTCGTACAGTGCGTACAGAAGAAGTCATTGCTGCTGTAGAGCGTAGCGTAGGGGAAGACCCGAATCAGTCTATCCGCCATCGTGCACAGGAATTGGATATGTGTCCATTCACTTTATGAAAGATTTTGCGGAAAGATCTTGGTTTGCGTGCTTACAAAATCCAACTCGTGTAAGAATTGAAGCCACACGATCACCTAGCAAGGCGTAGATTCGGTGAATGGGCCCAAAACAAGATTGCCGTTGATCCCGATTTTCATAAGCGAATTTTGTTTAGCGATTAAGCTCACTTTTGTTTGAATGGATACGTCAATAAACAAAACTGCCGTATTTAGAGAGATGATAATCCTCAAGTGTATGTTGAGACACCGTTACATCCAGAAAAACTGACTGTTTGGTGTGCTTTATGGGCTGGTGGAATAATTGGTCCGTACTTCTTTAAAAATGATGTTGGTCAGAACGTTACAGTCAATGGTGACCGCTATAGAGCCATGATTACTGACTTTTTCGTTCATCAATTGAACAAACATGATGTGCAGGAACTGTGGTTTCAACAAGATGGCGCAACATGTCACACTGCTCGTGCCACAATTGATTTATTGAAGGAAATGTTTGGTAACCGCATAGTTTCACGTTTCGGACCCGTGAATTGGCCTTCAAGATCATGCGACTGAACGCCGCTAGACTATTTTCTGTGGGGATATGTGTCGCTAGTCTACGCCGATAAGCCCGAAACGATTGATTACTTGGAGGACAACATTCGCCGCGTTATTGCCGATATACGGCCACAAATGTTGGAAAAAGTCATCGAAAATTGGACCTCCAGATTAGACTACGTCCGAGCCAGCCGTGGCGGTCATATGCCAGAAGTCATATTTAAATTATAATTCCAGAAATTTATCTTTCGAATAAAGTAAATTTCATGTCAATTTAAAAAATTCATCCTTGTTTTATTCCATTTAAAACTTCTATACCTCTATAAAAAAAACACCCTTTATTTTTGATTTACTGAGTCAGCGATTTGCTTTAGAAGACTTATATGTGTTTGAACTTCCGCCTTGGGGGCTAACATTTTAGGTCCAGGATTCTCGAGCATGTCAACTAGACGGGATAGGATTCTATCATTGTTTGATATGGTTTCCTTAAGGGGCTGTAGTTCTTTATATACCAGGAGCGTCCATTTGTCGTTTGACACCTGATAGTGTTTTCTTCGTGGAAGAAGATTCCTATGGTGTTATTGATCGGCGTAATGGTGAACTGTGAGTTAGTGGCTGATAGTAGCCCGAAGAGTCTGAAAAGAAGGAGACTATTCATAGTAGTGCTTTAATCTATCAAAATTAATTTTAGAAGTTTGTTTTGTTTCGGGGTTTAGTACGGTTGCTGAAGTTCCGAATACTTCTTGTATTTCGAAAGGGCCATTAAATTTGTTTTGGGCTTTATGCTTAATCTGAGATTCTTTTACATACACTTTATCTCCGGGATTATATTGTGGGATGTTTTCGGAAACTGACTTATCGAATCGAATTTTTGCCTTTTCCTTTTGTCGTTCGGTTTTAATGCGTGCGACTTTGTAATAGTATTCCATCCGATTGCTTAGGTCCCTAACATAATTTAATATTAATTCTTTTTGATTGTAAAGTGTTTCGGGGGGTCTACTCGACGTGTGACCAAAAATTAATTCGTAAGGTGTAAAACCGTGTGTTTTATTTTTGGTGTTGTTGTAACAAATAACCGCGTATGGAAGGATATTAAAAGGGTGTTCGTCGGGGTTTTCGGCCGTATGAGCTCTTAGCATTTCCGTGAGGGTTGCGTGAAACCTTTCTAAGGAGCCGTTCGACTGTGGATGGTGGATACTGGAAAATGTCAATTTTATGTCGTACAGTTCGCATAGGTCTTTCATTAGGACGTTATCAAATTCACGACCGTGGTCACAGTGAATTCTCAGTGGCGTACCGTAGTGTTGGAAAAATACCAGTAAGGTATTAACTACTGAAGAGGACTTTTTATTTTTTAGTGGGTAGGCTTGAGTAAATTTCGTTAATTCGTCCCGAATTGTCAGTGCGTGGTTTCGTGTAAGATATTCAAATATGTCAATATTAATTTTCTCGAAAGGAGTTTTGGGTGTTTCGGTAATAACTAAAGGGGTGCTAAGATTTTTCCTACAAATTTTTACTTTTTGACAAATTTCGCAGCTTCTTACGTATTTTTCTACATCTTTAGTAAGTACCGGCCAATTATATTTTTCTTTTATCCGTTTTATGTTTCATTGATTCCGCGATATAAATTGTTTTTTCCCGTATGGTATTGGTCTAGAATAATTGGGATTTGATCTTCGTCCGGAGTTTTGACGATGTTTTGACAGATTTTCAATTTTATTTCCTTATCGACAAAAATAAAGGAAAAAATTTCTAATATTGGTAGGTCTAAATTATTTTTGATACAGTAGGTATCAGTGACGTTAAATTCATTTTGACATTTAAAAAGAATGAAAAATAGATTTGCTACCACCTTTTCTGGGTCAAATCGTAAAGGGATTATAAAATATTTTCATTCTTTAACTGTTTTGCTTGACAAAGTATTTATTTGGTCTTGTACGAAATTTGGGGATTCTTCAAAGATATCATCGATAATTTTAAAATAAATCTCCTGGATTTTATTTTGGTGGAAAAATGTAACGATATTTTTATGATTTTTGTCTAAAAGTTGGGCATTTGAGATTTCAAATTTGGAATAGTCAATAATTGATCTAGTTTTATACAGGTGAACGAATGTATTGTAATCTGTCGTCATTTTGTTAAGAAGGTCGGTCTCGTCTTCGCTGTTTCTGTCTTCGGATTCGTCATTATTTTCATCATACTCATTATTTGCGTGAATGGTGTATTTGTATTGAAAATTTGCGCATTGTTGGAAATGATTTATTTTTATCCTCCATAATGCGTCGGCGTTTTTGTTCACTTTTCCCGGTTTGTACTCTATTTTATAATCGTACTCTTCCAGTTTTAACCGCCATCTTGCTAACCTACTGCCACGGTCTTTGATAGAAAAGAGCCACGTTAATGGACGATGGTCCGTAATTAGAGTGAATTTTCGGCCATAAAGATAGGGTCGAAAATGTTTCACTGCCCAAACAATGGCTAGTAATTCACGTTCTATCGTGGAATATCTGGTTTCGGCATTACATAAGGTTGTTGACGCGTAAGCAATAGGCAAATTTTTACCTATTGGGCCTTGGGAGAGTACAGCGCCAATAGCGAATGCACTTGCGTCAGTTGTTAGCACAAAACATTCTTGAAAGTTAGGGTATATGAGAATCGGATTAGAGACAAGAGCTTTCCTTAATTCATCAAAAGATACCTTGCATTCGGCGTCAAAGTGGAACGGGGTGTCTTTTTTTAAGAGACGAGTTAGAGGTTTTGATATTTTGGCAAAATTTGGGATAAATCGGCGGTAATAGCCAGCTAGCCCTAGGAAGGATTGAATGTCTTTAGCTTTTTTTGGCTCTGGGAAATTGGTTATGCATTCTACCTTAGATGGATTGGGCTTTACGCCATCTGAAGTGATAAGATGGCCAAGATATGCGACTTCTTTCCTTACGAATTCACACTTATCTGGCTGGATTTTTAGATTTGCCTTTCGAAGACGTTTAAAGACTTCTGTTAGGCGTGATATGTGTTCGTGAAAGGTGGGCGAATAAACTATGATGTCGTCCATATAGACTAGACAACGCTGGTTTTGGATGCCAAGAAGGATGTTGTCCATGACACGTTGGAATGTGGACGGGGCATTTTTGAGGCCAAATGGCATTCGAACGAATTCGTAATGGCCGTTTTCAACAGTGAAAGCTGTTTTTTGGATGTCTTTAGGGTCGATTTCTATCTGGTGAAATCCAGAGGCAAGATCAAGTGTCGTAAAATATTCACACTTGCCTAGTTGGTCTAAAAGGTCAGAAATATTGGGTAAGGGATACTTATCGTCTACACTAAGCTCGTTTAGCTTACGATAATCGATTGCAACACGCCATTTCTGCTTGCCAGAGGCGTCCAGTTTTTTCGGAACTACCCATACTGGCGATGACCAGGGTGAAATTGTAGGGCGAATAATACCTTCCGTCAACATTTTGTTAACTTGTGTTTTTACCTCTTTCTTATGTATTTGGGGGTACCTATATGTTTTAGTAAAGACTGAATGAGCGCCGTTTGTGTCAATCGAATGTTTTATTTCGTTGGTAAATGTCAAACTCTCACCTTCAAGGTAAAATATGTCAGTAAAACCTAAACATAAATTTGTTATAAGTTCTTTTTCTATCTCGTTTAGATGACCGGTTCGTAAAAGGTTTCTTATTATAGAAACCCTATCGTAATGATTATCTTTCTGGTCCTTGCATGTTTTAAAATTATAAAAAGGTTCAGCAGTGTCGTTTATCGGTTCTAGGATTATGTTTGAAAATTCGACGACTTTTGGTATCGCATTGGCATTTATTATTGACGTAAAAAATTCGCCGCGTTCATTGATTTTTACTAAAGCGTTAGGGAGTCTAACCTTGTCTTTTTCCTGTGCTATTAGTACTGCATCTACATTGGAATGATCGCATTTTAATTTAAAAACCCGTTCGGTCCTAGCTTCTATAGAAATTGTGGTAAGATTTTGATTGTCCGAAATATTAGTGTTAATTTGTTCATTTTCGTTTTCTCCTACTTTGTATAAAGGAAGAATTTTAAAATTTGTAACTAAATGTTTATTTATAAGATCGATTACGCATTCATAATGTTCTAAGAAATCTAGACCTAAAATGCCATCGAACTCAATATCTAGATTGTAAATGTAGACCTTGTGCGGATTGCCTGAGGTGAAGGGAACAAGAGTTGACTCATTTATAGAAAGTTTCTGATCTGTAATACCCTGAATTGTGACACTTTCGGGTAATCTTTGGCGGAAATTTTGAGCGGTATGTTCCTTAAAAATGGAAATTCCTGCACCGGAGTCAATAAGTAATTTAAATTTTTGCGAAGCATCCTTTATATAGTACAAGTTTTTTGAGTTGACCGTTAAAAAAAATTTTAAAGAAATTCATGCTCGGGAAAGTTCAGGTTGGGATTCATGTCGTCCAGGTTCATCGTCCGAATTTTTGTTTGTATGTCCTGTAGGGGTTCCGTTTCCTGATGGGACTCGTCCGGAGGGTTTGGTGGAATCGGGAGTGACAGAAAATCCTGATAATTTTCCGGATCTAGGTGTTCGACTGGGTATTCTTGCGAAGTTTGATTGTAATTGTCATCGTAGGGTTGGTAATAGGGTTGGCTTTGGGAGTTCTCGTATTCCTGATAATCGTAGTGAGAGTAATTGGCAGGGTCTTGATAACTCTCGTATCCATAGTTAGTATTTAGATGATGGGTTCTTTGTGGGTTAACTCGGAAGTTAGGATTCCGGTTTTGCATTTGAGGACGATTTTGGGGTGAATTATTATATTGTGGGGGTTTGGAATAACTTGGAGAAAATCCATTGGTAGGTTGTGAATAGTTTGTTCTAGAGATCTGATTCGGTGGTCTTTTAAAGCCAGAATTTAAAGAAGGATTATAGCGTTCTTGTTGCGAACGATACTGGTTAGAAATATGACCGTTAAGCCCACATTTGAAACATTTTAGGGGTTGAGGGGGTGGTCTCCTAACAATTGGCATTAGCTTTGAAGGGTTAGGCTTAACCATCCTTTGATTTTCAAAATACGATAGTTTTAACTCTCTTTTGATACGAGCTTGGGCTTGCAAAAGAGATGTAGGATTACCGGCCCGAATAAGTTGGCCTAATCTGGGTTCTAACCCGGTTAATAGAGTGCTTTATGTCATTGTGTCTATAAGGGAGGTTTGAGCTACCTTTTGGTCATTGGTGAGATTAGATTTTTGTATGCTGGCATGCATTTTTGCATTCAAAATTTGTAATTTGTTATAGAATGTTAGTCTTTGTAGGTCTTGTATAAGGGACGTTAGGTCTCTAGAGTTGCCAAAATGTAAATTTAGTAATTGTTTTATTTCTAAACAGGAACTAGGATTCCTAGAACTAATAAGTTGGGCTGCTCTGCCTCTAAGCTTATTTTTTATGTGAATTACTAATAGAGTTTTTTGATCCCTTGTGGACATAGTGTATGC
Source organism: Diaprepes abbreviatus (assembly GCA_034092305.1). NCBI lineage: Eukaryota > Metazoa > Arthropoda > Insecta > Coleoptera > Curculionidae > Diaprepes > Diaprepes abbreviatus. The sequence continues at coordinate 5,811,388 of JASJET010000144.1, read as the reverse complement.
ATGCTCGCACGCATTTAAAAATGTTCCCAAAAAGATTTAGTCACCCTCAAACTCGGGTATAATTGAAAATATTTCCGATAGCTTATAGAGCTCTATCTCCCCTTCTTCAGGTTTGACTTGCCCATTGTTTCCCGTTTGATTTTCTGGCAATGACATTTTGTTTTTATATTAAACAGTAACGGTAAAAATATTTTCTTAAACTATTATGCAATGGAAATGCGAAAGAAAAGGGAAAAATAATAGATAATCGAACACTTTTCTTTTAAATCAATCAAATAAAAATAAAATTAATTAAACGAGATGATTCATTAACTTACACTAGCAGGAGCATTTGAGCCGCCGTGTTCTTGACTGCAACTACCAGGGGTTTCACCAGGTGTTCCTTCCGTAGCCTCGACAAGTAGGAGCAATCTCAATGCCACTGGTCCTTTTTCTGTTAAGGGATTGGGATTCACCGCTACCAATTAGATTTCTCTTGTTCTAATATCAATTGACAGATCCTACCGACTGCGCCAATTTTATATCACTTTCTTTAAAAATCACTTTTTAAAAAATTATTAAATATAAAACAAATTTTTAACTGACATAGTAACGTGTTACAATTAATTACATTACTAGTACTCTTTCCTATTTATAACAGTCTATTTGCAAAATCAGCATTTCCGTCCGTGAGAATATTACGAAGTGAAAATACTGATTACGTTTGCATTTCGGGAATGATTCAAATGCATTGTCGGTCGTATTACTTGAGGACACGTGTGGGAATATATATATGCCAAGTAGAAACTTTAAGAAACCGACGTGGATCTTGAAGTAAGCTTACAAAATATCTTACGTTATGCTTTCCTGAAAGATTACACTATGCTTATACGTAATCTTTACTTTAATATTTGTTGCGGATATTTGGTAATTATCGCAGGATTTCACTTTATAAAGTTTCAAAACTTTCTTGAAAGCTTGTTGAAAGCCTGCTGTAATCTTTCATGCTATATGGGTATTAATGTTACATAAGTTTGTTCACACTTTAATGAGTTGTCAGAATTTGTTGACTGAGAGATACGACATCCTTGGGCTGTCTGAAACCTGGTTGAATCCTGGTATTATTAGCGGAGATTTCACTACTTATAGCTATATTTTGATTAGGAGGAATAAAGAACGTAAAGGCGGCGATGTTGCTTTTTAACCGACTTCAAAAAGAAGGAGGTTCTCAATTTGTCGACTATGTATTTTTTTTATGTATGTACACCGATTACTCCGGAACGGCTGCACCGATTTGAATGAAATTTTTTACATTATATTCAGGAAGTTGCTGCGGTGGTTCCATATTTTTTCATATGAAATTGGTGCAGTAAAATCCAAGATACCGCTTACAATATGGCGGCCAAAAAATTAATTTTGTCCGATTTTCTCCAAAATTATTATAAAGGAATTATCGGGGTTATACCCAACGAATCTGAAATTATTTTAAAAAAATTCAAAATGGTGGATTCAATATGCCGAATAAAAAAATTCAGTTTTGTCCTATTTTCTCCAAAATTGGTGTGGGGGAGTTTTCGAAGTTGCACATGACGAATTCAAAACATTTTTTAAAAATTCAATATGGCGGACAAAAAATGAGTTTCAGAGGCAGTTTACCATCTATACAGTCAGAATATCGTTCTTTACATAGTACAATTACTGCACTTCTTCAAGAAGTGATGATGTGTTGGGTGCAAGTGATAGCAGTTTGACGACGTCTCTTATATTACTGGATTTTAGTAGTTCATACTATGTTTAATGCAAAACTAGAATACTTTGGCTTGGAGAGGTGTGCAATACTGTGGTTTAGGAGTTGTCTTGGAGATAGGAAGCCAAGAGTGTGCATTGGTAGTGAGAGGGCTGAATTTGTCACTTTCAATAGTGATGTACCACAGGGCAACATTCTTGGGTCTCTGTTATTTTTGCTGTATACAGCTGATTTCTGATGATGTGCAAGTTTACTGTTTGTTAGTTTAGTCGATATGGCACAGTCTGTAAGGCAGATTAATGATGATTTACAGATCATTTTGGAGATATCCAAGAGTCATGGATTGTGTCTAAATGGTAATAAGTCAGCACTTCTTCTTTTTGGTTACCACAACCAACAAATCACAGAGAGTGTGAACAAGTAGGATATGAAAAAACAGTTTTTTGAGTTATACAAAAAAAATATTGCTTTTTAGAAAAAAAGTTTCAAACAAAAGTCATGCGTCTTGAAAATACCTAGAAAATAAGAAAACAACAAAATCAGCTTATTTGTTCTTTAGTGGTTGAAAAAAACCTGCTAAAATGGCCTTTTTTCAATTTTTAATAAAGAATAGAAAAATATATAGCATATACTTCATACTGTAGTAAAAGAAGCCTTTGGCATAACATAAACATGCAAAATTTCAAATAAAAATATTCAATAGTTTTTTGCTCAGTAATGTTTATAACTTTTGGAATTGTATTAAATTGTTTATTCTCAGCTATAGGGAGGTCCTACGATGATTTGCGGGTTTGCAAATCAAATTTTGAGGGATATACCAGTAACATCACAAAAGGTCCAAATAAAATATTGATTTTAAATGATTGAAATAGATTAACAAAGTTAAGGTCCATTTTTTCGTTATAAACAAATAACTATATCGAAACGCCGATAATTGGACCTGATAACTGATATTTTAGCGCGAATAAAAGAGAAGTCTTTGTGACCAATTGAAGCCGAGATAGATTTTTTTTACAATAACATTAGTTTTGTTTATTAAGAAATTATTTTAGCAGGAATTCACAGGGCGTCACTTAAACTATCGCAGGAGGAAGTTTTCGACTCGATTGTTTGAGAGTTGTTGATATGACAATAGTTTAAAGTTATAGTTTTTCCGAGAGTCAGTATAGGTGCTTTGCATATACGATAGTCTAAGCATTGCCTTGTGAATTTCTGATAAATAATTCCTTAATGTTTATAAACAACGCCGCAATGATTTAAAAAAGTCTATCTCGGATTCTATTGGTCCTATAGATTTTTTTCGCACAAAAATATCAGCTATTACGTCTAGTTATCGACGTTTTGATATCGTTAGTCGAAGTGTCATTTTATTTGTTTATAATCAAAAAAATGAACGTTAGCATTGTTATTCTATTTCAACAATTTAAAACCAATACTATATTTTGTTTTTCTTGGTGTTACTAGTATAAGCCTTGAAATTTGATTTGAACACTCGCAGATCGCCGTAGAACATCTCGATCGCTGACAATAAACAACTAAATAAAACCCCAAAAATTTTAAGCAAATTCATTTTGCAATAAACAATTGAATATTTTTACTTGAAATTTTTATAATTATTTCATGCGACGGGAGGCTTCTTTTGATGCGCTTTGAAGTATGTGCAATATGTTTTTCTATTGTTTATTAACAAATGCAAAACAGTCATTTTAGCATGTTTTTTTTGCAGTAACTGATAAACATATAATCGGATTTTTAATTGGTAGATATTTTTAAGGTGCACAATTTCCGTTTGGAATTTTTTTCTAAAAAGCAATAGTTCTTCACACCTCAACTGTTTAAAAAAAAATTGGCCCAAAAAAGAATTGAAACCTAAGAAATAGTAAATCACCACCATCATTACGAACATCCTTCCATCGACTGATATCTAGAAACCCTAAATGTCAAAATCATCTAATTTGAGGCTAATTCGACTATTCTAATAGTCTTTACCAACTTGTATCTTATTTAAAAGCAACATTTTACAAAAGCTTGTGTGATTTCATATTGCATCCCCATTTTTTTGTTTCAATATTAATTTTCTATCAATATGAAAACTTTTAAAATTATATATTTACCTGAAACAACCATATCCATATACTTCATTTGCATCAAATTTTCGTAAGTGAGTTTACCTTCCTTCTGAGTTTCTATTATTTCTTCTCTGAGTCGATCTTGAATCTCTTTATTTAGAGCCAGTTCATATGAACCAAAACAGATTGCTGTAGAAACGGTGTCAAAACCAGCAAAATAGAAGGTCATTGCTTGAGATGCGATGTCTTGATTTGAGATTTTGACCATTTTTGATCTTCCTATGAAAAATATTAAAGCTTATGTTTAAAAAGGTACCAATTTATTTATTAGAGTACTTATAGGATGGAGGGGAAAATTTTAGAGCTAATTTTTCAAATCAATGAAATGAATAAATCACTGGGAAACTTGGTATCCATGTTATATGATATAAAGCACAAAGTTACTGAATTTTTTGTTACTCACATTGTACCCATTATTATCAATGTTTGGAAACATCGAAAATTATTTAGGCAAATTTATAGGCCTTCAGTTTAGTTTTCAATAGTTAAGAATTTATAGGCAGTAATACAATGTCAAAAGTTTATAACCTCGTCTGGTTTACAAACAGGTCAAAAAGTGACCATGGTAGAGGGGTCGGAGTACATAAAGCAATCCCCACACTCAATATAAGTGCGACGTTGGGATAGCACACCACTGTATTCCATACAGAAATATATGCTATTAATAACTGTTATCAAGAAAATCTGATGATAATGAAAGAGATCGTCCTTATTTCCTTTGACAGTCAGCAACGCTGAAATTTAAACAAGTCTATTGCTGTCTTCAAAACCTTATCGCCCTTTTAACATACAACAAGGTTACGCTTGCGTGGGTACCAAACTCAAAGGCATCCTAGGCAATGGAAAAGCAAACCAACTGACAAGGATCCGCTACCACATTTATTACGGGAACCAATATTTGGCATTACTAGTGCTACTATTCGTGAGCAGATATCTTGGTGCATAAGCCATGAATACCAGACCTAGTAGAATCACATTGTGAGTCACAAGTACAGCAAACTATTTCTGAGAAAACCATCCAGCAAATTAAGTAGAGAAATCTTGTGTTTAAGTAGACAGAACATTATGCTGGTGATAGCACTAACAGCATGTCACAGTAACTGAAGAAAACACCTACACATTTTTATTTTAGAATTTTTATAAAGAACCAATATGTAGACTACATGACGAAGAAGATGAAACACCCTCACAAATCATCTTTGAATGTGATGCCTAAAACCTAATGAAGAACTTTTTAAGGATCGATTAGTCCTAAAGGTTTATATTCGAAAGACAAAACAAGGAACCGATACCTAGCACCTATTCATATTGAACATATATAAAAAGCGACACAATAAGTCACCAAATTGTAAAGGTTTCTCTACTATATCATTCAATCAATCAATTAATCAAATAAACCATACGGATTAAAATTACATATTGCACAATGTTTTTACACAGTAGTGGTAAAACTCAAGATCACTTATGATTTGGTTTTATAGTGGTAAAAACTATTCGGAGATTGACTAGAACTTCTTTGCCGATATCTTATAGATGAACGAATAAAGACAAATGTTTTTCGCCCCACCAAAATGGTTCCACGGAATATTTCAGCATTCAAGATGATGTTCTTTACAGTGTTGATATAAATTGGTTATTTGAAAATTTCAGTTTTAAATATAACCCCCAAGCATGGAGCTCATCGAGAGATTATTTTAAAAGAGATATCTTTAACAACCGTATCAAATGTCATTTTACTGGTTCAGGTCCTGCTATAAAATATACATGTAAAGATCAGCAACTTCTGCTGGAAAAAATACAATAAAGATTTTTACGGAATATATGCTCACTCCTTAAAGTTAATGCAATTATTGGAGGAATGTAATATATTATTATTTTCTAGGTCTGTCCCTGAAAAGAAAATTTTACACTTGGAACAAAGAATAAACTTCATCCACATTTAATATAAAAGAAACATATTATTATGCTGCCTGTGCATATACAATAGGCAATTTGTGGAATCACCTCATTGGGAAAGTAACGCTTGTCAGTGTTTTAAAGAAAAATTGTGTAAAATGCCACACTCAGGGTTAAAAGAAGAGAGCCTTGTAGGACTGAAGATAGGAGAATAGATAATAAAACAAAACCACTGAAGCTTAATTGAGCCCAAAAGAAAAATTTTAAATAGAAGTGATAAAATTAATAACATTTTTTGGATGCGCACTGGACGCTTATTGATATTATGGAGGTTGTGAATATAATGGCAGACAAATTTTACGAAATGATATATTCTGTTATCAATAATTTTTTACCCTCTCGAAAAATTTCTGATACTAAGTATCTAGGATGGTATAGCCCTGAAGTTAAAAGACTTATTAATAATAAGAACACATTGAATCAAAAGTTTAGACAGTCTAGGCTTAAGTTGGATTATGAAGGTCTTTCTGTTATATGTCTTGAGACAAAAATTCAGATGAACACTTGTTAATTAAAATATTCCTCTGTTACTAAATATTTGATTCCAGATAATTTCCCGTGATATAATCGCAGCTTTTGCTTAATATTTACAGTTGTGCTATTCTAATCGTACTAAGTTTATTTCTTTTAACATCAACTCAATAAATAAGAATGAACATCTGCAATACCACATATTTAATTTGGACGAAGTTCAGAAAAAGATTGACTGATTAGATTTCAACAAGGGTGCAGGACCAGATGAAGTATAGTCATATTTTATCAAAAAATACATCATTTCTCCTGCACTTCATCTGTGTTCAAAATCTTTTAATAAAGGAGTCTTCCCTTTGAGATGAAAACATTCCACCTAGTCCCTGATTTTCAAGTCTGGTGACTGTAAAGACTGTTATTTGCTGTAACAATGAATCGAACAAATTATGTCCAAAAGCTTTACTTTATTTATAATGAATATTTTTAAATGATATTTTTAATATAAATTTTAATCAGTTGAAAATAACTACTATGTTAAATGTTAGTATGAACCACCAATATTATTTCTGTATTAGATTTATAATAATTTTATACTATTTCGAGATTGTTCTGTAATGTACAGGGTATTCCAAATTCGACACTTTTATTGGATTTCTCGTTGACTATTGTAGTCAGCAAAAAGCTAATGCAGCACTCAGGAGATGTTTTTAGGGAAAAAAAAATGCCGCAAACAGAACTTAAAAATTTCCTTTGTTTTAAAGATACAGGGTAAAATTTAAAAGTTGACAATTTTTATTATACCCTGTAACGTCCTTCCTTGAAAATATATTACAGTATTTTAAACGCCTTATTTTTATAACGTCTTAAGTGTAATCTAATCTAATTTAAAACGAGGTATGGTTAAAAATTTTTCATCGCGATTTGGTTATTTTAAATGAATTACCCTATATATTTTTAGATAGTAAGGTAGAGCTTTTAATTATATTTATAACAGTATCCTACACTCTATACGAAAATGCAAAAGCAAGGTAAATTTAGCGATTTTTTTCATTATAAATGGTAGTACGTATGAATAAAAAACAAATGGTGTTATGATACTTATATTGAAACTTAATAGATACACTAACTATTTACTTGATGACAGCACAAGACGATGGCAAAATAGCATTTAAAAAACAAGAACTTGGATAAAACATATTTTATTCTAAATAACCAGCTATATCCTTTTAAAGAAAATCTAGACAGGAAGAAATTTAAAAGCGTCCCCATTTTTATCAATACACTTGCAGATCTTACTATGAATATGAACACTTTTCACTTTTCTAAATGCGTTGTGAATTAGTTCAAGAGGTTATTCTTAAGTGTTAATGATTTCGTTATATATTATTTTTCTAGAAATCCCAATAAAAAAAATCCAGCGGTATTAGATCTGGAGAGTCTAGCGGCTACCTCACTAGTTCATACGTACCCAACCATCTGTCGTGGAAACTATTGTTTAAACACTCTTTTATACGAATTGTTCATCATCCAATAAATTCATAATATTAATTTCAACCTCTGTATTTATATTTTTTTCGAAAAAGTAATAAACGAGCTTGTGAGCTTTTAAAAAACAACTTAGAAAATCTGCCGTGTTGACGAACTTCTCGAACTATATAAAGATTAGTATTGTTCCAATATCTTTCGTTATATCGATTCAAAATACCGATACTTGTAATTCTTGCTTCATCAGACCATAGAACATTGTTATAAAAAGTAGGTATTTCATTACATTTATTTAAAAATCAGTACCAAAACTGCAGTATCCTTTCATGATATCCAGGGTGTATATTTACATTGCAAGGTTCTTGTTTAGTATTTTTTTAAGACTTTCTTTTTAAATTCCTACTTATTTTTCTATTTTAGCCATCACGTTGGCTTTTCTTGCTAAAAATATGCTCGATTCGTATAGTTTAAAAATATTTACGCTTTATCACTTCCTGCTTGTGTACATGCAATTTTCATAACTCATTTTTAACAATTATAATGGAAGCAGGCCTTCACGAAAATAAACACCGTCATTAAGTCAAATGGCGTATCTTCAAACATTTATATTTCTTTTTGTTCTTCATGACAACCTCAAATCATAAAGTTTAAATATAAGTATCATAATACCTACCTTCTTTCAAGCAAATAAAGGAAAAAAAAACAATTTATTTCCTGGAAATACAACTCTGGTCCTCTCCATATGCGTTTCGACCATCTTATGGTCTCGCTAGTGGAGCGGTATCGAACCGTAATATTCGCAGGAAACAACTGTCGTATAAAATATAATTCCGAGACTTATCGGTAGGATATCAAAACCTGAGAATTTATCAGGCTGAAAAATATCGCTAATCGCACGACATCTACACATTCACCGGGGTATCACAAGACTTAAAAATTAAGATTTCAAAAACAAATAAATTTTATAATATTTATTTCTTCCCGAAATCTTAATTTTTAACCTTCTTTTGGAGTTTATTCATGGCTTACTACGATTTTTAATAAAAAAATTACAAAATCCAGTTTGCTTTTTCTTTTTGATATAGAGTGTGATATATTGTCATAAATATAATTAAAATCTCTCATCTAAAATAATATAGGATATTCCATTTGAATAATCAAATTGGAATAAATAACTTTTTAACCACATCTCGTACGAAAATTGCGATTACACATTATAAAAATTGTCAAATTTTGAATTTTATCCTATATGTTCAAAACAAAAGAAAATTTTTAAGTTCTGTTGACGGCATTTTTAGATTCCCTAAAAAACAGCTCGTGAATGCTAAATTAGTTTTTTACTAACTTTAATAGGTAACGAGAAATCCCATAAAATAATTCTATTTGGGATACCCTCTAAATGTAAATAAATAAATAGAAGTGTTTAATACAATTCAAATTGTATACAGGGTGTACGGGAAAATGTGGGAAATTTCCAGATTACGAAAAAGACACCTGAAAGGAATACTACGAGTTCATATAAACTTTTTTCGGATAGATCTCCTCTTCAGAGATATGGGCTTCCAAAAATCTGCAATGAAATCGAGTTTTTTAAACATAATTATTTAACCACCAGGTATATTTAAATTGTTTTTAATATGATATGTACCCAGTAAGACCCTTCAAATTACTATCCAAGAAAGTGTTGTGAATTATTCACAGCTGCAGGGACAGAAGAGCTGTGACACTCATGTTTCCATTTTTCCCGCTCAGTATGATAAGAACTTTGGACAATGTTTTTAACATACCTGTAACTAATGACTAAAAACTAAGTACTCTTCATTCATGTGACTAATCCTAACCGTTTTTGAAAAAAACGTAATTTTATTTACATTGTAATTTCCCTTCTGTCGGGTTGAATATGAAAAAGAGGATTTCCCCTGTCACCATAGTTTCAATAAAGAGTCTTTCTAAAAAGTTAAACCAACTGCTTAGTAAGAGGGTTCCCCATGGGATTCGTGAAGTTTGACGCACTCGCGGGAACGGCGAATTGAGGACTGCTGTGCCCGGCACATAACTCAGCATTGTTCCTTATTTGACCACAATGAAACGTGATTTTCCATAGAAGTTCCTCCCTACTATCGACCGGAGTGGAATACGTCGGGGAATCGAGGAAGTCAAGCAATGGGTACTCCTCTACCTACTGGATAGTTTGGAAAGGCGTTATTCAGGTGGTGCCCTATCGTGCATGTAGTACGTGTTTATGCGGGTTTCAAGTTGTAAGTGCTGCACTAAATTGTGAAAAGCATTCTGAAGGAACTCTAAATAAAGTTCGCCATTCAGTCGTGCAGGTAATATGAATGGTATAATCAAAAAATTGCCAATGATTCCTACCCAGACATTAATTGATTGGAACTGATGATGATGCGAAACAATAGTTCCATGAGGATATTCATCAGCCCATACATGTGAGTTGTGAAAATTTACGATACATTTTTTGGTAAACCCTGCATCATCCGTGAAGAGAATAGTGCTAATGAAGATTACATTATTTCGTTGCTGACCCAATAGCCAATGTGAAAACTGCATTCTACGGGGAAAATCTTCAGGAATCAGTTCATGCACTTTTTTAAATTATATGAAGATAACAGCTGTTCTTGCAGAACTTCATGTACTATTAAACTGAGCTGATAATTTTCAAGTGCTCGATGAAGAAGAATCATCTACAGCATTTAAAATATTTTTCTCTAATTGCGGCATACGTACTGTTCTTTTCCGACCAGCATCAGTAATTTTTTCCCAAAATTTCCCAAAATTATGAAGAAATTTAATAATATTACCTTATTAAATGGAATCGCCTACCATTCTCCCTTAGACGTTGGCCAACTCGTTAATGATATAACCTCCTGGCTTTCAAAGCATTGCAAGATGCAGAACCATACATCAGATGCATATCTGCATTTTCAATAAACGGGTATTCCATATTTCGAATTATTTCACAATTAATTTTACCACGAAATTCAAAAATTAGTAAATTAATATCCAAATAAAGAATCTATGTGTCAGCGATGTGAAAGTTGATCTTCTAAAATGCAGGATATTTATTTCTTTCGTACTTAGCAACGTTTTCAACAACAGTACTTTGTTTTTGGTGCCAATAAAATGCATATTTTTTGCGAAACTAGGTGGAACTGCAATTCACAGAACTAGACGTTTTTGACTAAAGAGGTACACTCCGATTTTGGATGGAATTTTTTTATCATAAGGTTGAAGGATGAATTTGATAGGAACAAAAATGTATCTTTTATCGAAATACACCACATATATGATGTAAATTAAGTGATTTTTTTCGAAAACGGATTAGAATTAGTAACATGAATGAAGAGTACTTATTAATTTTTAGTCAATAGTTATAGTTATATGTAAAAAACCTTGTACAAGGTTGTTATTAAACGGAGCGTAAGAAAAATGTGATCATAAGAGTTCATTTACAACACTTACTAGGATACTAATTTGAAAGGTCTTATCTGGTATACATCGTATTAAAAAGAATTGAAATATAGCTGGTGGTTCTCTAATTATGTGTAAAAAACTTGATTCCACTGCAGTTATTTGGGAGCCCATATCTTCGAAGATGAGGCCTATACGAAATAAGTTTATATGACCTTGCAGTATTCCTTTCACATGCCCTTTTCATGTCTGGGAGATTTCTCACATTTTCCCGGACACCCTGTATAATATAAACAATATTATCTCTTCTTAAGTTTATCTAGGTTCATTGAAATAGAATGAAATAATGATGAAAAATGGGTTGAAAATGAAATAAGTGAAATGAAGAGTTAAGTTATACTGAAGATGCAAATTAGGGTGAAGGTATAGGTTAGAATATATAATTTGTAGATTGAAATGAAGATAAAAATAGAAATAAGAGAGAGAGAGAGAGAGAGGATAGGAATACTGATTTAATATTACTTACCTGTGTTATTAATTCCGTCAGTTACATCTTTCCCTTTTCTAGCCTCCAACATCAGATTAATCATATCATGCCGTACAATATTTTGTTCTTCACGAGTTTTTATAGTATTTTCAACTACACTAAAGAAATAGTTTGAAACATTTCTATCGGTCATCGACACACCCAGGTACTAGAAAAATTTTAAAAAGTATGTTTTATTGTAAATTTTTTTACATACATTGATAAAAAAATTATCGGATATTTACAAATTTTTATACTTGTTTTTGGAAAATATAAATATTTTATTTAACAAGGAAACCATATTAATTTTTCATGACAAGAAAATAGTGAAAATAATTAATACCAAATATCATTGATTTTTGAAAGATAACCGGATTTACTTCTGAAAATATATTTATTTATAGTAAGTCTTTTGTATATAACTTTTTTTCAAATGTTGACTTTCGTTTATATTCCTGATCATTTTTTCCCATAAGAAACCAACAAGAATATCCCATTATTGCTGGACCCCATTTGCCTTGGTAGCGTTCCATTGTTAATATGTCTGAGTAGAACCTTTCTCCTTGCTCGTCACTAACCGCATCTAATTCTTCTGGTAAAAAAAATTAAATGGTGGTGCAAGAAGTAAATTTTAAGAGACATGAGACATTTTGCAGTAGCTTTGAAGTAGTTCTTCCACAAAATTTTTGTAGTTTTTTACTTTTTTGTTTCCTAAAAACTCCGAAACAATTGTTTTTAAGAGAACTCTATGCAGCTAATTCAACATCACTTAATTTTTAACCAAACTGTTGTTCCCTTGGTATTTTTTTTAATTTGGTGTCCAACAAATATTCCGTTCTTAAGCTTAGCATCATCCCAGTTTAATGTGTAATAGAGGTAACAGTACTTTTTGGGATCAACAAGAGGTATATTCTTTACATTAGCTTGAACAAGAATATATTGATCTCTCGGAAGCCATTCTTTACTTGACAATAGCTCTGTGTTGCTAAAATGTCCAAAAAACAAAGAAAACAGTAATACTTCCTAAATCCACTCTAATGTCCTATGACTTTTAGGTCACCGCATATTTGCCATTTATATGTATCATAGCTTTTGCATTTAGAATAAGTGACATATTTTCGTATGTTTTCTTCATGTCAACTGCATGCGCAAAAGGAATAGAGGGTCTTTTGTTACCATTATAGAACAGAACTAATTTTGAATTTATTTTAGTACAATCTATAAATAAGCGCTATTCGTTCGGGTTAAATCATAATTTTTTCCATAATACTATTTGGATTAACACAAAGTCACATTTTATCCTGCAAAGTAAAAAAAGGTGACAGCTCCTGGTTACGGCTGCTAAATATTGTAATCTTGGTTCCAGTAACTAGTAAATTCCATTGATATAATCTAGACAATAATACTTCAGCAGATTCTTTGGAAAACTGGAGATCCTGAACTAGATCATTTAATTCAGATTGTTCGATTAAGTGGGTTACTTTTCCTTCACCTTCGGAAAAATAAGAATCGTCCTTTTCTTCATGAAAAACCGGTTTTATGGCTGAGGGAATATCTGGAAATTCAGTTTTATGTTTCCTCTTTCTTTAAAAACCAGGCAATTTTGTTTTGCAATAGTAACAGTGTTTAAAATGATTTGTGGGTTTTCGCCAAATCATTAAAACTGCAAAAGGCATAGAAGAGCGTTTGCCATTTTAACCAGTTACTTAGAATTGCTGCACAGATTTGGCAATATATGTGGAGAGCCCAGTTCCGATCTTGATCGCCAACAAATCCAATATACTTATGATAAGCTACCTTGTATATTTTGTTAATTATCCTTCTTTGCGATTTAGGGGTAAACTAATATGTAGCAAAAATTATCCGTGGAGTTAGCACAGCCACATTTATGTACTTTAGACATTTTTGTACTGTCACGTACGTCGATTTAGAGATATGATACTACGTTTACAGGCGTTAACTAATTTTATTCATCACAATGACCACTATCCTTGTTAAACCAATACTGATGATACGACTGCCGGCCAGCTGTTTTTGTAGCCGTTTCGCACTCCTGGTATTTTGTAGAAACATCGGGTATCGGAAGTTAGAAAGCGACAGCGTATTTCTCGTATACAGGGGTCATCAATAAGTAGATTCGGCTACGGGGCCGAGTGATATTTGGAATTATATTGGTTTAAATGAGTAGTAATAACAATAAGTTATTTTATACCCCTAGACATCCCTACTTGGTGTTATCTGATTGTGCACAATTTCCCTAACTTATGGAAAATGTAAATTTGGCAACGTCGCGCTCCCGTATATTACAAATTATTTTTTAAAATAATGTGATTAAAATACACATTTTTTTTACTGAAAAACCATAACTCAAAAATCTTACGTATTAGAAAGTTTTTACCATAATTTTCGCATTTAGAAACCAAAAATTAAACAAAAACTGCTTTTTACGTTACATTCGCAAACTGACTGTAAGGTAGTGTTATTGGAATAGTATATCTTTCGAGATCTACCCTACTGAAAAATCTAAATAAAATCAGACATATTCTACGGATTTTGAACAAAAAAACTATTTAAATTTTCAAATTACTAGAGCTTTTTTCTATAAGGTTGGGCTAAAATAATTTCTTTTTTGTTAAAAATTTTTTTTTTATGATATATAAAGCGCCATGTATAACATACATGGCGCTTTGGATCCTGCATTAATCCTAAAAATGCAAATAAAACGTTTTTGATTTTCTGGCATTGTTTAAAATGGTTTGTGTCCATTTATGGTTTCGAATGGTAACTAAAACAATTGAAGTGGCTGCAAAAACTTGTATTTTTTCATTTCAAGTCCTTTCATATAACATGCAGTGGTGTCACCGAGAGGGAGAGGGAGGGAGAGGTAGGGTAGCGCTCGTACCGGACGACACTATGTCAGAGGTAGTAAATTTCTGAATTTTTTTTTATTTTTTCATTGATCATGAATTCAGAACAGATATTCCTTTAAACCTATTTCTTGAATTTAATCCCAAAAATCTTTGCTATATTTATGATGCATGAAACAAATTTAAACTACTAACCGATAGCGGAGCACGCATACATATTTTCAAGAAAAAGACTACAGAAAATATCACTATCCAAGGAATAACTGATCAGAAATTACTCATAACTAAATAAACTTTGGTTTGATTTAACAATCGATCTCCACAAATTTTTTATATACGATCTCGACGTAGAATTTGACAAAATATTACTCTTAGATTTTCTAAAACATTATCAATGCTTAATAAACCTTAATTCTAAAACGCTTATAATAAATTTTAAAACTATTTCATTATATAAAGCAAACTTCTCTTTACAAGACTAAACAGAGCAACAATAATACCCGGAATACAATTTCTATACAGGCCCGTACTGAGCAAGTACTTAAACTAAATTGCGATTTTTCAGCTACAAACGCCATATAAATTGCCTAAGAAAAAGGAAAATTGGGCCACCGCACGCTCTTGGCGTAAAAAAACGAAAAATTTCTGACAACTATTATTAACACGAACATAGTACCGAAAACCATTGATTTTTTGATCTTTTACTTGAACCGATAGAAAAAAATCCCAAACTTTAATAGTTGCGGATATAAAAATACTGAAGCCATAGATAGGATAAAAATAATTAGGAAAGAGTTGAGAACTGAACATCTAGACACAAGACGAAGGAAAAGTAACATCTCTGCTGATATATTTTACATGGAAGATAACAAATTAACTTTTACTAATGAAATAAAACATACAAAAAAAAAAAACTAATAATCCAGGCCCGTATTTACTAGGTCTTATAGATACCCACAGGTGAATAAGAAGGAAGTGAAAATACAAATTGGAAAAATGTTAGAGCAAAACATTATTTGACCATCTGTGTCATTTTGGCAAAAAAAATTTCGTGTAGTCACTGACTATCGTAAGCTAAACAAATTAATACTGGACGATAAGTATCCAGCTCCAACATTTACGTCATTTTAGATCAATTTGGAAAGTGCCAGAAATTTTTTACTCTTGTTCTCGGGACTGGATTTTATCAGATCAAAATAAGTCCCGCCGATATTTCCAAAACTCTTTTACTCTCGACAATGGCCACTACGTTGGATTGCAGCGCGTTCGTTGGAAGCAACAGAGTCCATGAGAAATCTCTGAGTAACGTGTACTGAAACATCGTTTACAAATACCTGCCATTCCAAATTTCATACAAGTGTTGCGAACACCTTCCAAGGAAAACATCTATACCGGACAAGTTGGACAAAATTGATATCGATGACCTTAACATTGCTCAACATAAGTAAGACAAGTGATCAGATGAATTGGACAAAATCATTTCTAAACCTTTCATAAACAAGCATCTTCCATGGTTTATGGGTTGACATTAGTCGTAATTGTTCTGCTGCTTTTAATCTACATCATATCCAAATGTCGACGCAGAAGACTGCCAATGAGAACCTCACGTTCCTCCGATAACAATTTTTCTTCAGGGTCAAAATTATCAAATCAAAAAGTAGCTGTAGCCTTTGCAGGATTTTCCCGAGAAGAAGACCAAGTATCTGCCTTGAAGACTCAATAAACGAAAAAGAAAAGGCACCAATTTTGATTAAAAAGAAGTTGATATATGTTATTCTAAGCTACACTTTATATTAATAATTTCTTCACTGACCGCTTATCAGATTTTGCAATGGTAACTTGACCAGGTTTCCAACTAAAGAGAATCAGCAATGTCGCAATACGAGACTCTTGAACGTGCAAACTGGCTGACGTTGCTGTAGAGAAAATGTAAATTTCTCTGGTTAAAAATGTAAAATTTGGTAATAGTAGGAAATAAGTATAAGATTGTTACTCTGTCCCTTTGAAATTATATATATATATATATATATATATATATATATATATATATATATATATATATATATATATAGTTTTTCTATTACATTGGTCGGTACTGATTCGAATTCCATGTATTGCTGCTTTGAAGATAATAGGGGTATGTATGTGTGTAGAAATGGAAATCAATACACTGTAACCTAATAGATCTATTGTGTGCTCCTTCTGCTACCAAGTCATTACCGATACCTCGCGGATTAAAGAAGGTCCTTCAGTCTCATTTTCTTCAGGATGTTAGACTGCTTAAAGTGGGTAACTCTGTTTATTCTATTTGGTATGCTACTAAGATTTCGTCCTTCTCCTCGTAAAAACTGCACTCTTCTCTTTCTGCTAATCCGAGTTTCTTGAGGTGTCCGTTTCGATGGCAATGGTCCATCAGGATTACTATCAGAACTCGAAGTTAGTTTTTGCTTAGGTTTCTGTATTCCTTGAATTTCTTCTCATCATAATTCCCTAGAAATATCTTCGCTTGTCTCATTCCTTGCAGATCCTAGTGTTTCGTAGGGATTTAGCAAGCCCGACATCTGGACCTGATACTCCCGCTTCAATGCTCTCTATTCTCTTGAGTTCCTCAGTAAATCATACTATTGAAATTTCTATTCAAGGTAGTTGCTCTCCGTTCGATTGATAGCAGTCAGTTACAACTTCATAGTTCACGTCAAAATCGTATCTTATTAACATGAAATCCAGCGGTTTTGATATGGAATTAGTTGGAATTGTATTCAGAATCTTCATAAGTTCAGCATAGTTTCCAGATTTAAAGTTTTCTGTTTAGAAGAGCTTAAGGGTATTTATCTTCATCATAGCTATGTGTATTGCTTCTATTTCTGCTGCATCTTTTGCCACCATACTAAGGAGACTGAGGTGTCTATGGGTTTGGTAATCATTTTATATGATCATAAAATCAGTTTCCATCTTAAACCTTAAGTTTTTCCAAAAATTCTCCAGCTCGCCCAGGTTTCCGCTATTGCCTTTTGAGAATCTTTCCAATGTAGCTATTTCAGGTTAGTTCCTGGTATATTATTACTCCCGGATATCAACGATGTATTAATATTTTTTGGAGTGGTATAAAATAAAACAGTTTTATTAATAATTACAAACAAAACCAACGTTCGGCTAGGTTGATATTATTTCATGATTTAACCACATTTCACTTTAACCTATTCAGTTATAATGTTGGTATCATGTATTAAACTGAAAATGTATTCCCATACTAACCTTAAATAATTTAGGAAAATGTTGTTGTCCTAAGAATTTTATAATAGCTAGTATGCCTTTGAAATCTGCTAACTTTTTACCCATTTCATAGAATTCATTCTTTCTTTCCTTTAGAGAATTTACTTGAACTCCGAAAGCTGTTGTAGCAATGACATCATTTGTAAATCTGAAATATAATTAATTTGATATATCTTCGTCATTCACAAAAATTGGAAAGAACAGATGTACATAACCTTATATTCAATAAAATGAGGAGAACATTTCTAAGAAGATGAGCAGTACCCAAGAAGTTAAAAACGAAAATAGCGAAAAAAAATGAGACTAACATTTACCTACACCAGCGAATTATTCTTCTTTATCAAGAAGACAAGAATCACAAATTAAAGCAAGAAAATAATATTCTTGAGAAGAATGAAAAACAAAAACAAAGGAGATAAAATAAAAAATTAGACAAATAGAATTAATTAAAGAAAAAAATTATAGACAGTTTAGATAGTTGAAACGCGAGAGCTGGGAAGATACGGGAGAGATAGAGTTAAAAAGAAGCAGAGAGACAGCGTCTAGCATAGAGTGAAATAAAAATATTAATAGAGGACAAAAAAATATTAGAGACAAATAATGAAAACCTAATTCCACCAGCCTTACACCTAAGGGTAAAAAGGTTTAGGAATTACTAAGTAAGTTCAGGCTCAGAATTATATTTAATTGAACCTTAGCTGAGATACTAGATATCCCAAGACAGAAGACTCCACATGCGAATTAGTGTAGTTCTTTTAAACTTTAAAATAGTTATTCTCTGTAGGGCCGCCTCTAAAAGGAAGAGTCGTGTAACAAAAGGAGGGGAGCTCATTCTTCCAACGTAGCTTGTATTTATACTTGGAAGTGCATTTATGATAAACACGGAAACCGAAAAGGACATTAGACGGGGGGCGCCATTAAAACTAGCATGGAAATTACTACAAATATTGAATGAAGCCGGATTTAAATATGAAATTACTGATATTGAGTCAGTTAGGTTATAATAATTACAAAATTAGTTGACCTTGAATATGCGTCTTTCATTTCCAATTCAATAACTTCATCCTGTTGTTCCAAAAAGTGTTTTACGAAATTTTCTGCCGTTTCTAATATTAAAAAATACATGGTTTTAATCTTTTTGCTTGTAAATGTTGGTGTCATGGTATTTCTCATTTCTTTCCATCGTTCTCCTAAAATAAAAATATTAAAAACCTTGTTTTCGTTGTGCATTATTTATCCTGGAACTTGTTGTATGTATAGTGTAAAATGCTTTAAACAAGTTGCTAATTTAGTGTAGTACTGTTTTTATCACATGACCGAGGCATCGAGCAGTGAATACCGAAAATTGTCTAAACGGCAATTTCAAATTACCAACCTCAAAGGGCGACGAACAGGAACTTAAAAATTATAGACCCACAAAACTATTGTCTCAGAATTATAAATTTTCCCACGATTATTACTCAATAGAATAAGCGACAAACTAGAAATGTATATTTCACATAAGCAGACTGGCATTCACAAGAAGTTTGGCAGATCATCCGTTTACAACAAAATATTAATAGAAAAAGTAGACAAAACCATCTTCCTCTGTATGTAGCCCTAATAAACTATGATAAAGGTTTCAATTCAATTGAAGCAAGGGTCGTCGCTTATTCACCACATCTACTAAGAACAGAAAATAAATATTAAACGACGTATGGAACTGTTGCTTATTTTCATATATATTTTTTAGCTGAGAACCAATGAGAACATTTTTCTGAATATATCTCATATTCGTATCGATATTGGGAAACTAAACCAGTTATAAATTTTTTTTGTCAATCAATCGAATTGAAGAGTAAAACATCATACTGAAAAAAACCAATTGTAGTGGTAGAGGTTCGAGGGTGAACTCTGGGGACATATTTGACTCCCTTAAAGATTTTTTCGCAGACCAAAAAAGACTTGTTTCTTGTTCCATCGTGGCCTACAACATATCAAAAAATTATAAAAATCGGAGACGTCACGCTGAGATACCTTCCTTGTAAGTTATGTAAAGAAGAAAAAAAGAAGACCTGCAGAGTAATCTCTAGTTAAAACATTTCAAAAAAACTCTGAGGCCTTTTACGTAAAGCAGCCATTTAAAAATCTGGATTAGTATGGGATGGCCACATTGTGGCTACGCTAGTTCGAGCTTCATGCCGGCGGCTTCATTAAGGCAGATAGAGTCCCAATAGTTGGTAAAAATGAAGCCTGAGAAAGATTGAAAACTTGGTGTCAGTAAAATGTCAAGGACGTTGTTCAAAACATACGTTAATATCAAATCAAATGGTCTCTGTTACCGATATAACTTTAATCAACAACATTTAAAGATCAATTTATTTTTAAATTCTATTCTATTTAATAAATATTTATTGTTTTCAAAAGTACTCTATAAAATTGAGAACTTTTTCGTTAGCCTCTACGTATAATCATGTTTAGTATATCGGAATGATAATTTTTTTTAACTTTCCATATTTTTTCAATTTTAAAATGATAATTTAAATACTTAAAATATTTAAAATTCGCCTTAAAATATAATGCAAAAATATGAATGGATCTCTGAGGAACTAATTTGCTCTTCATATTCATAATGACGGTTAGTTTCACATAAATTGTTAACCTTGACACAGGCCTGTAAAGTATTTTTTGTGATATTTGGTTGTAGTTTTCGGTATGAATCCAAATCTGACCACAGAATTATCGTAGCAAGTCAGGAGATATTCTAACCTAAATAGGCGAATAACTGCATTTTACATCATATTATGCGGAGGTCTGGCGTAGAAATTCTATACGATCAACAGCTTTCTTAATGAGTTTTCTAAATAGAAGAAATATTCAACTACAAAACTTTCGTTTTAAAGATATCACAATTGAAAACCTAGCTCAAAGTTGAGAATCCAAAAATCCTGATATTACCAGGCTGCGTAATGTGGACCCCATGGACTTAATTCCATAAACCCTCAACCATAAACTTCAAAATTTACAATCTCAAATCCTAAAAACCCAAACCCCATGATACAAAGCTTAAAAAACAAATTATTTCCTCTACGTTATACGCATATTGAGAATTGAGTCAGAACTATGTGATGAAAATGACTCCGTTAGATATGAGGCACATAATGACTCTACATTGTTCGATCAAGTAGTACTCAATAATTTAACTAGAAATTTAGATTTACCAAATGAGATGGTAAAATTACTAGCTTCTAGGTTGCAGGACAAGAATGTGCTTCAACTAGGAGTATCTTTTTCCTGGTACAGATATCACCAGTGAGAATTCAGTTCTCTTTTTACTGATGGTTGAATAAGATTTATTTTGACGATGTTCAGCATTTAGTAGAGGAATATGAAATAGAGAATACCTCTTAAGAATTGAAATATTTTATTGATTCAATTAGCAGAAGTTTAAATGGCGTACTTTTACACAATACTGATGGTTGAATAAGATTTATTTTGACGATGTTCAGAATTTAGTAGAGGAATATGAAATAGAGAATACTTCTTAAGAATTGAAATATTTTATTGATTCAACTAGCAGAAGTTTAAATGGCATACTTTTGCACAATTGAAATAACTATGCACACACTACGTAATTGAAAGAGCGTTATACAAATATTGAAACAGTGTTACAGTGTGTAGACTACGAGAAGCCGCAGTGGAAAATCTATGAAGATTTGAAAATGATTTGCACAATTATGGGACAAAACGTCAGGTACCCAAATTTTTCTTATTTCCTGTGTAAGTGCGATAGCAAACCAAAAGGAAAAAATTGGTCGAAAAAAAATGGCTCTTAAGAAAATCGTTATAGCCCGGTTCTCAGAATGATGTTGAGGATCCTCCAGAAGTTGAAATAGCGGTAGTACTACCTCCCTTATATATTAAACTAGAATTAAATAAATAGCTTGTAAAAACACTTAATAAAGAAGGTAGGGACTTTAAATACTTAGCAGTTAAATCCCCCTCATTATTTTAACCAAAATTTAAAAGGGAATATTCATTAGACTTCAAATCAGAACTTTGGTGAAAAATATAAAATTTGAATCGACCATGAACACAACAGAACAGGATGCTTGAATAAGTGTCAAAGCAGTTGTCACGGATTTCTTAAGCGATAAAAGAAAATGAAAATTTCGAAAACAATATGTTGATCAACCATAACAAATTAGCATTCAACTGCAGTTTTAAATTTCATTTTTGCAGTCACATTTTCCTCTTTTTCACATAATCTTGAAGATGAAAGTGAAGAGCGGGGCAAGAGGTTTCATCAGGACATTAAGGAGAAGCAGAGAAGAGATCAAGGTCGATGGAATTCAGTGATGCTGCCTAATTATTGGAGATGCTTAAAACAATATAATACCAGTGCTTCCTATACAAGAAGATCAAGTTGTCGAAGTTTTGATCAGGAGTGTACAAGATTTTACAAATAAATAATAAAATGGCATAACATTGCGGCTTTAATTTGAGGTGAACGCTAGTCGTGAGAGATGAGGGGACTCACGCTAATCCAGTACTTCAGATCGTGAGGGAGGAAGAGACTCCTGCTAACTCAGCATTCCGAATCGTGAGAGGCAAGCGGATTCACGCTGCACCAACATCTCGAATTGTGAAAAGTTTGGAGTTTTGCCTTTTGCCTCGGCTATGCATTTCGTGATTAAGAGATTTAATGTTACAGTGTCTGAAGTTCTGGGCTTGTGAGTTCTGATGTTCTCAAATTAGGAGTTATGCTTTTGGAGTTTAGTGTTATAGGGTTTGGGGTTCTAAGGTTTACGGCTATAGGGTTTGAGGTTATGGGGTCTGAGGTTTCGAGTTTTGGGTATAATGGGTTTGAGCTTATGGCGTTTGTGATTTTCCATTTTGCTTATATGGTGTTATGAAATTTGATGTTATGAACTTTGATGTTATTTAATGTGAGGATATAGGGTTTAAGGTTGCACATTTCAGGTTGTTGGGATCAGAGTTATCAATATAATGTCTAGGGATATGGAGTTATGGAATCGTGGCTGTCGTTTTCAGGTTTATGGAATTAGGGGCTACAAGATTAGAAATTATCAAGTTTGGGTTTACGTGGTTTAGGGTTTTGGGCAATGGGTTTTGGAGTTTTGGATTGGGGTTATGAGATGAGGGTTTATAGGTTTAGAGTCGATGAGATTTGGCTCCAAGGGATTCAGGTTATGCGCCAGGATAATTTCAGACTTTTTAGGTTCTCGATTTTGCGTTTTATTTCATTATTAGGTCCTCGAAACAAAAATCTAATCGAGACAAATGAAAACGAGTTCTTTAGGTAGGTAGGTATAGAGCATCAGTGCTTGATCTCCAAATATTATGAAAGTGTTGCCATTTTTTGCCTTTTTGAGTTAGAATATCTCAGATTCCTGACCTGATACGGCAATTCTGCCTCCAGATTTAGCACGAAATAATACATTGTACTCTACTATGACATAAAAAAAAGATAACTGATACCACATCTGTAGCCCTGTGAATTATTTTCAAAATTTATTAAAAATCCAGCTATTTATATAACTAGCATATTTTAATGGGCTAGTTTATCTTTTTGAATATGTGTACAAACGGAAAGGTAAGTTTTCTTAAAATGCCTTAATTATTTTTATATTTTTGGATTTTATTTAGTCAAAGTCTGTAAGCTGACTAAGCCGCTCTCTATGTTGAGGCCCTATTTTCGGCCGAAAGTATTGTGAGTTCGTTTGCTTGGCGGCATTTTAATTAGCTGGCAGTTTGCGTTAAAATACTTTATTTGGTAGTAAATGAAGTACTGATGTTTTGCTACAAACCTCGTAAGGAAAATAAAGCTTGACTCCATAAAGGATCTGTATCTGGATTTGCGAAGGGAGCATGATCGGTAAAGTGCTCAAAATCTTTTACTGTTATCTGTTTGATGAGTTCCGGATCTTTTAGAAGGAATATTGGTGTGCAAAAATTGTAAAGTCCACTGTACCTAAAAATAATAACTGTGGTATCATTAATTAAAGAAACTTATTAAAATACAGTAATGTCTAACCATGTTATAAATTAAGTTTTTCATAAAAAATATCATTGTAAAAAGATACGGTCAAGTGCGTATTGGAGACGCACATGATAGACTATCGCAGATATTTCAGAAGAAATACCAACATAATTTTTATAGTATATCTTTGTCAAAGGCAATAAATAAGCAACAATAGATTATAAAATCGTTTGACCACCTAATATTTAGTGAAATCTTTTATTCTATTATAATAAAGCAATGATTTTAATTATTAATTTATGTCATATATCGTTGTTAATAGATTACTAGCATCTAAAAAAACTATTCTATCGTATCTTATTATTTTAACATATTCATTATTAATAACTAAAAAAGTACAGATAATCTTAACTGTTGCTTGAGGTTGTTAAATTTAGATAAGGTATTTAAAGAAGCGGGAATCATACACGTAAACATTGTCACTGGAACACCATCGAATGCCCGACGCATCCATCAAATAGTCCCACCTCTATCGAGGGTGATTCTCCGGGAAATTTATCAATCGATTGTGAGAAAACTATAATGAGGAAGAATCTGAAAATTTGACAGTATATTAACGTGCATGGGAGACAGGCGGCACTTTATACCGAAACTAGATGTCAACGCGCTTATTTTAAATAGAACACCCTATATATTATTGCATTTTTGATTTTTACGTTAAATTTTAGACATATTTTATGTATAATATTCTATAAGTCTCACGGTTTTGGACATATTTAAATTTTTATGTCAAAAATGACGCTTGCGGACTAAAACTTAACTATTAATTTTTCCTATAAGAAAGTATTTATAATTTATTTAGGTTAGTTTTCTTGTAGATGAAGATCGACTTTAGTAAAATTTTTATGATATATTGAAAATTATTAGTACAGAGTGGTCTGAAAAGAACAAAAATTATATTTAAAAAATCGTCAAAAGTCAATTTTTTCAAATAGAAAGCACCTATTTTTATAATTTTATCATTCTAAGCATTAAAAATAAGGATAACTTTGTATAATGTTGTCTACTTTAAAAATTTGTAGTTTTCAAAATATTGGCAAATCAAAATTTTTCTATTGTAAAAATGCTATATGACTTTTAAGTTTTGTTATTAGTCGGCCATGAGGCGTGGCGAAAATAAATTCAATCGAACGCTGCAGAATTGTTACTATTTCTTGCCATTTGAAAGTCATTGAAAATAGTCTTGCCAGGCAGATAAAATTATACGCACTAAGATTATTTAAACTTATTTATTATTTATGGATAATGTGATAGAGTTATTTCAAGAACATGCGAAACATTGACGATCCAATATCCGCAGAAACAGTAACCAACACCACCAATTATTAAAAGGATTATAGAAAACTTCATGATCTTTGGATTTATAAAAGCAAAAAGAAATAGAACTAAACTAGTTGTTAATACTGAAACTACAATTTTGGGATATTTCGCTCCATATCCAGCAATATCTACAAGGCAAGTATCATTAGAGTCTGGATTACTTCAAACATCAGTTTTAAGGATTTTATGGAAACACAATTTTCATCCCTATATATATTCCATAATACAACATTTCAAAGCCACTGATTTTCCACGAAGAGTAGAGTTCTGTCAATTTATTTTACTTACAGCAAGAAAATGCTGTTTTTTGGATAATATTATTTGATCGGAAGAAGCCAAATTCACAAAAAATGGATTGTTTAATCGATGCAATTCCTACTATTGGAGCGACTCCAACGTACATCCATTTAGAGAATTAATTGTTCAAGATTCTTGAGAGTTTAACGGATATTTGTATTATAAGAAACAACAAATTTGAATAGTAAGTTAGCCATTTTTGAAGACTTTTAGAGAAAAAATACTTTTTTTAACTTATAGTTGCGCGCTTCTTCGACATCTTGAGAAATTTGGAAATAAACTATTTATATAACTTGCCGATAGTTGATCATAGAAATCTATTTTATCAACGTAATGCGGCTTCTCCACATAATAGTCATTTAGTTAACAATCGCCTGCAAAACTTGTTTTATGTTCAATGGATAGCCCAGAATGAGGAACATCTTTGGCCACATTACGTTACATTATGTTCAGGAAGTTACTGCGGTAGTCCCATATTTTTTGGAATGAAATTGGTGCAGTAAAATCCAAGATGGCGTTGACAATATAGAGGCCAAAAACATTAATTTTGTCCGATTTTCTCCAAGATTGGCATGTGGGAATTTTCGGGGTCATACACAACGAATCTGAAATTATTTTTAAGAAATTCAACGTGGCGGATCCAATATGATGGCCAACAAAAAAATTTAATTATGTCCGGTTTTCTCCAAAATTGATGTGGGGGAGTTTATAGAGTCGCACATAACGAATACAAAATATATATTTTTTTAATTCAATATGGCGGATCCAATATGGCGGACAAAATAATGAATTTTGTCCGATTTTCTCCAAAATTGGTACGAAGGAGTTTTCAGGATCGCACATAACGAATCTAAAATTATTTTTAAAAAATTCAATATTGCAGATCCAATATGGTGGACAAAAAAGTAAATTTTGTCCTATTTTCTCCAAAATTGGTATGGGGGAGTCTTCAGGGTCGCACATAACGAATCTGAAATTATTTTTAAAAAATTCAATATGGTGTATCCAGTATGGCGGATACAAAATAATTTTGTCCGATTTCTCCCAAAATTGATATAGGAAAGTTTTTGGGATCGCACATTACGAATCAGAAGTTATTTAAAAAAAATTAAATATGGCGGATCCAAGATGGCGGATTAAAGATTTTACATCTCTCGATTTTGTCTAAAATCAGTATTGGGGGATTTTTGTTAGTGTTAATTACGAACTTAAAATATTTTTTGAAAAACTTAATCCGGGAAATTTAATATGGCGTCCTAAAAATTTTACATTTTTCACTTTTCTTCAAAACTGATATAGGGGGATCTTGAGGATATAAGTTATGAATTTAAAAGTATTTGTCGAGAATTTCATATGACTAATCCAATATAGCGGACTAAAAATTTATCATTTTTCGATTTTGTTCAAAGACGGGACTGAATCACCTTTGAGGACGTATATAGCGAATATAAAATTATTTTAAGGAAATCTAATATGTTAGATGCAATATGACGATTTACAAATTCTAAATTTCCTCATTTCATCCAAGATTGGCACTAGGGGGCTTTGAAGGGTTTAGATTTAGATTAGATTAAAACGTTAAAATTACTTTTTGAAAATTCAATATGGCAGATCGATTATGGTGGGTTGAAAATTTTACCTTATTCTCATTTTTTCAGATTTGGTATTAACAGGTTTTCGGGGTCGTGTATTACTAATACGAAGTTAATTTTTTACAACTATTGGATTGATAAGATTCAATATGAAGGAGTGAAAATATTACATTTTCCGATTTTGTCTAAAATTGATATTGTGGGGTTTTTGGGGCGTATACAAACTCAATATGCAGTATAAAATAAAGCGAGCAAAGAAATTTACGTCTCAAGTTCTTTAGATATCCATATTGGAAGGTTTGGAGCCTCTATTACCAGTCTAAAATTAATTTGAAATTTAAAATAGTGGATTGACTATAACAGACTAAAAATTTGTTTGACACAATTTCACTGGTATTTGGAGAACTCAAGAATCGACGAATTTTTAGTGGTTCATTTTGGGGTAATTTACATTTTTTTGCCACCTTGATTTGCGAAGTACACTAATCTCATTAGTACTTAGTTTCAATAATATATGGATATCATAATGAATTCAAAACAAAAATTGAAAAATAAAATTTTTATAAAAAAAATTGAACCGATTTCTAAAAGTGCGCTAAAAAGTGAAAAATAACAAATGAACAGCGGTTTATCGTATTCGATAGATTTTTCAACCAGCTGTCTGATAATAAATATACCGTCGATAGTAGAGCGGTTATTCCGGAAGCCCTGCTGTTCTTCGCATGCCCCTAACTTGTCTACGATCCGTTGTGACAGTATTTTGGTTAACAATTTGGCTGAACTGTTCACTAGGCTGATTTACCTGTAGTTTTCGGGTTGTTTCTTTGATCCTCTTTTGTGGGTCGGAATTGTGATGCTTTTCCGCCATTCGTTGGGTACTGACGTTGTTCTGAGTATTTTTTGAAATAGAGCAGTGAGCTCTGTGACAAGGCTGGGGCCTCCGTACTTTAGCATCTCATTCGTAATTTGGTCGGTACCAGGTGATTTTCTGTTTTTTAATTTCATAATTGTCAGGTGCATCTCTGCTTCACTGATGTTAACATCTGTTAGTTCTGTGGTTTCTTGTTGGTTTTCGTCTACGTTTTTTTCTGTAGCTGGTGCCTGGAATAAGTCCTTAAAATGGCTGACCCATTGTTGGCTGTCGATTGGACTTAGTTGAACGTATTCATTGATTGTTTTTTTTCTGTTCCTCAGCATGTTCCATATTTTCTTTTGTCCTCCATATAGGCCGTGTTCCATGTCTTTTAAATACTTTTCCCAGTATTCTTTCTTTATTTCTGTTTATGCGAATCACATTTTGTCAGATATGAGTTTGGAGCCGACTACAAAAATTTCAATGTCATATAAAAATTTTTAGTTATTTTTCACTTTTTAGAGAACTTTTAGAAGTCGGTTCAATTTTTTTTATAAAAATTTTATTTTATTAACAACAGATTTATTTCTATTCCTTTTAGCTTCTACAGATCCAAAGTTCTTAAAGTTTTTTATAATCTTTTTAACAGTAGGTAGTGTTGGTTTCTGTTTTATCGGATCGCGAATGTATCTCATGTTCTTGATATAACTTTCTCCATAAATCATAAATAATTTTAAATAATTTTCGTACGGATAATTTAATCGCCCCGGTATGATTATCAATAATGAATGTCAAATGATAAGAAATAGTTGCAATTCTGTAGGGTTCGTTTGTTTTATTTTCGCCACGCCTCGCCGTCATAGCCAACTAATAACAAAACATAAAAACCGTATATCATTTTTACAATAGAAAAATGTTGAATTGCCATTAATTCGAAAATTCCAAATTTTTGTAATAGATAACCTTATACAAAGTTACCCTTGCTTAATATAAAAAAAATTATAACAATGGGTGCTTTCTATTTGAAAAAATTAAGTTTTGACTTTTTTTTAATATAATTTTTATTCTTCTTTTTTGACCACTCTGTACCAATATTTTTCAAAATATCATAAATAAACTATCAAAGTCGATCTTCGTCTACAAGAAAACTAACTCAAATTAAATAATGAAGACATTCTTATAGGAAAAATATATAGTTTAGTTTTGGTGAGCAAGCGTCATTTTTGACATTAAAATTTAAATATGTCCAAAACAGCGAGACCTAAATATAGCACATTATATATAAAATATGTCTAAAATTTTACGCATAAATCAAAAATGCAATAACATATAGGACATTCGATTTAAAATAAGCAAGTTGACGACTACTTCCGGTATAATCGGAAGTGCCACCATCTTGAAAATATTTTAGCTGGCTGTCCCTCATGCAGGTTAGTACACTGTCAAATTTTTAGATTCTTGTTAATTATGGTTTTCCCACAATTGATCGATAAATTTCCCGGAACAACATCGTATATAGTTAACAGTTCCCATAAATGAGCGTAGTTAGCCGTAATTTTTAATAAATATGTTTAGTAAGTGCTATTAGGCCTAATTATTTCAGATTTTTAAAATATTTTTTCATATTTGACATATAGACAAAAAAATATAATATAATTTAGAGCACATTGTACTGTTATTTATTTGTTTCTAATTATATCGTTTTAATACACTATTAAATACTCCTTTCTTAAAATAATTATGAATGATAAGGCGAGGATAGACGCTGGAACAAAATAAAGTTTGGTAGACTCGACCTGCTTTCGAACACACCAGCATCAAAGGTTTCCTTATTAAAGATGAGTGGTCATATTATTACCAAAGCTTACAATTTCATGAGGCTCTACTTCATTTGGACTAACTGAAGAGCAGGATCTGATGTAACACATGATCAGATAACAAATCTACTCTGGAATACAGATGATTTTAAAACTAATCCTGACAAAGAAGCCGGAATACCTGGTGCGTGAAGCCCTGGAGTAGCATGTACAGACAGTACATGTAATTGATGCCTATCTCCAAGAGAACCTTTGGTAGAGTTACAGGGGCGAGACCGTTCTCGTGCTCTCCGACAGTTAGGGAGCGATGAAAGCACTTGTATGTTATCAGATAAGATCGAAACAAGTTAGGACTATTGGCAAACTCTTATCGCTTTGGCAAAGCACAAGATTACTCTTGCGTGGATACCATGATATAAGGCTATTCCACAATATTTATTATTTCAGAATAAATATTTGGTATTCCTAAAATCGCTCTTCTTATGTGAATTTCCTGGTGAATAAATCATCAACATCAGAGCCACAGTGTGATTCGATATTGCGGAATACAGACACAGCAAACTAGGCGAGAACAGATGAGGCTGGTGTAAAGACTGATAACAGGTCATTGTGGCCTAAGGAAATATCTAGACACAATGGGCATCCACAATGAAGAACCAACATGTGAACTATATGATGAAGAGAAAGAAACTGCTTCGAGTGCCAAGCTCTAATCTTCTGGAGACATCTTAAAAGACAAAGGACAAACTAGTGAATAGGCTCTTAAAGCTGACCAGGAAAACTAACCTGAACAGGCTTAAGCTAATTAAGGAAAATTAGTAGTAATTTAAATTAAATTTGTGTTTTAATTAATAATACATTCAGCTGAAATGGGAATCAGACACTTACAGATTGTAACTGCAACACCATGGTATGTCTGGCCCATTCAAATAGTCGTACCCGTAAATTTTTAATAGCCTCACTATTTTCGAAGCTCTCGTACTGCGGTCATATCGTAAGACATCCCGAAAAATACGGCCTCCCTTGGTTATTAATGCAGAAAATGATAGCCGGTGAACCAAGTGCCGAAAGGCGTAGAACATCCTGGTTGAAAAACTTACGTCAGTGATTCAATATGACAACAACATTTCTCTTTAGAACTGCAGTAAATAATGTGATAGCAAGATGATAGCCAACATTCGACAATCAGATATGCCACTAAGAAGATTACTGCTACGTCTGCAAATTTTTTAGAACTGTTAGAAATTGACGAGTAGAACTATGTGAATGAGCCAGACATACCATGGAACTTCCATTACAATGTGTACTTGTCTGATTCCCGTTACACTTAAATATAATATTTGTAAAAATACAAATTTTATCATTTCAATCAAAACTTTATATTGAATGAATGAGTAATAAAGATTGGTGATACTCGATCTTAGATGTTTAGGCCTCGTTAGTCTCATTATATCCCACTAAGGCCACAAGTCATTCAAGGTCGATAATTTTAGCAAATATAAGCAGCCTCGTTACCTGATTTTTCCTAATTGCCTCGGGTGAAATTATTGTATTCCTGAAATATCGCTGCCTCAAATCAGTTGAGTGCTGGACACTCTCTTAGTGCATGGTGAATAGTTTTATCCTCCTCTATTCACCATTTGTGATGCCAATCCTATGAAAATCGCCTCGCACATAACAATATCTCTACAGCAATCGCAACACGATCCGTAGTTATTTCCTCTTCAAAAAAAGAAAATCCATATTAAGTTAAATATTAGGTTCAATTCTACATTCCTCGGCGCATCTCATTCTATAGGCTCCCCTTCGTCATTCGACAAATTTGCTTCCCAGAAACAGTTTCATTTCTCTCCTACCAAGCTGCACACCTCATCTTAGCCGAACGATCCGCTTCCTCGTTTCCATGTATCCTGAGTGATCCGATATCCACACGAGTCTGATCGTAAAGTTATATACTATTTGAATTTTTGTAATTATTTACAATGGAGTTTTTAAAATAATAAGTTGGATCATCCATAAGGATGCAATTAATTACATTATTAAAAGTGAACTCAGAGAACAGCTATAACAAACAACACAAAAACCTTCAGGCTCCAGTGTAAATAATTTTGTATATCAAATTAAAAAACTTAAATGAAATAAAAACATTATATTTGAGTGTGGAGTTTATATACATACAAATATCTGATCCACTAGAACACTATATTATTATACTGATAAAATCATGATAGAAAATTTATATGCGTCATGAATTTAAACGTTTTTTTGAATGAAATTGAGAACAAGTTGCGAGCTCAAGTTTCGGCCGCACCGCAACGGTTGGCCGTCGCTCCTTAAATTCGCAGTTAAAACATTTTCATGAAATTCAAAAAGGTTTCTAAACTGTAGGAAAATTCTATTTAATATAGGCAACTAGAAGTTTGTTTGTGCTTTTAGTCCTTATTCCCTTAAGAACAACTGAGGTGTTAAGAAAATATCAACTTTTTCACTTTAAATCATGTAAATTCATTTATCATTACTAGCAAGTGAAATATAACAATATCTTGATTTGTAAAAATCTTTTCCCTTGAAAATGAGACGTCACACGATGAATAAATTGAACTAGAGACATACTTATTTTTCTTAAAATTCTACGCGCATTTTGTAAACGCATTATTTTACAATAAATTTACAATATTTCCGGTTTTAATTATCGTACCGATTTGAACCAAAAAGAATTTTTGACTGATTTTGCTGAATCCGAATCTAGATTTAGATTTGCTTCATCACGTCAGATTTTTGAGATATCCTAACCTAAAAGGGCAAAAAAAACACTCTTTTTCGACCTATTTGAGGTTACATAAATTACAAGGTATTTTTTTCACAAAACGAGTAAAAGCACCCGAAAGAATGATTGTTTCTCTTTAAAATTTATTTTGCAATGTTTAAATTTCTTTTTTTTTTCACCGAGATATGCTAATCTGAATATTGTGTTTCAACAATCTACTCGAATGGAAGTCAAAAACCTAGCAAAATCTTTTCGAGTGTATTTTTCTAAATTCTGTTATTTTGATGAAAATAACTGCATAAGCATTCTAGGGGTTGCTGATTACAAATCCACTGTTGAAATTTGAAAATTCCAAATGGAATAAATTCTCCTCAAGGTTTTGAACTTTTTCAAAATATATCCTCTATACTGGATCCGTCATTTTGAATTTTTAAAATCTGACTGTGAATTTTAAATCAGGGACCCCTAAAATACCTATAATTTTATTAAAATAACATAATTTAAAAAAGTATACTTAGAAAGGTAGCTTGTATTTTGTTTTTGGCTGGTATTTGAGTAGATCGGTGAGACGCAAACTTCAAATTAGCATATCTTGGTGAAAAAAAAAAGATATCTTGATATTTCAGAATTGATTATAAAGGGAGAGAATCACAATTTCAGATACTCTAACTAATTTTGTGTCAAAAAAATTATCTTATGATTTTATGTAACCTCAGATATGGCGAAAAATAGTTTATTTTTACACTTTTAGGTTAATATATCTTAAAATCTGACATGATGGAATATTTCTGAA
Source organism: Diaprepes abbreviatus (assembly GCA_034092305.1). Lineage (NCBI taxonomy): Eukaryota > Metazoa > Arthropoda > Insecta > Coleoptera > Curculionidae > Diaprepes > Diaprepes abbreviatus. The sequence goes on along the minus strand of JASJET010000144.1, from coordinate 5,778,044 downwards.
GTCAGATTCAGATTCGGCGCACCAAAATTCTCAGAAAAAGTATATTAGAGTTTCTGTTGCTTGACCCTTGTTGCCCTATGCTATATCCGTTTAAATTGTTAGTAACAAACTTTCCCATCATCTGTTTGAGAAACAGGTTGCATATTCAGATTCAGAAATTCTAAATATACATATAAAAAATACTTTATGCTTGCACAGAACCCAGGTTGTTACCAAACTGCTTGGGTACCAGCAGTTAAACTCAAAATTGTTATAGGTAGACCATATGAACCCCAACCAATTCTACTTGTCCCAATTCCCGTTGGTAAAAGAGAAATAAAATTGTTGCTGGAAAAGGAATTTATCGCAGAAAAGAGCTCCTGATATAAGGTGTATCAAGGAATATATAAGTGGACCTAACGTACGGCTTACTAGGGAGCTTCTTTCCTTGGAAAGGAAAGAACTGCGAATTGTGATGTGACTGTTGACAGGATATTGTCACAAAAGGGGCCATTTTTTCAAGAATGATGTCGCAGATGACCCAACGTACAGATGTCCAGAAGAGCACGAAACTCTTAACCATGTCCTCAGAGGATGCCCAGAATTCAACGGAGTGAGATAGGGAGATTTCAGCGATACAATTTCGTTACTAGAAGCAGTTAGGCAAGTTTAATTAACGAGGCTGAATGGATAAGTAAAGGTGATCGGCCTCAAATAACCTGGTGGGAGGTAAATGGCCCAACGAGGCCTAGCCATCGATGATCGAGTATCATCACCTTTGTTCCATTCATTCATTCGTTGATAGACATATTCGATCAATTCTAGGCATCCATTTATAAATCAATTTTTTTTTGGTGAATCCACTATTAAAATAAAAAAAAATACGTCAAAATAATTTATTTTATTTTAATGGTAGTTAATAAAGATAGAAGTTTTTAAACGTTTTAAAATATGATTCTAATCAGTGTTGAACAAAATTCAATTGTTACTACAATTAAAAACTAACAATTAATTAATTGTTAATCATGCCTATCGCAATTACAATTAATCAATTGTAATTGTGAAAGCTCGGGATTAATAATTAAATAATTGATAATCGCGAGTTTCCACAATTAACAATTAATCAATTGTCAACCTTTTTAGTGTATTTGATTAAAAACCAACAATTTAAACTTACTATTGTATTAAAAGCGGAGTGGCGCCAAAACGAAAGTTATGGGTATTTATGAATAAATGTACGCAAGATCAAGGTGTATATGAAATAAAAGCTGCTATTTGTTAAATTATTTTAATTAAACTTGATATCATGTCAACAAAATCCAAGTAACTTTTTCACCGAAAACCAAAACACATATTGCGAGCGAATACCATTGTAATTAGTGTCTATCTTATCTATATCCAAGCTGATTAATTGGTAGCTTTAATTGTTTTTTAGGAGAATTGAAAAAGTTAATTGTGATTGATTTATTGGAAAGCTCAATTAATATAAATTAATTCAATTAAATTAATTGAAACCTACAATTAATATTTTAATTGTAATCAATTTTAATTATATTAAATTAATCATAAATAAATCTTCAATCAATTAATTAATTGATTGAAAATTTAATTGATTAATGACCGACAGTGGTTATAATCTGCTGCTTATTCAATTTGTCGATTTTTCCTCTAACAGTATTAATATCCTCGCAGAAGTTCTTACATTTTGAAAATATTTTGTAGAAGCAAACAAGAAGCTATAATTTTAGATCCAATTTTGATACTAACCTTGTTTCTGGATGATTGTTGTAGAGATAGCACACAAAATCATTAAAGCTCATCTGTTTAAACAGCGTTATCCAAAAATCTCCAAAGAAGATCCACGGTTTAGTTTGTTTAACTCCTAATTTTGTCCAATAGCTAAGAGGTCTTATGAAAATGTACCATATTGCCAGAGCAATAAATGATACAGTAGCAATAAGTCCAATCATTGCTTGTCTTTAACAAAAAAAAATACATATTGCCTATAGTGCTGAATTATTCTTTCATTTCCCTATTTTTCTTATTTCATATAATTTTTGAAGCTCAAAAAAAAAACTTTTATTTAAACTACGAGATAATAGATATTTCAACTTTGAGTTTTACTATTTATACTTATAAACGGCATTGTCTTGACTCACTGACCGATATACTAACGCACAGCTCAAACTATTAAAGAGAATCATGAGATTTTGGGAAAAGGTTGCCAACTGGACTAACTATGAAAGAATTTTTCAAAATTCATAGTCCAAGAAGTGGTAAATTGTCATTTGATAAATTTACCGATATCTCTTGATTAAATACAGATATGGATCCGATTCTGGTTTTTATTATATGTCTTTTGGGTTAATTTTCGAAGCAATCTGACAATTACACGGTGGTTCCGTGTTTGTAAGGTAAGAAAACATTGTCCATAGGTGGTGTATTTATGACATTTTGTTGCGCAGTTGAGTCTTTATATTTGTTAACAAGACTTCTAATATCTTCAGTGTAATATCCATTGCCTCTCGGAGCATCAGTCAATTTTTCTGTATCGGATTTCAGTGATTGCTCGTCACATATTAGAAGAGCTCTATGTACCAAAGAGTTAATGAAGGATTGTTTTTCAGAAGGATGATGGTGTGACTTTGCATTGAGCTATCGATTTTTATGTGCTAGTTTTCTGTACACAGAATGTCGTAATTTGCCATTCTCTTTCCTTTGTACCAGCACATCGAGAAAAAAAAGGTCATAGCCTTGATACAGTGTTCATTGTGAATTTTTTGCTAGTGCTGGTTGGTTTAGATGATCTAGAAAATTATGTTTATCTCCGCCATGCGACCAATCTACCAACGTATCATCTAAATATCTACACTAAAATTTAGGTTTCAGAGGAGAAGACGACAAAGCGTTTCCTTCAAAAGCTTCCATGAAGACGTTCGCCATCATGGGCGCTCCTAAATTCTGCTCGTGTAAGGTTCTTTGAAAAGTAAAATATCAGGCATGCTTTAAATAATTCTAGTAGGATGGAGTCCATGTTGTTATTTTATAATATTTGCGATATTATGAAAAATAAATCATTTCTACGAACAATTATACACAGATTTTATATCAAAACTGATCAATAAGTTTCCGGGCTCTAATTGGATAGTTTTTTTATCTTTAAACAAAGTGTTCAGAGTTTTCAAGAAAGCATTCAGTTTTTCTGGGAAATGGATGTAAGAGTTTAGCCAGGTATTTACCTATTTTGTAGGTTGTTGCGCTGACGATTGGAAGTAGAGATACATTATCCTTATCTATTTTAGGTAGTTCATAGAGGCATGAAACCTTGGAGTTACTTAGTTTAACGGCTTTCGTTTCTTCTGGAGTGTGGTGGGAAGCGTTGATTAGAGATATGAGGTACATTTTGATTCTGTTTGTTGGATTCGTCGAATGACTTTCTTGATATACTAGTGCAAAGGAAAGATAATGACAAATTAGGACAGTCTATGTACGGAAAACCAACAAATACAAATCGATATCTCAATCTAACGTCACACCATCATCCTTCTCAAAAACAATCCAAACTCTTAGATATAAAGAGCTCTTTCAACATGCGACGCACAATCACTGAAATCATAAAAAAAATTTACTAATACTCTGAGAGGCAACGATATTGCGCTGAAGCTATTAGACGTTCTATTAATAAATAATAAAACCCATCTCCTCAACAAAATGTCATAAATTCACCACCTATGAACAGTGTTGTCTTACCTTACATGGAGGGAATCGCCAACAAAATGGCCAAATTGCTCAGAAAATCAATCACTTGTACAGGGTGAGTCAACGATTGGATGAAGTAGGTTTGTGCCTTTTCGGTGAAATTAACAAAGAAACTATATTTATTGTTTGATATAGTTTATTTTTACGCAGAATTTAAAAAAATTTAGGACTCTACAGGGTGAGCCAAAAAACTAGGACAGCATAAAGTTGTATTTTTTTAAATAGAATACCCTATAGACGAATCGTATTTTCGATTTAGCTTATAATTTTAAATATTTTTTATTAAGGGTTTACTATAGCAAAACTTTATAGTTTCTGAGATAATTAAGTTTAAAGAAAAAAATCACATTTTCAAGCATCAATTCAATCCTAAATAACGTTTTCAATTTTGTGACAAATATATTCAAATTTGGAATTTTGCAAGGCCAAGGACAAGTTAACATAGTTTTTACCTAATATTTGCAATAAAAGCTACACATCGGCTCAAATTTGAACAAGTTTAAATGAATAAATATCTTTTTTTTTTTTAAATGATACACACTGTATATTTTCATGTTATTTAATAGAGTAATAAAAACCCTAAAAGTTTTGTTCAATATATCCTATACCTATTTATAATAGTTTTTGAGATGTTTCAGTTTTTCTTATTTTCCATACTTTTTTACGGAAATGGTCTTCATTATCATAGTAGCCATGTAAAATAATAAAAAGAAACTACAGAAACAAACAACATGTTTAATTAAACATAATGTGAAAAAATTAACACAACAATAACGACAAGGCAAATACATTGAAACAAAAAAATTACCTATTAAATACAGAGATTAATTATTTCTTTTTAATAAGTGTGTGAATAAACGACCCTCTTGTGCAATGCACAAATTTAGTCTCTTTTGCAGATTTTCTCGGACCCTGGACAAAATTAGTGGCGTTATTGTTCTACAGGTATCCCTAACCCTGTTTCGCATATCTTCCACTGTTGTTGGTGGATTAACATACACCTTATTTTTAATACAACCCCATAGGGAGAAATCTAATGGGGTGATGCCGCAAGACCTTGGTAGCCACTCAATGAAACCCCCACGTCCAATCCATTTTTGCGGATATCGTTGGTCCAAAAACGCACGAACTTCACGATGGTAATGCGGAGGCGCACCATCGTGCTGGAACCACATACTGTCGAGCTCATCTCTATCGAGACCTTGAAGCAGTGGGGGTAGTTCTTCTTGTAGAAAGTTCAGGTAACTATGGCCATTTAGTGATTCTTTAAAAAAGTGGGGTCCAATAATTCGATTATGATGAATACCACACCAAACATTTAATGACCAGTGGTTTTGATGTTGCACCTCTCTAATCCAAAATGGGTTTTCTGTGGCATAATAATGCATGTTGCGTCTATTTACGGCACCGTTACTTCTAAAAGTAGCTTCATCACTAAACATTACCTTGCATAATAAATTTGGATTTAATTGAATCTCCGCATTTATTGTACGACAAAAGTTTACACGACTTTCAAAATCCTCTCCATGCAATTCTTGGTGTAATCCATGTGATATGGATGATACCTATATTTCTTGGTAGTACGATTAGCGGTCGATTGTGATGTTTCACATAATGCTGCTAACTGACGGCTACCAATATAAGGATTTTCCTGAACATTTAACAATACTTGTAGTTCTTTTTCTTCATTAGTTACTGGTTTGTTGACCACTTTACGTTTTGGATAATCAACAGTACCAGAAGAATCAAATCTTTGCATTAAGTTTTGAAAAGTATGGGTATTAGGCTGGCGTCGATCAGAATACTTCATTTTGTAAATTCTTTAAGCAAGAAGGCAATTTTTTTGAGCCTCTCCTATTGTATAAATCATATCTATTAACTCATTCTTTGGAAAATTCATTTTACAATATAAGATGAATGCAAAAAAAACCAAACTACACTACATAAAAACCAAAAGAAGCTATTGCGATTATAAATTTGACACACAGAAAAATGTTCTTTTACATTGTTTTTGCCATGGCTACTATGATAATGAAGACTATTTCTGTAAAAAAGTATGGAAAATAAGAAAAACTGAAATATCTCAAAAACTATTATAAATAGGTATAGGATATATTGAACAAAACTTTTAGGGTTTTTATTACTCTATTAAATAACATGAAAATATACAGGGTGTACCATTTAAAAAAAAGATATTTATTCATTTAAACTTGTTCAAATTTGAGCCAATGTGTTCAACACCTTGTCGCTTTTATTGCAAATATTAGGTAAAAATTATGTTAACTTTTCCTTGGCCTTGCTAAATTCCAAATTTGAATATATTTGTCACAAAATTGAAAACGTTATTTAGGATTGAATTGATGCTTGAAAATGTGATTTTTTTTCTTTAAACTTAATTATCTCAGAAACTATAAAGTTTTGTTATAGTAAACCCTTAATAAAAAATATTTAAAATTATAAGCTAAATCGAAAATACGATTCGTCTATAGGGTGTTCTATTTAAAAAAATACAACTTTATGCTGTCCTAGTTTTTTGGCTCACCCTGTAGAGTCCTAAATATTTTTAAAATCTGCGTAAGAATAAACTGTATCAAACAATAAATATAGTTTCTTTGTTAATTTCACCGAAAAGGCACAAACCTACTTCATCTAATCGTTGACTCACCCTGTACAATTTTCAAGATATGTAAGAAAGTTGGACAATTTTTAAAGTCATCAAAGGATGCAATACCATAACAAACAGAATGTGTTTATGAGATACCTTACTTTTATGGTAAAGTGTATCGCATATGGAAACGCCTCCTTTTTTATATTTGGGTGTGGTTTGGTTGCTGAACGCGTGTCGAATCGAGCTTTCCGGATTTCAGTCAGTCGTCGAAAGCGCCAGACTTGTCTGATGTTGTTCCAAAAATTGCTATAGTATACGATATCTTCATAAAGCAGGGACCATAACAATCTTAGGCGAAGCATTTCCAAGTATAAATTTATATCGCTAGACCGTAACGTGATGCGTGTCTGGTCCTGTAACGAGCGCTATCGTGGTTCATTTCCACCAGGTCGATATTTGTCGTTGTTATAAGGTAGATTTAGAAAGTGAAAAGTCGTTTCTAAGTTTTTTCTACCTTATTGAACCGCAACGCAAGGGGGTGCAGTGAGAGCCCCTCCTAAACCACCCGACCAGATAGGAAATCTGGCCGCCTCACCTTTGTTCTCGCTCACCGGGGCAAAGGGGAGTTAATGATAAAAGGGGCTTTTGTTTCTTCTTTTTACTTCAGGAAATTGAAGTAAAGTTTGCTTCCAAAAATAAGCATTTGTCGGCTATGCATAAAGCATGATGAATGTTTGAGCTTGGAATGCTCCAAGGTTGAGATTCTGAGAGAAAATCAAGAATTGGGTAAACTAAGTATTACGGTGAATAACACTTAGCCAGGGGAACTTGCAAGTGTTTGAGTTTATAGGCCTTTTGTTTCTGTTTCATATTTTCCGCAAAGAAAATTTGGAAAAAATTTTATGATAAAATTTCCGCAAATAAAATTTGTTGTACAACGTTCCGCATGAAAATAATTCATAAATTTGAATATAAAATCCGCTACGGGGTTGTAAGATGATGCGCATATTGAAAATTGAGAATAGAAATTATTCCGCAATGAAATGATTTAGCGTTGTTTTTACCCATGTGTTTAATTACGTATGATGTGTGTAACTATAACTATCTGTACATATCTTTCCTTGTAATCTATTCCTAAACGTCGTAAATGTAACAGTCCATTCAACTCTCGCAAGGGATACATCTTATAATTCTTCGTAACTCATAAGTTGCCTTTAATTCCCGCAGTTAAATTCGCTGAAGAGGGGTAAAATAAAATCCAAATTAGTATTTCAAGAACCAACCTTTTTTTTCTCGGGTATTCCCACACTAAGAATCCCGAAAACAAGGCGTTTTCATGTTCTGAAATATATCGGAAAATAGCTAAAAAATGTAGGGGTAACAAGGAACAGATTAAAAGAAGTTTTGTGTTCAAATCCGCAAAATAAATATGGGTAATAGAACGCTGTGAAAAATGTATGGTTAACCAATGTGCTAAAACAGTACTAGTAACTGTGGACTTAGAAAAATTATGAAAATTTTATCTAAGCGAAAATTGAATATTTATATATTAATATATTATAAAATAATATTATAGGAGTGTTAAAACGAATGAATGTGAATTTGTTTTGGAAAAATTTGAATGAATTTTTCTGAAAAAATATGATATAGGAAATTATACCATATTTATGAATTTGAGGTTGTTTTGTGTGAGTATTGGGAAACTCATGTTTAATTCGAATTAAATCGCGAAGTTTGCGTCGGTGATCTGTAATTGCAACACCAGTTCGTGTATACAATTACGAATAACACCCGACTTTCGAACTATAGTGTCTGAGGGCCCTGTAGTTGTGAAAACTTACCTAGACGTTCGTATGCAGATACTACCTAAATTCCAAAACTATGTTTTATACAAGGGGAATTCTCAGACACCGTATTTAATCCGAGTTGTTTGCATTTCGCTTTAAAATCTTCTTGAATCTTTGGTTTTTCACTATCTAAGTGCAAGTGATAGCTACTAAATGCCCAAAGACTCCGAGAATATGATTTTAAGTTTACTGAAGCGAACACTGGACGTTCTTTGAAGACTTCGATGCCTTCAGAAAGATCGTCGTGGTTGGTGTATGAAGGTACTGGAACTGGTAAGCGCCACGGCCGTTGCTTGTTGTGCTTCTGATGGATGTTGAATCGAGAAGAGCGATGCTTGTGATCGACGTATTTTATAGTAACTTTTAGGCCACGCCTTTAAAGTTAAAATAAACGAATGAAAATGCTGGATTTCGTTCCATAAGCACTAATGCTTTTCGAACTGTGAATTTGAAAAGGAAATCGTATTTGAAAATTGGTGAAATGGTGTTTTTCACGTGTAATGTGATCCATGGTGATCTGATAAATATCCGTTTTTTGAAGAATTGCAAACAGATATGTACAACAAGTGTATGTGGGTAAAAAAGGGCATTTGATATCGACTAGGCTTAAGGAATATGAAAGATGAATTAAAAAGAAACATATTGTACGATTTGCAGTAGCTGAATACCAGCATTGCTCAAGTCACACCTTTAATATAAAAGAAACTAAGGTGTTAGCATCAGTGTCTGATTTCCTTAAACGTAAAATTAGAGTACCAAATGAAATTTGTAAAAATCTTAATAATATTCATAGAGATATAGATTATAGTTTAAATCACACGTGGAAATAATGCTCAATCTTACACATTGTTGATTGTGATATTAGCGGAAGATTAGGATATCTGAAAAATTCCTTCTTGGGTTCTTACCATAGCGTCATAGACAATCATTATAAGAATTTCTATCCTCTGCACCTCAGTAAGTTTTATTTTAGGTTAAAATTAACACAAAGTGACAATTTGATAAGATATGATAAAGAAACAAGACACTGAATCAGTTATACTCTTAAATAATTTTAAATGTCGATAAACTGGAAACAGATTCATTTAAATGTAAGACAATCAATATACAAAATATTCAGAATTTTACAGGAGTTTAAAAATATAGAAAAAGTTGTGATATACTGGTTAGAAAATCACAGCTGATAAGAGTACAGCTTCTTTCCAGTCAGTCCGTAAAATTTTATATATTGAAAAAATTCATATCAAAAAAACAAACTTAAATCATTTTTCAAAAAACTCAGCATAATTTCAATAACTAATTTATTCCAGAATTTACGGCTTCTTTGTATAATAAGTTTGCTGACAAATCAACATACACCGCCTGATATTACACTGTATATTTTGGGATGAATCAGGTTAGATCACTAAATTCGTCTTCATATATCTTACATATTATACATACAAAATAATTTTGAGGAAAATCGTCATTTTATCATTGGCAAGCAATTTAAATTGTCTATCTTCGTAAATGCGTCTCTTTCCTCCACTAGAAAACTTTAAAAGTTTAAAATTCAATTAAATATCGCAAATATACATTAACGAAGTTCAGAAAATTTCCCTACATTTATACTATAAATCTACAAATACAAACAGATAAATATCGTCCATGGAACTTAAATATAAATTAGTATAATTAATAATATCTAAACGAAAAAATTTATACCTTTAATATAATCCCTGTTTATCTACACTATTATCACAACCGACTGGGTTCATCAGTTATAAGTCGTTATTAATAATTTAAAAATAGTTACATGCAAACAAGAATTCAACTACGCAAAATATAGGGAAGAGTGTCCTAAAATAACGTATTGAAACTATTAAGAGCAACAAATTGAAATAAAATATCATTTAATTATATAGAATATAGTTTAACCTTCTATTACAGCGAGGAAAGTTATATAGCTAATGCTATTTTATTTAGAAAATGTATACGTGGACCATAAATGATGTTTCAAGAAAAAATTTGGTTTTTAGTCAATCTCAAATAACTTAGATAAAATGAAAAACTATAAACAAGTGTCTCTTTTTTTGGATAAAAACAACAGGAAATTTATTTCCTCAATATACTTTCTAATTTTTCATTTCTGAGACCCTTCGGGGTGTCAAAAACAAAAGAAGCAGTGCCAAAGTAGACACTTTTAATGTTCCATTTTATATGGCCCAATATTTTTTAATTCAAATTTTTTTAAACCACGTATGTATGTATAGAAGAAACAACATTAAGAAATTCTGTGAAGACATTCAAACTACACTTGACGCAGCTAGACTTCACAAGGTAATGGTGAAGGGTAGGGTCGACGCAGCAATGGCATTCAGAAAGCCAGACGACAGTTTCATAGAGAGCGAGGAAAAAAGAGCCGATAAGGTAATTCTTAGGACTGGGCAGCAGTAGGGTGCACAATTCTACGCACATACATACATGTATGTATAAATTGTGGTTAATACACTATGAACTAATAGATCTATTGTGCTCCCCTTCTGCTGCTAAGTCGTTAAAGATGTCTGGCTGACTACAGCAGTCTTATTTTCCTCAGGAATTTTAGAATGCTGGATGGCTTTAAAGTGAGCAGCTTCCCTTCTTCTTTTTAATGTGCTTTCAAAAACTGCATTCCGGGATTTTCAAAAGCGGTGCGTTCTTAAAAGATGTATATAGAAATTTCGTCGGTTTCCTCTTTTCTCCCTGCCGATACCAATTTCTTGACGTGTTCCTTCAGGTGGCAATGCCCCGTTAGGCTTCTCATCAGAACGTTAAGTTTATTTTTACTTAGGCATTCCTTGAATCACTTCTGGTCGTAATTCTCAAAAAGTATCTTCGCTTGTACCATTTTTGTAGGTCCGTCCATTAATTGGATTTCCTGCTTTCTTCTTCTCTTTTCAGTTCTTCCACTGCTACTGATTTCACGAAAAGATTCAGGCCCCATAAATTGTGTCTCAGCCCCTTTCCCCACGATCTTGTCTACTATTTCTTTTCCCGCTACCCCAGTATGTCCCGGTACTCAAAGGAGGGTGACTTTATTATTCTTACCTAATTCGTTTAGTTTCTTTCGCCATCTCTAGGCTATTTTGGAGTTAACTACTTGGGAACTTGACTATCCGACATAATAATAATCTCTTGTCCGCTATATTTTTCTTTTGGTTGGATTGAATGCATTTCCTGATGACATGTGTTTCTTTCTGCAAGATACTTGGTTTTCATGGTGCCTCATTCTGGGTCCATACACTCCTATCCTAGTTTTCTTCATTATTTTGGAGTCATCTGTGTGCCATTTAATGAAATTTCTGTTAAATTTTTCAGTGGTATTTCTGCCCCTTTCACTTTCGCGACTCAACTTTGTATTGCAGTTTTTCACACAGTTGGACTTTTTTATTTATTTTATTTTGGAGCCTGTCCCAAATTTGTTGATTTTGGAATAAGAGATTGGGCCTCCGTTTAGTAACTTCATCTCTCATCATCTTATCTATTGTCTTTTTTGTCATACTCTCCACAAGTATATGTTGAGGTGAGCAGGTTTCCATTGCTCCAGTTATACACGCATAGACCAGTCCTTGAAATTTCAAGTGGTTAGCTCTCGTATTGGCCATACTATTTCTTTTACTCCATATGACTGCACCGTATGGTATGATTGGTATCACTCTTGCCGTTTACATTCACTGCAGGATTTTTGTATTTGCTTTTCTCCTCAAAGTTTCTACAGACCTTCAAGTCTTGTGCAGTAATGTTGATTACCTCCTTTTCGTGTTTACTCCAAAGAAGTTTGTTATCTAGGGTTAGGTCCAGATATTTAATTTCTGACTTCCACTTAATACCGTTCCCATAAATTTTTATGGTTTTCAGGTTGAGGTTTCTTTTTCTTGGCTTGGCTACTAAGGTAGTTTTGGTTGAATTAACATTTAATCCCATCATCATCATACAATAAAGAATGGTACCAACCATTCTTTATTGTATTTAAGTTTTTTCTGGAATATGTTGCAGAGGGTATTTTCAAATTTGCCCCGAGGTCAGTCAGATCACAAAGGTGTTTATCTACAATTAGGCTCCACATTAGTGGAGAAGCTACTCCCGCCTGAGGGCATCTCCTGATTGTACAGATGGCGATAGTGTTCTGTCCTATTTCTACTTCTGGTATTCCAGTGGAAAAAAAGTCGCTCCACCCATTTAGACTCCGTTTCGCTTATTTTCCTGTCATCAAGTGCTCTTTTGACTGCCTCATGCGTAGTATTGTTAAAAGCCCCTCGTATATCAAAAAAGGTACATACTATGGTTTCCTTGCTGTTCAGAAGGTCTTGAATATCGTTTGTGCAAAAATGTCTGTTCTAATGTAGTCATCAACTGCTTTCTCCATCGTTTTTAAAATAGACGGGGGCTGATAGGTCGCAGGGATTTAGGGTTTGTAATGTCATTTTTCCCCGCTTTGGCCTTTCTTCACATATCTGGTATGTAGCCCAATTCCAGACTACTTCGATTGATACGCAATATATGTAATAGAGCCTTTTCCTGCTCTGATTGGAGCAGGGCCAGGATTTTTCCATCGACATTTGAGGTTTTAAATGGTGGGAAGGTATTTATTGTCCGTTCTACACGAGGGCTACTGCAAATGTGTCGAGTCATTGCTATAGCTTCGCTGGTAGGGTTTTCGTGATGCTCTATTGCGTCATTCGCCGTGGTAGGCTTGCTCCTCGTTCTCTGTGATGCTTTCTTAGATCATGAATAGCTATACAATTTAATTCCATATTCGTATATTCTTATATCATTTCTTTCAAATATGATATTGGCGAAGTAAACCATGGTTTTGATATAATCGGACCCAAAAGTCAAACGAAGTTGAGGAATGTTTCTACTTTCGATAATGATTTGCATAAAGTTAACATAACCATGTAAAACGATCCATAATTAATTTACCGGGTCCTAAGTTGACTCTTAAAAAATATAAATATTTTGAGTCATATTGTCCAAAAATGACCCTAAATTTAAATCTCGAAGTATCCATTGGAATATTATTTATTTGAATGTCCACCATATGAGAGAAGAAATATAGAAACGCCACATATGATATAGGAAAAGGGCATCAGAAGAGCATGAGGAAGAAAACTTAAAATTAGGTAAGTGGTAAGATAGAAGATCAATCTGGAGATCGAAGTCTGACGACATGAAACAGATTATATATTTATTTCGGAAGCATAGTCTAGCACAGAAAAAATAGTAACAGACATTACTGTATTAAAGCAATATCTTACAGAGAGCCTATGTAAGAATAACACTGGAAAACAGCCTAAATGTATCTAAAATGAAATCGACTAAATCTTACTATTTTTGATGTGGTAACACCGAAACTAAACTTTTTTTTTAATATTAGTTCAAATTTTAGAGATACATGTTGTCATATCTCCATATATGTTAACAATGTAACCGCTAAAATGCACGTGGTATATTTGAATTGTTATTAAAAAACTTGTGCTTAAAAATTGCAACTAAGTTTTTAATTTCATTGTAATTTTTGTGTTCAGCGTCTTAAAATTAACAAAAAAAAATGCACTTTACATACAAGATACAACAAATAAACTGAAATTTGTTGCGTAGTATAATCATACAGAAAGGAGGAAGAAAGCTAATACAGACTAAAAATAAAGATATAGATTGATACCTGCTTCGAGAGAGATAAGGAGATTGTCAAAGAAATTTATGGCATCGCAGATTAAAAAAATAATTCCTTAGAACAAGTGAACAAAGAGATAAAATACTAAATATAAGAGGCAGGTAAAATAGTGGCTATATCTAGAGAGACTAAATATGAAACGCTTGACTATTAACATTAGGATTCGTATCTTGTTAGTGGTTAGTCTAAATAGTTGGACAAATGTTAATCTGAACCGTTTTCTTATATTTTGCATCCATAAATTTCTTCTTCTGCCTTGACCTCTCCTATCGTCAATTTTTCCGGGTAGAATAAGTTGCTGGAGGCGATATCTATTGTGTCTCATTATGTGGCCAAGGTATTTCAGCTTCCTTTTCTTTCCTGCGAGAGTAATTTCTTGTTGTTTGTCAATCGTTCTCTTCTCACTTCCTTGTTTGTAATGTGGTTCGTCCAGAATATATTTAGGATTTGTCTGTTCACTTATATTTCAAAGGTCGAGAGCTTTTTCATAGTCCACGCTTCCACCCTATATAGTAAGACCGGAAAGACGTAGCATTTACTAATCCGATTTTTAGTAGTAATGAAATATCTCTGATACTAAGTAGGTGTCTCATTTTAAGAAAACATGACCTCGCCTTTTCAATTCTCTCTGTCTCTGTTTATGAACGATGGTTTCCAAATATGTATATTTTTCAATGTACTTTATGGTTATTGCTTGATCTAATGTAAGTTTTTCTGTAGATGTTGGATTTTTATTAATTGACATCCATTTCGTTCTTCGAGCATTTAGTTTTAGCCCAAACTCTTCAGATACATCTTTCACTCTTTGTAGGAAACCCTGTAGATCTTCAGTGCTATTAGTTAAAATAACAGTATCATCCGCGTATCTGAGAGTATTTATGGGTTCTCATTTGTCCTCATTCTCTATGCGACATTCCGGGTATATATTGAAGAGTGTAGGTGAAAAATACGTCCTTGGAAGACTCTCTTTTTAATATGAATGTTTTTTGAAACTATTCCATTGATTTTATTGTTGCAGACTGACTCTAGGATAGGTCTGTTATGATTCTTTGGCATCTAGGCGCTTATTTTTAAGAAGTTTCAAATATTTTTCGTGTTTTACATTATCAAAGGCTTTTGAGAAGTCGTTGAAATGTATATAATCATCTCGGATCATAACTTTGGATCTTTGTATAAATACTTGCAGGGAGAAAACAGTCTTCTGTGTGCCGAAGCCACTTCGAGAGTCAAGTTGGGTCTGTGCCACATTTGATTCACATTCTGCATATATACGATTATGGATAATTTTAGTAAATACTTTTGTTACGAGGTGCTGATGAGATTAATTAGTCTGTACTGGAATCAAGTTTTTGCATTTGGACTCTTGGGGATGGTGATGAACATTGAGTTGGTTTATTCTTGAGAAAGCTCGCTATAGTAAATATTGTTGAACGGTGGCACCAGAATATCAATGAGTTGGGAATCTGTTTCATTTATCAGTGTAACAATCTTGGAGTTCATACCATCGGCGCATGTTGTTTTGTTGTTTTTCATGGATAGGATGGCCTTTTCAATCTCATTCTTTATGACGGAGGGAGGAGCTGACAGTTTTTCGTCAGTATTTATGTGGATTTTTGATCGTTCCTCATGAAAAAGTGTCTCTGTATATGATTTCCAGATTTGTAGCAATTCCGGCGTGTCGACTACCATTTTCTCATCTATTATATGATGTGATGTTTTGAATTTTTATATCGTCGTATGTTTAATTGGTTTTGGGCATATTGTGATAATCATATTTCTTTTCAAGTTTATCGATTTAGTTGCAGTTTTCCCCAGCCATCTTTTTTTTGCCTCTTTTACTTTCTATCCAATTTCTCTGTGTATTTGACGATATTTATCTGGATCTTTATTTTTTAGTTTTGTCTGGTATCCATTAGCTATAGAATTTCCTCGGTTATCCATTTCTTTTTATTGTACATTCTTTTCAGTTGTTTTTTGCATATGTTGCTGATAATTTCTGCTTTGAGTGTATTTACTATCGGAGTTCTTGTGTATTCGTTTTTAAACTTCGTAATATCCGTCTTTTGGGTAATAGTCTCTTGGTTAACCTTTTTTAGTTTAATTTGTACTGTTGCGATTCAATTTTGTGCTTAAACTCACTATTTATTTAATTTAACCTTATTTTGCAAATACTATCAAATTTAGTGGTACCTTTTTTTGTATTCAGATTTTTTTTCCCTACAATTTATATTTACATTCGATGGGATTGTATGTATGTTGGGTTGCAGAAATCAGGAAATTTCTATTGATGTATTAATATATATTTCTTGAATTTAAAAACAACTACTGGGATATCTATTAGATTTATTATTTTTTTCTTTGGCAGGAAAATGCTAATGATTAACGAATTGGCTTAACTAAAAAAATGCATTATAGCCGACTGTTGTTGCCCGGTATCTGTCTTTTTGAGCTGTCATTTCTTTCATACGTCGTAATTGAGCGCGCCCACCGGAAGTCGATTAGTGCGCGGGCAGGGCCATGATTTTAAATGGAGGCCGTTTTGCCTTATTTTTCACTTTTTCTTGGTTTGATTCGGGCGAAGCCGCTCCAGACTTCCATCTCAATTTTTAGTTGCCAAGTTTTTGGGATTCTGAGATGGAAAGTCGAAGATTATCTCGGTTATTTTGTTGAGTTGGGGTAACGTATCTTTGGTTAGTTATGGTTTTTTATTACCAGGATAAACCTGAAGCCAGGGATTTTGGACAGTCTGCATGAGTCAATGAAGGAATCAATCTGACTCCAGAAGATCGGGTAAGGAACTTTAAAATAATTACTGTTAAAATGATCTTGCATAGTATTTTTATTTATTAAAAGATTTCAGCTCAAAATTGATTTGTACCTAGTGAAATTAAAGCATAATTTAAATCCAACGGTTGTTATTCTAAGTCTCATTTAGATCCAAAATTAACCACTTTAGAATATTATTAAGATATATTTCAGGGTTTTAGGGCCGATTATTTCTTTTTTTTTGTGATAAATATATAGTTTTTGAATTTTGAAATTTGTAAGTTTTTTGGGTTTTTAATATTTGCTGCTATGCAGTGCCTAAATTTTATAATTTGTTATCAGTAGGAGTTGATTTTGAGACTATTTTATCATCATTTGTAATATGCACTATATTTTGCTATGTTTTTGCCTCCTGAATGTATCACGATATTCCCAATTTTCAGTAAAATTAATTTATTAATAGTAATATTGAAGTATTTTGTATTGTATGCAATCTTAGGGCCCCATTCTGGGTTTATTATTGACAAATTTATAGTTTTTTTTGCATCGTGATATGTTCATGGAGGTATTAACTTTCAATTTGATTCCAGCAATCTTTCTTTTTTTGTGTGGTTGACTGCAATGCTTGCGTATTAGGGACTTCTTATTTAGTGAAATTAGGAATTCTTTCCGACCTTATAGTTTTTTTTAATAAAAGTTAATTTCTGAACGCGTATCCTGTCTTTTCGTATTGTATTGTAGTAATTTATTTAATCATATTTTGAGTATATCTATTTTATTGTTATTTCTATATAGAGTTAATATAGAGTTAATTAATACGCATTCCATTTTAGCCAAGTTCAAAACAATTTATTCGAAAATAATTAATGTTAATAAGTCAAATATTGTAACGTCGTCATACAGTGGTCTAGAGTTATAAATTTATTCAATTTCGTGGTGATTGATTTAATTGAAGAACTAAATATATTCCGTGGTAAATCCTTTATTCAATATTTTATTAAAGTGATTATCAGTATCTTTATTTGGTGATTGATTATTTTTTTATACATATGTATTTTTTTTTACTTTAATGAACCTGTTGTTGAAATTTTGCTGGATTATTTTGTCTAAATAACTGGAGTTATACTAGAAATTTTACTTGTGCATTTTTGCCACATTATTACTTCTATGTAACTCGAGCTCAATAGTTATAGCTTATTACTTTAAATGATTTCTTTCAATAATTCTTATGCCATTCATTTGTATTTACCTTAATGATTTTAAAATTTTTAATGTAATTTCTTGACAATTTGGCGGTAATTAATTTATTCGTTTGCTCTAACATAAGTACGACTTGACTTTAGGCATTGCTATTTTTTATTTTATTTAAATTATTATCCACCCTCTGGGCACAAGAAAGCCTAGATCCACCCTCTGGGTCGAAAAACAAACAAGTACCCCCTCTGCATCGAAAAACAACCCAGGTGCACTCTCTGGGTCGAAGAACAACCCAGAGCACCCTTAGGGACAGAACATCAGTCCACCCTCAGAGACAGAACTACAGTGCACTCTTAGGGATAGAAAACTCTTTTTATCCGTAAATAAAGAGTAGAATTAGTTAAACTTTCATGAGTTTTGTTTGTCCTACAACTTCTTGTCGTTTTTATTTTAGTGCGTTACCTTTTTATATTTTTAATATTTTATGTAGCGATTTGAGAGCTGAGATGAACGCTAGACCCAAGCAACAACGTGGGGGGTGGGGGTTCTGTGTCTACCCGACCAAATTCAGTGCCGTCCTTTAAAAATATCTACCCTTACTCTACGGCATAGGGGCTAGCTTGGCACTTTGCTTGCTGGTGCCGCCTCTAGTTTTCAGCTCTGCTCTGCTCCTACGAGTTAGTCTTTACGCGCCTTTGACATTAAAAACCAGTGTAGCAGTACTTTACATACCAGCAGGTTGTGATCATTGGAAACGTCAACACCTAGATCAGCGTTTATCGATTTTATAGTATTTTGCAAGCGTTTCTGAATGATAAAGTAGTTTATTTGATTGCGCACTATATACCGGGTGTCAACGAATCTATTAGACAAGTCATAATTTCTAGAGTATTATGTGTATCAAAATGAGAATTAGTACAGGTAAATGTTTTATGAAGAGGAGAGTTTTCGCATTTTTTCCACTTTCCGGTCACTTCCGGTTTTACCGGAAATGGCCCTGGTTTTGAATTCTTAAATAGAACACCTTGTATATTTTAACATCTTTGGATTTCTGAGACAATTCTAGATCAAAATGTGACATTTTAAAAACTTTTTACGTCTACTTCATTTTTTTAGAGCCACTTTTAAAATTGCATCTAGGTGGCCATGATCGGACGTAAACTAATCTAACGGCCTTAAGTGATGTCAAAAAAATACAATCACAAAGTTTTAGTGACTAGTATGAAAGACAGGAATTGGATTAAAAATTTAACAAAATTAACAAAAAACTAACAAAATAAACTAATAACTTAGACGATGCACTTAAAATATTTGAAAGTACAGTAGCTGAATTTGTTAAAAAGTTTAGTGTAGTAAATGTCCAAAGTGCATTCCTTCTTTTTCACGACACATTTTAGCTCGTTCAATTGTTTCTCTCAACACGTTTTGTAGCATTTGGGGCGTTATACTTCTAAATGCCCGTAAAATTCTTTCTTCTAATATTTCAAGAGTAGCTGGGGCTGCTCCATAGTAAACCCTTTCTTTAACATATCCCCAGACAAAGAAATCAAGCACAGTAAGATCCGGTGAGCGGGCTGGCCACCGTACCGGACCATTGGTTGCAATAATTCGATTATTAAAATGCTCTATTAAATAATTAAGAACTTCTCTAGTATTGTGAGGCGGTGCTCCATCTTGTTGAAAGTAAATTCGCCGTAAAACTGCTGAAGGTATATCATTGAGATGATTTTCGATTTCATTTTGAAGAAAACCTAAGTATCTAACCCCTGTTAACTGACCTTGAAACAATATTGGCCCAATTATTCGGTTTCCAACGATACCAGCCCAGACAATGACGCCAAATCTTTCTTGAAAATTGCCCTCTCTCATTTCATGTTGATTTTGTTGGGCCCAGTACCGAGTATTTTGCTTATTGAACATACCATTATTTGTAAATCGGGATTCGTCGGAAAATAGAATAAAATCGATAAAATTTGGGTTAACTCTATGATTTTGAAGCAGCCAATCACAAAACACTACCCATCTATCGCCATCCTCAGTATACAAATGTTGATGTAACTGATATTTAAATGCTCGATATCCATGCTTTTTCAGTATTTTTCTTGCTGATTCATAACTTATCTGCAGTTCTTGACTAATTTTTCTTAACGAAACTGTTTTATCAACCTCAACCATAGCAAGTACGTTAATCTCAGTCTCTTCATTTATGATAAACCTCTGTTCCGCCTCTTGATTTCCTATTTGCCTAAAACGAGTCTCGACATACGGAAAATACTGATGGGCTGGATGTTACCGATTCGGATATCTATGAGCATACAACTCGGCAGCATTCCTTGAATTTCTATGACACTCTCCAAATATTAATAACATATCCACTTTTTCACTTTGAGTATACATTATTTTAACGAAAATTTAAACTAAACTTAACGAAAATTAAGAAACTTTTATGTCTGTTCTTAGAGCGTATGTCACTGTCATTATCTACTTAAGTGAGTGCTTTGTTTTCCAAAGAAGACTTGATAAAAACAGTTGCAAATTATTATGCATCATGGCTGTCTATGGCGCACTTGTCATAAGTAAATAAATTATCCAGTATTTTGCTTAATAATATTTAATTTCTGTTCTTATGTCTAATCCAATCGCAAATAAATTAGTACCGTTAGATTCGTCAAAGAATGCTTTTTTCGAAAAGTAGTTGTCAAAAAGGGGTCGCCATTTGAAAATTAATAGTTAGAAATGAAAACGTAATTTTGTCAACTTGTCTTATTCCTGTCTTTCATAACTAAAACTTTGCGATTGTATTTTTTTAACATCACCTAAGGCCCTTAGATTAGTTTGCGTCCGATCATGGCCACCTAGATGCAATTTTAAAAGTGGCTCTAAAAAATGAAGTAGACGTAAAAAGTTTTTAAAATGTCACATTCTGATCTAGAATTGTCTCAGAAATTCAAAATTGTTAAAATATACAGGGTGTTCTATTTAAAAATTCAAAACCGGGGCCATCTCCGGTGAAACCGGAAGTGGCCGGAAAGTGGAAATTATGCGAAAACTCTTTCCTTCACATACCATTTATCTGTACCAATTCTCATTTTGATACACATAATACTCTAGAAATTATGACTTGTCTACTAGATTCGTTGACACCCGGTATTCTATCGGTAGTTGAAAAAAGATATGACCGTCTTATTCTCTCTTTGGACAAAAACTAGCGATTAGAAATATACCAGAAAGAAACATAAGGAAAAACACGAAAGAATTTGTAGAGAGAACAATCGAAGGAAGTACAAGTTTAAACGTATCAGAAAGAAAATTAAGCCCGAATATAAATGTGGTAAACAAATTTTAAAACGAATAATAGATCAACCATAAACAACAGAAAATTAGAACTATAAATAATAAAGGAGTACTACGAAAAATTGTATAAGTACAAAGGAAAAACAGTGATAACAGAGAGAAACCAAATAATCGATCAATAATAAATCAAAAGAAATACCTCCCCCTTTCCCCCTTCTCTTAGAAACATATGAAATGAAGAAAGTAATAGAGGATATGAAGTTAAACCAAACTCAGGGAACGGACAACATAACATTTAAATTAGTGAAATGTGGCGTAGAGATTCAAGAAGAAAAGCTTAAAATATTGCTTAGCAAATACCTAAAAAACGGAAAATACCACTATAACAGGATAACACGATAATAATATTAATACATAAGAAGAAGAACAAATCATAACTAAAAATTACAGGAAAATTTCTTTTTTATGTCAAGTATACAAAATCCATTTCGCCGTTTATATTAGTATTGGAACGCATATTTAGGAAATTACATTGGAAAAGCGATGGAATTTATATAGAAGGGCAAATACTAAATAACCTCAGATATGCAGATGATGTAGTATTTATTACGGAATGGCGGATAGAACTCTAAATGGAGATAAAAGATTTGAATTAAAACTCAGAAGATGTAGGACATGAGTAAAACCAAAATTATAAAAAGAACCACCTAATCTTAATATGTTTAAATGGAACGCCAATAGAACAAGTGAAAAAAAATATATGCAGCATGATCAAACATCAGAATGGATAAATGCAAAGCGCGGACCCAAACCAGAGGATAAGATTTACCTGTAAAGCATTCGGTAGATTAAAACTTATGTTTCAAAATGAAAACAAAATATTTAAAACTTACATAAGTGTGAAAATATGGAATCAATGTATAATCCCTACATAGAGTGTGGCACTCATCCAGATGACCATGAACAAGCTAGAAGCCACCCAACGCCACATGGAGACAGTCATATTAAATTTTAGATTACTGGATAGGAAACCAATTGAATGGATAGGACAAGGCACAAAGATAGATGACGTAAAGCAAGCAATGTTGAGAGCAAAGTGGCATTGGGTGAATCACATTGTGAGGATAGACAGAACAAGATGGACGAGACAAACAACCAAATGGGGAGAAAAGATGAAACCAGAATATCCAATATTACGTTACTACGATAACGACAACTTGGATAATAGTAGCGAAAAACAGGGAAAAATGGAAAAATATGGAGGAGGCAATGTTCACTCATGAACATAAAATGCTGAATAGAGGAAATTTAATTTGTCGTAATCGATCAATGAATAAACGAATGAATAAATAAAAAGTGGTGATGTGATATGCAATGCTTGAGCCTCGTTCGACTCCATCATAATTGCAAGTCATTCGAGGTCGATCGCCTTTTAAGTAACCTCGTTAACTGAGCTTGCCTGCTGACTTCAAGTGATAATATTATATCTGCAAAATGTCTCTACTTCAGTCAGTTAAGTACTAGACACTCTCTGGCGATATGATCAACAATTTCATCCTTCTCTAAATACCATCTGCGTACCGTGTGATAAAAATGTTAGAAAATAACGTTAGAAAAATGAATATAATGAAAAATTCGGTTCTAATATCCTTCCAGAACCCATATCTCATAAATTAAACATATTATTGTCAAATAACCTTGACTTGGCCATAACTTAAATAAACAAATGACTTGCTATTTATTAATTTGTATAAATGAACGGAAATTGCAATTTTGTACAGTAATTCAATTACTAATCAAAAAAGCCTTAGTCAGCTTTTATACCTATATACAGGGCATATAGTAAGAAAAATGCGAATTATCAATAAATATAATTCTGCAAAGTTTCACAAAAATATGGTTCGTCAAGTGCGGTAAAAAACTAATTGAAAATATTTTTCCAAATATGCAAAATATTGCAAGAAAATAAATATCTAGCTTTCGAATTAAAATCCTCCTTTTTTTGAAATGGAATAATAAGCGAAAGATTTTTATGGTTCAAATTCTGCAAAATAAAAAAAAAAAACATGTTGAATTTTGTGAGAACAATAACCATAGAAAACTCGTTCTTTATATTAATGCTTCAATCAGTAAAAATTGATGGACAAGAACCAAACTAAAATAATTGTTACACTTTTAATACATAAAAATAAGTAATTAATTTAAAGGCAAAGATCATTTTAGTTCCATTTCTTCTTCATCGTCAATAATAGAGGTTTCGTCCTCATCTTCATGAAATGTGCACTTTTCTCTCTCTACTAATCCGAATTTCTTGAGGTGTTCCTTCAGGTGGCAATGTTCCATCAGAAACATAAGTTGGTTTTTCTTCAACTTATGAATTCCTTTTATCTGTTCTGGTTGTAATTCCCAAGAACTATCTTGGCTTGTTTCATTCCTTGCAGATCCGCCCAGTAAATAAATTTCATGCTCTCTTTCCTCTTTTCAGTTCTTTCAGCACAACACACAGAAAGGTTCGGACCCCAGAAATGCTGTCTCAGCCTCTTTTCTCGTGAGCTTGTCTACTATTTCATTTCTCTTCACCCCGGTTTGTGCCGATACCCATAGGAGGGTGATCTTATTATTCTCACTTAACTCGTTTACTTCCTCTAGGTATTCCGAGACTATCTTAAAACTGATTACTTAAGAACGCAGCGCAATGATGGCTGTTTAACTATCCGACATGATAATAATTTCCGGTCAGCGATAATGTTTCTCTTAGCTAAATTGAATGTATTTCCTAATGAGGTGTATTTTCGCCTGGAAGATGCTTGGTTACTTACCCGAGCTTTCATGGTGGCTAGTTCTGGGTCCATACACTCCCATTCCTCCTCTCTCCCCTACGTCGTTTTGGAGTCACCTGTATAGAATTTTTTTTAAAGTTTTTTAATGATCTTTCTGTCACATTCACTTTTGCGATTCAACTTTATGTTGAAGTTTTGAATAAAGTTGAATTTCTTTTTCATTTTATCATGGGCATGTCCCAGATTTGTTGGTTTCTGGATAAGAGATTTGGACTTTGTTTTGTGACTGCGTCTCTCATCATCCTATATATTGTCTTCTTCGTCATGTTCTTCACAAGTATGTGTAGAAATGTAAGGTTTAAGATTACTTTCATGGCGGCTATTGGGCAAGATTTCATTAACCCAGTTATACATGCACAGGTCGATCTCTGAACATTCGAGCTCTCATGATGTGCATCCAATGCAGGATTTTTAGTTTTATGCTCCAGTTTTTCCCTGAAGTTTCTACAGATGATCAAGGCTTTAGCCTTGTTGATTACTTCCAGAGAAATTTATCATTTAGAGTCAGGTCCAGATATTTATCTCTAGACTTTCAGTCAATAACGTTCCCATTCATTTCGTGAAATAACCAAAGTTAAACTACGCTGGGAGCGGTTAGTACTTGGAAATACCGATTGCTGTGGCCAACAACTGGCAAAGCGTGAAAACTCTTGGTTTGGATGGGTGTCGAGGACCGTGGTTCAGAATTCGCGTTAAACTGTTGGTGTCGTCACTAGAAAACCTCTGGGTTGATATGTCGTTAATTTATAACTACTGCTACTACGAGTTAGGGTTTCTTCTCCCTGTAAAGGCTAGTAAGGTGGCAATTATATTACGATTAACTTAGCTCTAATTACCTTTCATAATATCCAATTATTTTATATATCAATTTCATCCCTAATTTAAAAATTTTGAACGCTTTTTTAAATGAGGTATCTTTTTTAAATTTTAAGTTAATTATATTCTGGTTAATAATTCACAGGACGCGTATAGAATGTAGGTCCCATAGAATTTCTTCAACAAATAATTATAAAAATTAAAGTATTTGGCAATTGTTCGTTTCTATTTCAGTAAGCCTTACTTGCAGTTCAAATTTACCAGTGAATGATCTTTTGGTAATGAACTTGAAAAAAAAAATTAAACAATTACCTCAAATGGGTTCGTCGGATATATCCAGTAGGTTAACACTGAATAACATTAGATAGTGAACATACTAAAACCCAAGCAACAATCTTTTCTATCAAGATGAATTGAACTAACGCTAAAAAGGATATTAAAAATGGATCAATTAACAACAAAGCAGCCACAATCGCCACAGTTAAAAGTGTCCTCCAGGGGAACGATTTTAATTTTAATTTTTTTATATGGAACATCCTGTATATGATCAATTATTTTAAATAAAGAACAAATTTATAATATTTTTAAATACATACCCTATGGGCAAAGATAATGGTATTATTGTTTTTATTATCGAGTAAACTAGTATTGTTCAGCTAAAGAACAAGGACATTTGTTTTACTTGTAATGAGAGGATACGGAGTTAGATCATTCCGACAAGCAACCCATCTCTTCAATCAAACTTTTCTTGTCGGGAACCAATTTCCAAAATAAATATCAATAGGGTATTTCATAATTTTGAATATATGGGTAATATAAAAATAGCAAATCCTGATATATTACGCTTGGAACCCACGGACTTCGGTACCAAAACTTGCTCTTTATTACGATATTATTGATATCCATTGAAAAAATCCCTAAAGAAAATAAAATGCATCCTTATAAATGTAGCATTGCTTCAGGAATTATCAGGAGATGGTGCTGAGAGACGTATGCAATTCTATTGAAAAGTAATGGACATTAAAATCTTGAACGTGATATTGAAAACCAAATCTTGTTGTTTAATGAAGATGATTGAACACCACAGGCAACATTAAATGTTTGGGCTCGTATCAGTGGAAACAATATTATAAAGCATTTCTTCCTTCATGAAAATTTGAGGGTTAGTTTCTACTTAAGTTTGCTACGAAAGAGAATTATACCCGATATAATTAATTTATTTCATGATCAATATTATAACTTCATTAATAATAACATTAAGTTTGAAGAAGATGGACCGTCAGCATATTTAAATAGACATATTAGAGACTATCCAGATGAAATGTGGATAAACAGAAAAGGGCCTAATAAATGGCCTTCTGGGTCATCCAATCTAATCCCTGTAGATTTCTATCTTTAGGGTCATTTAAAGACTATAGTCTGTAGTTTAGAGGATCTTAAGAACTTAATATTCCCAGAAATAGGTACATTAACATATCAGTTTCGTAAAAAACGGATTAACTTTTTTTGTGGCGACCTCTTCTATACAGACAGAACGACAAAACTTCAAAATATTGTATAATTTATCTTAACCCTTAATATTTATTACTCTTTTCAGTATTTCCTTAAAAGATATACAGGGTATCTGGAAACTATCTCCTAATTTCTCGGGAGCATACAGGGGAGGTCAAAATAACCATACATTGTCATAAAAAAGAAATTCCTAAAGTGCCTCTTAACCGAAATATAGAGCCCTAAAGGAGTACCCAGCAAGGTACCTTATCGGCTCTAAGTTTTGAACCAAATTGTATAATTTAATAAAATTTTAATATTTTATAGAGGCCATAAAGATTCATGAAACCATATTAGAGTAGATGTTTTAAATCATCAGAGAAGTCAGAAATGGACTTGCAACCAAACTCATTGGACCCAATTTTGACAAGTATCATTTTATAGATTTGAAAACTGATTTTTTATATACTTTTGTTATTCCTCTTCAACAAAGGTTCTTAATTTATTTCGACAAAACTAGCGGTTTTCGAGATAAATCGGTTTTTATGCAAAAAACTCTAAAGTTACCAATGCTTTAATTGATGGGGAAGCGCTGTGTTACTCTTCGAAGGCAAGAATATGTTATGCTGGAAACATTTCAAAAAGCTGATCGGGGCTCAATTCATTTACAATGTCATAAAAATGCTAAAATAATGAAAATATTTAAATGCTATTTTGTCATATTTATTATGGGCTCCATGTACTTTAATATACTATACACTATAAATAATATTCTGGTATTATTATGGACTTCAATAGGATAATGTGCTATTCTCGCTAGTAGTTCAGTAGTGAACATAACCCGATCCTCTCCATCCCCCACTCCTCGACCTTGACCTTGCCCCACCCCTCTTTGGCCCCGCCTTGTCATTGACCTTGAAAGTGCACGTGTGATTTGGCCTTGACCTTGGGTTCAAGGTTGTGCGTGACCTTGACCTTGACCTTGGTCGAGACGACCTTGACTTTGTTAGAGGTCATCTTGGGTGTGTGACCTTGAAGTAGTTATTTGTGCATTGTAATAGTTTGGGATGATCTTGAAATGATTTTGACCTTGCAAATTGTTCTATAAATTGTGTGAGTCTATTTGCATTCATTCAGTGTGAAATGTCAGATACGGAACTATCTAAAGAAAAAATTATAGAGCAAGTCGGCAGAGTAATTTGTTTATATCAGAGTAATTTAAAAAGTTTGTGTGATTTTGAAGAGAAGGATCTAGCATTTTTTCCTCTCGAATATTTAAAAACTTGCGTTGATACGCTGAGTTTACGGCAAATTTGGGATAAGCTGCCAGCGCCATATCGGTGTGACAAGGAACTACAGTTAAGCTTACCCTGTTACATTCACTATGAACAAATATATCGCCATTATATAGATGAGCCACCACCAGCAATAAAAAAGTGCCGTGAATGTAAAAATGAGTGAATAATATGAATAGTGCTTTGCAAGAGACAGTAAAAAAATTGGGCGATGAGTTCACTGAAACGGCTAGTAATTATTTCAATGATGCAATGAAAAGTCGAGCAGAATGGGCGTCGCGCTATTGTGATTTGGCTTATGAATATGAAAAGGCTGCGAATGCATGTCGTAAATATTGCAGCAAAACAATAAATTTACAAGACTTTGTTCGTGAAATAAATAAGTTGGGGTTTAGTGACTGTTTGGAAAAACTGATTAGGTTCATTGCAGATCCGGTTGTGTTAGATGAAATTAGAGTGTAGGACTTAAGTTTAACGTAGTAGTAGTTAATATGGAAAGTTTAGTGAAAGAAATGTACGAAGAATTTCTAATTTCTGCAGCCTGTTCGGAATTTTACGCATATGAAATGCAAGATTCGGAGGCTCAGGACTTTAGTGTATTTTTTAAGTATATGGACCATGCCGAAGTGTGTCTTTTAGCTAGTATAGTTTGTAAGAATTTTCTTAGATATAAAAACAAACAATTATTATTGAACAAATTAAGGAAATTAGGTTTAGGTGATAATGTTAAACGCATAGAAGAATGGCAGAAAAAAATCAATGAATAAAGTACATAAAATGTAGTTATTTGTTTCATTATATTTTGTCCTTGAAGTTATCCTTACACCAATTTAAATGTGTGACGTCATTTGACCTTGAATACTCCTCCCACTATTTCTATCGTTAAGCTACCCCCACCATTGTTACAATTCGACCTTGAAACCTCGCTATAAAGGTTCGTGGGAAAAGAAGTGACTTCAAACAGTCGCAGATATCAGTGGCATAAACATCAAATATTGTGTTCGTGTAGTGTTCTGAAAGTGCTTTTATATTCACGGTAATTTTTGGATTTATATACCATTTTTTCAATAATGAGTATTGCAAAAGAAACTCTAGATGAAATTAATGAAATGTTCAGCAAAGATTTCGATGTTTTAGAGAGAAAAATGGTTACCGAAATGATTGTAGGCAATGCGTATAAAATTGTAAAGATAGTTTCAATGACTACACGATTTGGTAAAACTCTTTTAGTGGCTTTACACGATGACGGTGATAATAGCACATTTGAGACTTTTTTGCCAAAACGTGTGGCCGAAACACTATCTGACGATATTGTAGATATTATGAGTAAAACTAAAGGTAAATACACTCTAACTTATTTGGGGCAGGGCACTAGAGTTTTTGGAAACAATACTCGAACATTATTACGTTTTGGCTCATTGGAGTAAATTGTATGTAAATTGTTTGAAAAAAAGGATGTAATTAAATTTAAAATATAGTTGCACATGTCAGAATACTTACGCGTGTTCATTATTTCTGTTAAAGATGTCTGCTGATGCGACGACGACGACCGCCAACGAATGTGTAGATAGATACATATTTTGGTTGGGGAGAGAATTAAGAAATATGGCTCACGATATGTTAGATAGCGTAAATGATTGGTCGCATATTGATGTAACCAAAGATCAATATAAGAACGAGATCAGGGATACAATCAATTTTATGGCTGGGGCACACTTGTGCGATAAATTTTTATATGGTTCCATAGACATGAATACATTTTGTGCTGAAATGGTTGAAGAAGAATTATAAGAATACCTCGTCAATATTCCACATTTACCAGGTGAGCTTTCTGCAAAATATGAATTGGTTTCTGCAACAGCAACAGCCCAAGACGTTGACGATCGAAATAGTGTCGGATGGGATAGAATTTTGAGCAACGAAAATGAAGACATGGAAAATTAATTTTTTATAATTTTTGTATTTGTGCAATTAAATAACTGTAAATAAATATCTGTTACAATCACAGATTTGTTTTATTTGTTTTATAAACATACCAACCCAGTAGATCATAGTCAGTGTTTCTTTTTCTCAGCTGAAATATTTAATATAAGTAGGGCAAATAAAAATAAAATAGTTTAGTAAAGATTGAAAATGAGTCGAGGAAACAACACAATTGATAAATTTGGTCGTCAGAAATGTAATGAAAAATATCATATATTATCTGGGCCACAAGGGATTGGTTTTAAACTTACAGCGGATGGGCAGTATGATATGGGTGGAAAAATCATAACCAACTTAGGTGAACCTAAAGATGATGATGATGCTGTGACAAAACACTTTGTTAATAGAAAGTTTTACAATTTTGCAGTTGTAATATGTGACATATTTAACAAGGACGTCCTCCCCATGATATACAAAAATAATAGTGAGCTTAAAACAAAAATTGAAGTTATGCAGAAAATACTCTATCATCAGCCTTTAAATGACTCATTAAGCGCACTGTCGTACGGCTCGACTTCAAAAAAAATCTAAAAAACGGAAAGCAGGTTAAAGAATAGGAGAACGCACTCCAAGTGACATAGCCTTGAAGATAACGTCGTAGTCGTCGGTGAATTGGACCTTCCCTCCAAGAATATTGAAATGTTATTTATGTGTATGATGTTTTATTGTCATTGTTTTTAATAATGAAGATTGAAATAAAAAACTTTATTTTACAATATATTGTTTATTTATTTTACATTTTAAATTAAAAATATAGTCATACAATATGTTATTTAAACAATATTAGCTTTATCTATCCAAGAGTTGAAGTGGTTGGGAAATCCTAGCCATTTGACAAATAATTGATCGGTGTGATTTTTCTTGCGTTGTCTAAGGACCTTTTCTACTAGATAAACGCCAGGACTGCTTGTTTTTTGTAGTTCTGATTCGTAAAAACACCCTCTTATAGGCTGACCTTCTAACGATTCCAACAAGTAAGTAGGTGGATTTGTAACGTTAACTTTTACAACTTTAAACACTTCGGTTGACCAAGAGGGCGTATATCCTTTCTCGAATAAGCTTTTGTACTTGCTAATACGCACAATGTCACCCATGGAAAACTTAAATTTTTTAGGTACAATTTTTAAATAACCATATGCTTTAATTTGTGTTTTTTCTTGCACGTCTGCAGGCTTCATTCCAGTGGTGCGATGTTTCGAATGGTTATAGGTTTTTGTTACTGCCGATAATATATGTATCCATTTGTAAGATCCTCTTGTCGAGAATTTTTTATATAAATTATTTTTTAAAGTCCTTATGACTCGCTCAACAATTGCAGCTTTCTTTGTGCTGTAAGTGGAATAATGATTTATATTATATTTTTTCATCAGGGCTTGAAAGTTTGTATTATAGAACTCCTTTCCTTGATCACTTTGCAGATTTGTTGGTGTATATGATGCCTCTTCAATGATGCTTTTCATCGCATTAGTAACTTCTATACCAGTCTTGTTTTTTATGGCTTTGGTATAGACAAATTTAGAGTAACAATTTATACAGACCAAAATATAACGATAACCATCGTTTTCATCAGCATACTGTTGCATTTCAGCCAAATCAATTTGCCACAAATCTCTGTATCCTTTTATTATCGTGCGCCGTCTTACAAAATTTTTTCTAGCTGTTCTATGTAGTTCATTAACAATCTTGATTTTTTCTAGACTGGGCTCCATATTATTAGTAATATTAAAGGTTTCAGATCGAAGAAAGAACTGAATAATATCATTAAATATTGAGCTTAATTTATTATATCTTCTTCTCGTAATTCCTCTATGATTGACATAATTTCATTTTCGTGTCCAGTGTGACCGGCCATTTTGGAACTCCACAACAAACGTAAACGATCCACCAACTCTTTAGCTTTGTTCCAGTAGACATATTGAAATTTTTTCGAAGATAATTTCTTTTTTGTGGGTAACTGTAGTTTTTCCGAGAGATTTTTTCTTGTAATAGTACCACCTAATTTTGTGCCCATTATCAGAGGTTTAATAATTCGTAAATATTTGTTCCATCTGGTCTCCCGTAAACCATCACTTTTTTTAAAATTGTTGTAGACAGCATTCGTTGATTCCAAAATTTCCTTGTACGTTGAAAGTACATTATCACTTAATTGTTGTTCCTTGCCTACACTTGGGGGTGTTTTAAGAAATAACAAATCATAAAGTGCCGGTGATCCACCATATTTTGCAATATTTTTCCCTTTTCTGTATAAGACAATATTTCCATTTCGAAAACGCACCTCTAAATTACCAATAAAATTTTTGTTATAATCTGTTTTTGAACCAAAACGTACACCATATACAGTATCGTATAGAGATGGTTTCGAACGTAATCCTTTCAGGTGTGCGTTTAAAGTATCGGAAGTTGTGGTGTCAGCGGATGCGAGAGATGTATTAGTTGATGTCGAGGGTGTATCAAACACCGATTGGCTAATATCTTCTTTTGAAATGCGATGCTGCTGCTGCTGCTGCTGCTGAATAGGTGTGGAGGTTTGAAAGGAATGTGTAGGTTGGGGAAAACCTGATATTTGAGTCGACTGCACTGATGTACTGAGACTATGTGACTTTGTAGGTGGATAATGTTGTTGCTGTTGTTGTTGTTGTTGTTGTTGTTGCTGCTGCTGCTGCTGCTGACGTTGCTTAACCACATCAGATATAGTTGTCAACGGCTTAGAAATGGGTTCGTAAAACTTTTCCAATTCCACAACATTAAATTCTTTAGCCGCTTTAATTTGTTTAAATTTTTTTCTGACGGCATTGGTAGCTTCCACTAGTTTACGTTTTAAGTCGATCGCGTTATTCATGATGTTAACAAAGGACGTTTCAACAATCAAATGAGCGTTTTCTCTTATTATTACAGTAATATATAGCTATCAAATCCTTTGCGGTATCTTCCCGATTTCACATCACTGTCTTTATCAATTACTAAAAATCCATACTTATTATCCCAACAATTTGAGCACATTTCTTGAAATTGAGTAAAAGTTAGATCCGGTGAAACGTGGTCGGAAAATATGTGTTTCATATTCAACTCATCTTGTTTAAACATAATAATAAAATTGGCGTTGTCTCGCACAAGCTGTTTAGGCACTCGCGAATATGTTTGCGCTAGGTAAAAGGAGTCGATATTTTTATGACGTCCCATGCTAAAGTACGATCTTATAACATCTTGTTTTTCACATATAACATCATCAAAGATAAATATAGAGTTTGGTTTTGCATCGGACGGTTCCACAATATTACTGGAATCACTAAAGGCATAGTAGCCTAAACCTTTGATGGGCGCTAAAATTTTCCTTAAATACTCATATTTCGGTTGATACAGAAATTTCGAGTAAATATAGACATTTTCGAAACGTAGCCCAAGGGGGTGTGTAAGCAGCGAAATCATGACATTGGTTTTTCCACAATTGGATGGACCAATTAACAGGCCGCGAATAGAGGAAGGAAGTAGAGGACCGTGTCTCTTCATTATCTTCTTTTCAAATCCAAGTCCGACTTTTTCATCGAGATTGTCAATAGGAAGTTTTTGTTTAAGATCGATAACGCGCATCTTAGGAAAATTTGATATTTTATAGGCAATTTTTCACAAAAACTGTCATTCAGATGCCGAGCGTCAAACGAAGTGGACGGTCTCACGTTTCCAACAAAACTGGATACGGTATTGTGAATTCGTTAATAAATAAATTACCATTCGAGGTACACATTCCTGGTTATCAATATTGCGGACCCGGAACAAAAGTAATAAAACGTGTAACAAGAGGTGATCCAGGCATTAATCCTTTGGATGCCGCATGCAAAAAACACGATTTAGCCTATTTACATAATAAAGACAACATAAGTGCGAGACATCGAGCGGATTACGAGCTCGAACAAAGTGCTTGGAATAGAGTAAAATCGAAAGATTCCAGTTTAGGTGAAAAAACAGCAGCTTGGTTAGTTACAAACATTATGAAAGGAAAACAACGTTTTGGTATGGGTGTACCATCATTATCAACAAAAAAAACATCTAGTAAAGGCACACGTCATACAAAAAGGAAAGGTGTTAATAAAAATCGACATGTTCGGAAAGCCAGTTTCGGAACAGCTATTCGACAAGCAGTTCGAAGGGAATTATTAAAAGCCGGAAGTAAAAATGTGTTGGAAAAAAATGTCATGAATGCATCTAAAATAGCTCTGTCGGCAGCACGTAGATTGGTAAAAGCGGCAGGTGGCAAAAGGAAGGTTCGTACACCGAGAATAATACCGATTCCTAAAACTGGTGGAATATTACCATTAATACCAATTTTTGCCGGGTCATCAGCTTTGGGTTCATTAGCCGGTAGGGCAGCGGGAATTGTGCGCGCCATAAAAGCTGTAAAAAAAAGCAGCGAAGATAAAACCGGTGCCGGCCTGTATTTAAAATCGAAAGGAAATGGTTTGTTTCTAAAGCCATATCGTAAAGGTATGGGATTATTTTTAAATCGTAGATCAAAAAACTAATTGAATCCCTACCTCGAAAACCACTATCTAACATCGATATAGAAAAATATGCCAAAAAGAAAAGAATAGGACACTCTCGAGGCGTTTATATGAGGGATTTATTACCTAGACAAGGTCCTCGACGTTACGAAGCAGCAATAGCGAATTTGGATAGTACGCGTGGTGCAGGGACTCATTGGGTAGCTTATAGAAAAAATAATTCTAAAGTAACATATTATGACAGCTTCGGCGATTTACCCCCACCGATCGAATTGGTACGATATCTATAAACGGGATCGGAACCATCAAAAATTATTTACTATACATACGATCGTCAGCAGGATTTTGGAACAGTCTGGTGTGGACATTTGTGCTTAAAGTTTCTTGTCGAATCATCAGCGTAAAAGATGTCATCATCATCGTCACCATTAACACCGCAAATGGATCGCAATAAATATACTAAAATGTTGCAATCACTGAAAGCATTTCATCTAGCCGGTGGATTAAGGAAAATGATCGTGAAACAGTTAGAAAACATGCCCAAGGAAGTAATGATTGCATTAGCCCCAAATGAAATTCCATTCGTTTGGGAAAAGTTGCCCGAGCACCTCAAAAGCGATATCGATATATTAAAATATCAGTGCGGTTGCAAACATTATTTCAGCAGCAGCAATTTAAACGAGGTTACGGCTGATGAGGTTCTTACGGCTAGAAAAATATTTTGTTGTTATTGCAAAATCAGCGATGTGCGCATAAAAGCAGAAAATAGCATAAAAACATCACTATCTAATGCAGTGAGAAAAGGTGTGAAGATGAATCTTTTTAAATGTTGCCGCTAAGAATAAAACCGAGATGTGTGATGTTTTAATGGTTAGTCATGTCTTATACGTTCACACTAACAGGACACTCGAGCGTCTTAAGCGCCGATTTTTATCCACCAGTCGAATTAAATATAGAAAACAAATATGGTCTGGCATTGCTGGGATTTTACACATACAATTCAATTTTTAATGTGGACGAAAGCAACAATAAGTTTGCCTACATGAAGGAGGGTTACACCACCGAGTCGATACAATTGCAGATTCCACCTGGGGCCTATGAAATAGATGAGATAGGTAAAGCTATGTTGGAGGCTTTGAGGATTTCAACTGAAGAAAACAACGATGGAATCTTTTACTTGGTCGCTAATAATAATACGCTGAAATGTGAACTGAAATCCCAATATACTATAGATTTCCGGGGAGAGGCGAGTATCGGTAAAATGTTAGGATTTAATCATACAGTGTTAAAAAGAGACAAGAAGCACGAATCAACCGAGATGGTGGAAATAATGAAAGTACGCATCATACGCGTAGATTGTAATATAATTTCCGGAGCATATATGAATTCGGTGGAAGGTCATACCTTGTTCGAATTCGATATCGACGTGGAGCCCGGTTACAAAATCAGTAAAGAACCACAAAATAATATTTATATGCCGTTAATGCCGGCAGGACGTCAGTTTATCGACAACATTACTCTTCGCATCTTGGACGATAGCGGTGATCTAATCAATTTTCAAGGCGAGAAAATAATCGTGAAATTGGAACTGAAGAAACTTTCATAGAAATGGGTTTTTGCTTCAATCGTCAATTGTGTGTGCTGTCGACTAAGATGGGGGAACCGCCGAAACATAATAAAAGTAAAAGAAGAGTTAACGTCAAGGTTAGTCGTCGTCCAGACGTTAGATCACAAACATCTCAACAGTTATCTGCCGAAGACTATAAATTTTTAAAATCAATCGGTCTTAAAGTGCGAAAATGATTTCCACCACCAGCGATAAAATAGAGGTTTTCTCCGAGCCCATCTTGGACAATTCCATTATTAGTCTAGAAGAGCATACGTATAAACCATACGGATCTCCATCATTCAACAATTCGGATGAAGTCCGTATCCCCATTAATTTTCAAGATATTATACTGGATATCGCCGAAAGTTACATATATATTGAAGGAAAATTTAAACCCGTAGACGCAACGAAAAGATGTTTTTTATCAAATAATGCCCTCGCATTTTTGTTCGATGAAATTCGCTACGAGATGGGAGGTGAGCAGGTCGCCGTGGTTCGTAAACCTGGAGTTACGACGACATTAAAAACCATGGTTTCATTCGGAAGTTTGCAACAAAGATCTCTCATGACGTGCGGATGGGGTCTCGACGAAGCAAACCAAGAAATCGTATACACGGCAAGTAACGTATTCTCCGGGAAATTACCCTTAAAATATCTTATGGGATTCGCCGAAGATTACGCAAAAGGTGTTTTCAACGTAAAACAAGAGCTTATTATGATTATAGCTCGCACTTTTACCAATTGTTACGTCGGCGAAGTAGAGGCAGAAATTAGTATCGACAAAATCGAATGGAAAATTCGTCACATCATTCCAGACGACAAGCAAAAATTGAAAATACTGTCTCGCATTAATAAAGGTGGAAACAATGCCAGTATTCAAATGGCATATCGTAAATGGGATCTGTACGAATTACCAGCTTTAAGGCAAACATCTTCCGACGTGTGGGCCTTGAGAACGAGTACAAGTCTGGAAAGACCGCGCTATATAATCGTCGGGTTTCAAGACAGCAATAATTGCGACAAGAAAGAAAAAAACGCAACCCAGTTTACTCACGCCGACGTATGCGACATTAGACTGTATCTGAATTCAACCGTTTATCCATACGAAAGATGGAATTTAGATTTCGCCAAGAAACTGTACGCAGCAACCTATTACAATTACGAAAACTTCCAAAGCAGCTACTACGGGCGCGAAATAAACGATTCGATGATAACGTTCGCGGAATATATGAAAAACCCCGTTTTTATTATCAATTGCAGTCATTAACCAGAGGTGATTAACTCATCGAGAGTGGATGTGAAGTGGGAGTTCCAAACGAGAAAGAATAAATTCCCCAAAGACACTAAAGTGTACGCATTAGTTATTCACGACTCATTTTTTAGTTACAATGTATTAAACGGTTCGGTGACCAATAAATCTATATTTTAATGTATATATTATATGTAACACAAAATAATGTTAAAATAATGTACTTGAATCAATAAATTTGTAATGAGTGAATTAGTAGTTTTATATTTATTTGAAACCCAACAAAAAAAAAGCGGACGGAAAAGCCCGTTTTTTAAGAAAGGAGTACGGGAGTTTAGATAATGGTAGTTTATTAAGTGGAAAAAGAGCTTAAATAACACAAGAAAAAATTTTTAAGGCAAAATATGAAAACAACGATTTAGAAAATTTGTAGGAAAGTAACGGTTAGGAATAGGGAAAAAAGTTATAAGAAAAAATTATAGAGGAAATCGAGTACTATAAGCAGGCATTTTTTCCGTTAGTAAAAACGTAAAAAAATAATTTTTTTCAAAAAAAAAAATGAAAAATGGTGAATGCGCGCCAAAGTTGAAGTTTTGGAGCAAAATAATATTAGGAAATTAGAAAGAATTTTTTTCTACATATGGTAGTATTTTTCAAAATTCGGAAAGATGAAATTTTAAGAAAAGGGTTATAGTAAGTTAGTAATTTGGATTTTTTAAAGCGCTGTAGCTCGGGAACCATTCAAGATAGAAAAAAAATAATAGCACTTCGATAGCCCAAAATTTTGAGGAGAATGCGATGGTGTAAAAAAAATTATAATTTTTTTTTTCGAAAATGCTGAATACGCGCTAAGTTGAAGATTTAGAGAAAAACAATATTGGGAAATTAAAGAGAGAATTTTTTTCTACATATTGTAATATTTTTGAAAATTCGAAAAAATGAAATTTGAAAAAAAAGGTTATAGAAAGTAATTTGGATTTTTTAAAGCGCTGTAACTCCGGAACCGTTCAAGATAGAGAAAAAATAAAAGCACTTTAATTACCTAGAATTTTGAGTAGAATACAATGGTGAAAAAAAAAATTTGAAAAATCTTAAAAATGAAAAAAAATTTAGGCGAAAAAATTGAAATTCTCGAGTTAGGAGGCTAGAGCGCCGAACGGGAGTATGTGGAAATTGTAGGGGAGGTTTTTTTTTTTAAGTGTGCCTGCGGCACACCCACTCCTCCCACCCCAGGCCACCCATCCGTGGCGTGAAAATCGTTTTTTGATGGTTTCAGAGCGATTGCGCGACTCCTTCACCATTTTTTCGCAATTTTTGAGGTATCGATTTTTTTATTTGCGGTGACAGAAGTTCGGAATTTTTTTTTTTTTGGATTCTAGAGAAAATTTCCCACAATATATGTATTTTTCCAATTTTTTATCGTCAACCGTTACGACGCCAGAGCCCATCCAAAATGAGATGAGAAAATTTTTTTTATATTAGCGAATCGGGAAAAATAGTGTGATATACTTCAACTCTTCCTTATTACGATTCCGTCAACACATTTTCAAAATTTTCCTTACCTTGTCTGAAAATAATTAAAATATATGCATAATTTGCATTTTTTGTAATTATGTAGCAAAGTAATGGTTAGAAATATCAAAAAAATTTATTTGAAAAAAATGTAGAGAAAGTCTAGTACTACATGCTAGAAAAGTGGAGGGGGGTAGTTTGTGTCCGTAACAGAGATACGGTGAGTTATAAAATCATATTATTCTCAAACTTATATAATGCATATATGCACTCCACCTTACCCCCTCCAACTTTTTGAATGTATATAGAGGCCGGTATTAGAATTATTTCATCATTACACATTCGATCGGCAAGATGGAAGATACACCAAAAAGGATCATTGGCATTGTCAGGCCATTCGTGCCCGGCAAAATATGCAAGTGTGAGGAGTGTGGGGGTACCGCACCAGGAGCGGCACCTTCGGCACCGCCTGCAACGCCGACGCCACCAGCGACGACGACGGTGCCGCCAATGAGAAGACCAAGGGCTGCACCTAGGTCGGTGTTAATATCGTTGGGTATTACTCCACGGTAGGCACCCCACCCTCTCCCCAGGCCCTTTTAGGGCCACAAAAACGGTCCTTTTCAGGACCACATTATATTTTGATCGTAGTTTAGTAATCGTCACTTATGGGGCGAGATATTCGTTTAACGATGTCTCGTAGCTTAAGTGCCAAGTTATATGCTTGAGAACCTATGAAAATGTTAACAGTCCAAACAAGGTTTCTATTATTTTTTTTTGTAATGTATTCTTCACAAAATATTAAGAATAAGTCTTATTGTCTAAACAAATCTAATTCCTTATTTAAAGTTTTTGAAAAAATCAATAATTCTATAAGCTCTCACCAATACATAATATTTAGAATCCGTTGGTGGTGTGGGGGTAGTTCTATATATATGAGACTGGGCCAGTTACACAGTCATATATTCATCAACCCTCATACGATGAACATGGAGGAAGAAAGACCCGCCAGCAGAGGCTCATCCATCTTTAGTGATGACACCGTAGCCGACAACGTTGGAGACCTGCAAGTCTTCGACGACGACGAAGAGGTGGATTTTGAAATTGACGTCCTACGTTGGGACGACTTGGATGAGCCGATTCCGCTAGTGTATGACCACGATCCGGGTCTAGTGGAATTAGACGATGCGGGCGATTGGGTCTTACAAAGACTCGAAACTCCGTCGCCGCAGCCAGAGCCGGACTCGACGGAAGATGCGGTGCTGGAAATTCCAGCATCACCAACACCCGACGACCCACAAGGCCCCTGCGATTCGTCAAGCTGGTGGTCGACCAGCGAGGATGGGGCACCATAAGCCCCACACTCTCCCTGGCCCTTTTTAAGGGCACACAAAAACGGTCCTTTTCAGGACCACAAAATACTTTGATCGTAGTTTTAGTACATATTAGTACTTTGTTACTAATATTGTATGTATAGAATATACAATATTAGATACAAAGTATTAAAACTTTAAGTGCTGGTGGAACCCAGCTAAATCGTTCGTTCGTATTTGAGACCACAAACAACTTTTGGTCTCAATACGTAATACGACATTTGTTTTCACCCCCCACCATTAATTTTTCTCTATATATACGACCACCAATACTTATTACAATCATTTTAGTTCAACATGTCTGCGACTGAACAACAACAACAACAACAACCCATCCAATGCCCTGTGGTAGATTCTACCACAGAGAACTGTCTCGAGTGGGAGTCGGACGATCCCAAATGGGATGAACTTTGGCGGTTCATCATCGAATATGCAGAGGACAGCGCCGCCACCACCCCCGTTGATGATGACGGGCCGTGCGACTCCACAACACAATAAAGAGTCGCAGTTTCAGGACCACAAAATAATTTGATCGTAGTTTTAGTTGGTTATAATACTTTGTAACCAATATTTTATGTTTTTTTTTCATAAAAACATACAATATTGAGATACAAAGTATTAGAAGTTCTGGCGACAGAACCTTAACTTCTTAAACCGAACCATGTTTTAGCGTACTTGTAAATATTATCAAAAAATATTTACAACAATTGCTATTGCGTAGTTTTAGTGGATTATTCACTCTTTTTTTTTATTACCTAATATTATGTGGGACAGGGCCTATATGAAATAACACACAAAAATAAATTTTCAAGTCATTTTTATTCTCATTATAAAATATAAAAAATTTGATCAAACACTTTTTTATTAACTACAATATATATATATTTACAAACTTAATACTATAAATTAAAAGCTAATATCTACAACTACCTAACACCTACTACATAATTTATTAAAGTCCTCTAATTGTCTTTTTAACCGCGCAGATTTCACCTTTTTTATCTCTAATTGTCTTTCAAGTTCTAAAATGTCACTGTCACACGCACTCACTTTTTTCACTAAGTGTTTTTTCATTCGATAAATGTCTGTTAATTTGCTCTTCTGAGAGTTGGTGAAGTCTTCAACCCACTCCGGTTGCGATGGCTCGGAATATATTAAAGAAGAAGAAGCGGTTTCGTTTGGTGAAGACGACGATGACGACGACGACGACGACGACGAAGCAGCGGAAACTTCATCGCCTTCAAAACACCGCTTAAACCGCTTCTTCATAGGTTTCCGGCACCCCAATATCGGCGACAGTGGCGCTGGGGAAGACCACCTCCGACACTATTTCCTGCTCTACGCTGGCCGGTGTTGGTGGCGTTGGTGGTGTTAGTCCATCGGGGCCTTCTATCACTTGCACTTCTACCGACAATGGCTCTTGTGGTGCTGTTTTCAGGAAGTCGGGTAATGGAACAGGGGTGAAGGGACGCTTAAAGTTAAACTTATTCTTCTTTCCTTGTCCCACACCTTTAATCGCCGAATAAAATGTTTTTTTATCGGCGATTTCCGACTTCCGCATAGTCAAGAGCTTTTTCAATTTAGAAGCTTTCGGAGAAGATTCCCTGTTAGGCCGCGATGCTTTTCGCACAACCACATCACTTATCACTTTGATGTTTGGCTCCTTCTCCTCCGTCCAACATTCGAGGAATTGCGCTGCCGACTGAACTAACTCTTCGTCGCGACCATCATTCAGGGCTCTGTCTTCGGCATCTTCTTGCTCCATGCCATTCCAATTCTCGAATACCCCCGGACTTAACACTTCCAAACCACTAATGTTATCCAACATGCCTTGTTGCGAACCGCAGCTCACGTCAAGATCATCTAAAAGAGACCGTACACTCGACATCTTCGATATTAAAACTCACACTATTAACTTTAACTTAGTACTGTACTGTTTGGTGTTCTGACGAACTGTGAAGAGCTCGATCCAGCAAGTCTACTTTTATGCCCATTTCCCCCACTACACCACCTTTATTCCTTTTGTTCGATGCATTAAGTATAATATTTAAACTTGTCAGATGCAAGGCCAAGACCAAGGCCGACGTAACCGGCAATACCAGGGTCGTTTTCAAGGTTGTAATTTTCATGGATTTATTTTTGTCCCTGTCAAGGTTATTTTAAAGAAGCATATAAATATAGTACTAAACTTGTCAGATGCGAGGCCAAGGCCAAGGTCAAAGTACCCGTCAATGTCAGGGTCGTTTTCGAGGTTGTAATTTTCAAGGATTTTTTTTTTGGTCCTGTCAAGGTTATTTTAAAAAGTAATACATAATTAGAATACCGCGATTGAAAAGTACAACATATTCAAACATCATGTTGCCAACTGATGAACAACCTAGTGAAGCAGCCAAAACATACAGTCATATACCAAAAGCTTTTTATTTAACTTGTCATCATTGTAAAAGACTAGGTATCTGCTGGCGAAATGATCTTACGTACGACTTCAACTACATTGACCTTTTCAGGGTTAAATTTGTACAATTCGGCTTTTGTGGACTAGTTTACTACCAGTTCAAGGACATTAATGAACGTGTCGTCCAGAGAAGAAATTGGGTCATAGAAGAAGCTTACCTGTACAGAAGAAATTAACATGTATTTTATTTCTTAATTTTTAATTTTTTTGTTTGTTATATTTTTTATTTTTTAATAATAAAAAGTAAACTCAATCTTTTGTTATATTTTAATTTTTTTTTTCAATAAAACAATAATAAAATGAATCTGTACGTGTATTTATTAAACATCACCTAAAATACGTTTTGCAATCCATATTTTTCTGCAGAGTCCGTTTATTAATGAAATAGAACCATATATTAGGGTGAAATCTAATGGTTTCAAATCAGTCTCACATAACAATGTCAGAAGTAAACACTATTGATAAGTTCGGTCGCAAAAGAAAATTTAAGGATTTTAACTTTATGCGAGGTCCTTCAGGAATAGGTTTTAAACTTACACCTAATGGAGATTACGACATGGGAAGCAAAAGATTGTGCTATTTAGCAGAACCTCTTGAAGGAGACGATGCGACCACACGAAATTATGTTGATAATAACCTTGCTCAGTGTGTGCAAGATACGCAGAAAGCTTTACATGACTCAACAATTGTTATTAAAGATATATTCAGAAACCAACTTGAAGGTTACGTACGCAAGAAATTAATTGAAACCGGTCAAGAACTTAGAGGATACATTGATGATACTGTTATTGCAATATATGAACTTAGGCAAGACGAACTGCGTGATGAACTTAACTCTAGAATGTTGAAAATTGAAAAGACTATGGAGGATCTTGTCAGCAAACCTGTTTCACATTAAACATTTACTCGTAGACCTGTGCGTTTAATTTACTATTAGACAAATTTTTCAACAATAACTTTTACAGTTTGTTATTTGTCGACACTTCATTATATTTATAATTTTAAAATAAAGGTTCAATAAAAAAGCAATCAAGTAATGAATATATGTTTTTTATTAAAAAAAAAAAAAATTACAATACTATCGTTACATATTAATGTTGTATGTTTAATAGAAATAATAAAAACAATACAAATAATGAAATATGGATTTTCCAGATTACGTGCTATCCTGACTTAGAAATGATTCCAACACGGTGACTAAATTTGCTAAGTTTTCTTCCGGGTCTGTTTTGTAAAAATCTATGTCTGCATGCCCCCAAGGTAGAGTTTTGGTTGAACTGGGAATTACATAACGTTTATCATCGCAATGTGACAATGCTACTTTATT
Source organism: Diaprepes abbreviatus (assembly GCA_034092305.1). Taxonomy (NCBI): domain Eukaryota; kingdom Metazoa; phylum Arthropoda; class Insecta; order Coleoptera; family Curculionidae; genus Diaprepes; species Diaprepes abbreviatus. The sequence continues at coordinate 5,734,450 of JASJET010000144.1, read as the reverse complement.
TATTATGTTGGTATAAATGTTATGTAATTCACTTCTAAATGTCTTCATCTTTCTTAATATCAAACCACCCCGTTCAACAATTCTTTGGTAGTCTTCCTGATGAAGGTCTTTCTCGATAACACATTTTTTGATACCTTTGGCTTTTTTTAATTCATTATTAATGGACTTTACATAATAAGCCTTCGCGCCGGTATTATAAAAACTTATTATCGGATCACCAAGAAACTCATCTTTCATTCTACCAACTACAGAACTACTTTTAATTATGTTGAAATTATTAGTTCCGGGGTTATTTGATGTATCAAATTTTTCGGGGTTTTCTGATATTGTTTGATAAAAGTTTTCCGTATACACTTTTAATATAAGCGAGTCAGTATCGGTGTAAAGTAACGAAGCATCATCGCCAAACTTGGATTTAATAAAATTATAATAAAAATCGTATATTACAGTCTTTGATATATCTAATATGGAAAAACCGATATAAATTGGTTTATTGTACAATATTTTAACTTTATTCATATGTATAGCAACAAAGTTCTCGGTAAATATCGAGCTACTATTGAAATTGGGGCGGGATATTAGTGCTCTAGCTCCATTTCTGCCTACACTGTTATCCCAATGTGTTACTAATTTTATATCCTTTCGATTTTCCACATTTTCCATAGTTTTACCAAATATCGCGTTATTTTTTAATTTAAAAGTGTCCTTCGCAAATTTTGTGGTGGCCTTGTTACGTAAATTGGTATTAAAATCAATATACGATTTTAGCCATTTTGATTGCTTAAACTGTAATACTCGATGAGTTTGCATTACCACTAAGCCGTTGGTGATGGCTTATTTTAAAGTTCTATAGTGTACAATGTATTTTTTTTTATCTTGTAAATTAGGAATTAATTTCGGTAATTTAGCGTTTTCTGTTGGCGGTATGATATTTTCTACTAGAAATGGAAGATCAGAATGTGCATCATGCAACTCAGTCGGATAATGCACATCCACTTCCAAAACGTAGCCATGTAAACTATCATCACCAACAGCCATAATATTTAAATCCAGAATTTCGCGCTCGCTTAACCATCGAAAACCACCATATGGTAATGCTTGTGACATACTATGACCATATAGATTTGTAGCATCAAGGTATGTTATAAATGAAGAAGGTTTTGTTGGGTCATAGTCTGGTAAAAAAATATTATTAGCGATGTGCTTCCTTTCTGTACACTGGCTTATGCCGCCGCGTATACCTTTCTTAAAAAAATGTATCATGTCTATATCAGTTAAGAGCTCTAACTCTACCTTAGTCATACGTAGCATACAATCAAATGATAAACTTGGAAGGGTATAGTAATGTGCTGGATCAAGTTTATCGAATTTTAAACAATTATTCCGAAATTGCTCAAAAACATCACACAATAGCAACACATCTGATTTTAAATACACGTCCGAATAGTCCCCCAAAGTTTTACACCCAAACAAGCGCCATACTTCTTTTGCTCTTCTATAGCTTTCATCGCTAATATGTTCTTCCCGTAAATTATCATAAAATTCATCTTTACTTGGAAGACATGTATTTTCCATTTTTTCTATAGAGTCAATAAAGCTATAGGGAAAAACACCCTTTTGACGCATCAAATTAAATTGGTTGATATTTGAAAAATGTTTCCGCGTTTCAATAAAATCGTCGTCGTTTAAACCGCTGCCTAAATTTTCCAAAGACGTTGACAGAAATTTAAAACTATCAATAAATCGCAACTTTAAATATTTCCTCTTGACTTTTCCACATTTACTATCAAAATAATCGTGCACATAAATGCTTTTGGTAAATGGTATGTACTTTTCCTTACTTTGAGCCAAAACACCAATTTTATCCCCATATTTACATAACTCTTTTATAAATAAATGGCTGTCGTAGCCGCTTAAGTTATGAAATATGATAGGGATAAAAGAGGGTAATTTATAATTTAAATTACAAACGGAATGTGCAGCACCAAATTTTTTTGCACCAGTTATGTGACAGTGGTCTCGTACTTTAATCTCACCCTCTTCAAAAGGGCCTTCACATATACCACATATTTTAGCATCATTAAACTCCCTTTTTTCTTCAGGCGTTAACGGTTTCATAGGCTTAATGTCTTTTAAATATGTGTTGTATAGAGCCCTTAAATCACACTCGATACGATCCACAAAGACTTGAGCTGCATTATTCCCTCGAAATAGCTCAAATTTCGAAAGTGAGTCGTCAAAAGAGCATTTAATTATATAAGCAGAAGAAAATGGTTCATGTTTAAAACTTTTTACAGTGTAAGAATTTTGTGGGTTTGGTTGTACCGTTTCAACAGGTTTTAAAACAGATTCGAAATCTGCATAAACCACGAATGGAACGCGCATTTGCTTTTCTATACCCTCGAATTTTAAAATATTTTCCGGCACACTCTTTCCAAATCTATCGATTTTTAAATCCACTGAGGGTGTTTGCATCAAAATGTGGTTACAATCGTAGCTTTGATGTAAAGTTAAAGCTGACGGTGTACTAAAATAAATGAGGCAACCATCACAGAAATATATTTTATGTTGTTGACAACTAATTTCACTTGAAACTAAACGTGATAAATCCCGAATCCAACAATAATGACTCTTTGAACAAGTCGTATCGCAAAAATGTTCACCGCCATCTTTACTACTACAGTCTTTTGTAATTAACAATAAATTTACATGCCTATCCAACTTTTTTGACGCATACCTCAGTGGACCAATAACTTCATGTATTACTTCATTATTTTCATATTTAGATTCCAGACCGTATACGTTAATTGATATGTTGTTCATTTCCTCAAATTTTTTAATGTCACGTAATTTTACTGGAAAATCCATACCTGTTAAATTTAGCACTCTAGAAAAATGGGGGTAGGATGTCTTCTGTGAAGGCTCTGCTGTTGGAGGAAACAATGCTGATGTTACAGCCCACGCAAAGCAAAATTCGTCCTGGTTAATCACATTGATGACAGCTCCTTTCTTTTCAATAGAACACGGCAACTTGATGTATGATGAGCCACCCATAGGCATATACTTGTTGACACTAACTTCCAAGTATAAAATTCGCACAAGAGCCCATCCTATAACAAGAAAAATAATATATAAAAATCAGTTTAATATATCGGGTTTTGATTTTTTCATACCTGAATCTTTCTCCTGGAACTCTGTCGCCTGCGTTTTTATTAATTCGGTGAAAGAATGGTAAACGGCATCCAAATCACTTTCTACACTAATTATTTGATTAGCAGTGTTGAAGGATTTTTCACTGAATATTTCTTGTGATGGAAGCATGTACTAGCCAACAGCTGTCATGTTAACTTTTAAAGCATGATGCACACGTAATAAATTATTAACAAGTTCCACCACCTTGGATTTAATGTCTGCAAAGAACATTACGTAATCGGAATGCTCCATATCACTGCTAACCCGATAGGTTGCAATTCTCCTTTTGAAGGCACATTCAACGAGTTGCACACCATGACATACCGGCAAACATGAATTATTTTTATGTTGTTGTGTTCGTTTATGCGCTGACATATGATTTATTGGAACATCTACATTACATTAATTACCGGAATCGTCGATGTATTCGGAGCCGTTTTCCTCCAGGCACTTCATTAAATCTCGCCGCACACGATTCTCTTTTTTGAACTTAGAACCGCAATTTTCACAAACATATGCCATGATTGTCAAATATTAACACATGTACTACCTATACAAGTCAGAGCCAACTGATGAATGAAACTGCCCCATACCTTATATAAAACCATTCAAGGTCACCCCAAACCACGTAACATATCTTCAAGGTCACACACCCAAGATGGGCTCCAACAAAGTCAAGGTCGTCTCGATCAAGGTCAAGGTGTAGGTCACACACACGCGTGCACTTTCAAGGTCAATGACAAGGACATGTGGGCGGGGCCAAAGAGGGGTGGAGCAAGATCAAGGTCAAGGTCGAGGACTGGGGGATGGAGAGAATCGGGTTATGTTCACTACTCAGTTCTTCTCTAGCGCTTACTGGAGTTGAATAAACTAGTTCTTTTGGATGTTTCCAGAGGTAAAAATCTAAGGGATTTAGGTGTGGAGAGCTGGGTGGCCGTAAAACAGGCCCACCTTGACATCGAGGGCCAAAAACTTTAGTTAATTGTTAACGTACTATACGGTTAAAATGAGATGGTGCAGCATCATGAATGTACCACATTTGTATTCTTCTATCAAAAGGTACATATCCCAAAAAAATCTCACCATCGAGTCTTCTTCCCAAAGCGAATAGACCTATAAGGTTATTCTCGATGATGTTAGTCCACCCACTTACAAGAACCCTTTCTTGGTGTTTGTTTTGAATTATAGCATGCGGGTTTTCATCAGCCAAAAGGGTAAATTGTTTGAGTTTATTATGCCATCTGTTGTAAAACCGCCTTCGTCGGTAAACAAAATAAGGTTAAAATTTAGATTTAGGTTATATTGCTGTTTAAACCAGTTGGAGTATTAAAGTTTTGCCGGATAATCATTCGGAGATATAGCGTGTGCTTTTTCAATGAAATACAAGTTTTGTAACATTATTTTGTGTCGTAAGCTTTCTTATGCTGTTTCAAGAGTTGTTAGCCATATTTTGCAAAATTTGTTCCTCTACGTGAGGGTTTCGTGTTCTCCAGAGAGGGCCCTCACCGCCTAGTCGCGGCAAAATGACTCTAAATAAAACATGTAAAAAATTAATTCGTTATCTCTAATAATTATTTTCTAGTCATGCTTTATATGTTTCTCTTAGGCTTTGATCAACCCTTTTTTGGACTTGGCAATGTTCGAGCTAGAAAATTTTCAGCATAAAGTCTACGTTCCTTCGAAGAATTTGACAGCGCTGCACTTTAAATTAAATGGATATCAGCATACTCTGCGTAAGAATATTCTTCCATTTTCTAAAATTATTTTTACTTGAAGGCGGTTTTGACAAGTTCCGTCAACCGTAATTCTTTATGTAAGTTTTAACACTTATTAACAATTTTTACCTGTTTGTGTTTACCATTAATAACTTTTGAGTGTTTCGAATAAATACCGATTTATCCCGAAACCTGCCATTTTTATCAAAATAAATTTAGAGTATCTTCTTTGAAGAGGAATGACCAAAGTATTTAAAAAATTAGTTTTCAGCTCTGTAAAATGGCTCCTGTCAATACTATAGTATGGTTTAATGAGTGTTTATGGCGTCTATAAAATAATAAAATTTTATTAAATTATACAATTCAGTTCAAAAGTGAGAGACGATAAGGTAAATTGCTGGGTCTCTCTTTAGGGCTCTGTATATCCGTTAAGGAACAATTTAGAAATCTATTTTCTGCGGCAAATTAGAGTTATTTTGACTTCCCCTGTATGCCTTCGAAAAATTAGGTGATACTTATTGGACACCCTGTATATACAGATGGACACTCTATTCTTATGTTCGTACAGACACTATAATTTCATTTGTGTTATATTCTGTTTTTGCATAAAATAAACAGAATATTTTCGAAAATTATAGTGAAATATGTCTATTTAAACATATTAATATACTAATCATAGTGATAGGTATCCCCATAGCTGTCAAACTTTATAATCCCAGATTAAGATAGTAGATTAATTTAATTAATATAAAATCAATCAACAAAAAATTAAATAACTCTATAATTAATTGTTTTTATCTCTTTATTATTCATGAGGTAGTAGAATACAAAGTTTCTAATGTCATACATATAATTCCTGTGTGAAATATTATTAAGATTTACAACGTTTTAGACCTAACCAAAATCCATTTTCAGGTAGCAGCGAAAAATCTTTTGCCAAGACTAATGGGATCGGTGTCTTATTGGTGGGCACAATTTCATAGTTCAATAATAAATTAAACAACAAAGCTTTCACTTCCAGCAAAGCAAATCTGTTACCAATACATAATCTTGGACCTATACCAAATGAAACATAAGTATATGGAAGAATATTATTTTTATTTTCTTCTGAAAATCGTTCTGGATCAAATTTGTCTGGATTGGGAAAATATTTCGGGTCCCTTTGAATTGCATACGAGGGTATCCAAATTTCTTGATTTGGCATGAGCGTGACTGGGTTTTCGTCCTGGTTAACGGGTTCGATAGTATATTGTTTTGTGCATATTCGATCCAGAGTAGGGAATGGAGGCCACTTTCGTAGAATTTCTGCAAAATAAAAACAGATGCTGTCAACCATATAGCAAAGGTATTTAAAAGAACATAGCAAATAGTTAAAAGGGCAAGCCATTGTATAAAAATTCTGTATATTTCTGATTTTTTAATGGATTTCTACAAAAGTTATAAATGCCGAGCATACTAAATATACAGTACCTTATTTGTTTGAAGGTTGCAGACAACGTTTAAGATTGACTAAAATGTGGTTCTCGGACTTGCATTGTCTTTATTTTTATTTATTTCTACGACGTTTTGATTAGGTCGTATCTCTAATCGTTATCATGTATAAACTAAATGTTTTATCTTAAGAGTACGAGCTTGTATAGGAACTGTGTCCATTGAAGCATAAAGTTTCACTTCACTGTACACACCTCAATGGTTTGAGGCAACCACTACAAAGTAGTGGTTGCCAAAGATTAGGTATCTCAACACTCGATTTACTGAAGATTCTATTATTGTTTTTAATATAAGCTGCTTCTATAATGTTTGGTTCCATATATATTGCCGCAGCCTCAGACTATTTTATATGGTGTTTATCTCAGGCCTGTTCTGCAATACCTGATCTCGACGTTTCGCCTTTTTGTCTATGAGTTTTATATTCCTTAATTCTAACCTCTAGTGGTTGTTTGGTTTCTACAATATCCATTTCACTAAACTTACATGGAACTTTTTAAATATATAACCAAAAACTACCGATAAAGTTTTTGGTTATGTTTTTATTAAATGAGCTCTAAGTGTATTTTCTGATTTAAAGGCTGTTTTGATATGATAACTATTGGCAATTCGTCTTATTTTTCTCCGAATCTCCCTTAATGTACGGAATTGTGAAAAAGGAATGTGTTTCTTGCTGTCCAGTGTTCGTTATTTTAAAGTTATTTATAACATCGTCAATTAGTTTTAAACGATAACCATTCTGTTGTAAATCGGATTTAATATTTGCTATCTCCTTTTCCAATGAATCGGCATTATTGCATATAGATACAGCGCGATTGTAGAGGTTGCGTATAATTGCCGGTTTTGCTACAACAGAATGATTATAACTATGATTAAGATATTGTCAAGTATGTGTTGACTTTCTGTATACTGAAGTTTTAATAGTTCCCTTTGAATGGTTCATCATGACATCTAGGAAGGGGAATTGATCATTTACCTCTTTTTCCATGGTAAACTAAATTGTAGGTCGAATGGTATTTAAATGTTTCAAGAAATCATTATGGTATTGCACTTCTATGCGATGAAGGTATCATCGACATATCTCAACCAGACTTTCGGTTTTACTGTTGCCGTTTCTATGGAATGACTATATATATATATATATATATATATATATATATATATATATATATATATATATATATTGGCGATGACTGCAGAAAGTGAACAACTCATCGGAAGCCCATCGTCCTGAGCGTAGAACTTGTCCTTCTACTTGAAAGTAAGCACTACGCAGGTAACACTCCAATAGATCAATCACCCCCCCCCCACCCCAGTGATAACATGGTTGTATCTGATAAAGTAGTATTATTTGAAAGTCTAGTTCTGATTATGTCTAGTGATTCTTCTAATGGTACATTAATATACAGATTTTCCACATCAAAGCTTATTAGTCCGTCGTCTGGCTCTAGATTGATGTCACTAATAATGTTCACGAAATGTATAGAATTTTTAACATACGTTTTCGTCTTACCATTCAAACATTGTATGATTTTTAAAAGAAACTTCGCCAGTGCATTTGTTGGGAATCCTCTGGAGTTGGTTATTGGCCTCAATGGTATGTTCGTTTTATGTATTTCTGGTAGTCCGTAAAGATGTGGTGGGTTACTGTAGTGGGGTGCGAGCGACGATCTTAGGTTGTCAGATATATGATCTTGGTATTTCCTTAGTGTTCTGTAAATTTTTGACTCTATATATTTAATGGGGTCACGAGCTAATTGTCTATATTTTCTTTTTTCCGGGATATCTCAGATTTTTTGGTCGTACGTAACGATGTCCATTATCACCGTTACATTTTCCTTGTCCGCTGGTAAAATCTTCATGAACGCATCTTTCCGGAGATCTTTTAAGGCTGATGCTTCTAGCTTGGAGAGATTTTGAACTGGATTTTTCTTGTCTTCCAAAGTTGATTTTATTTTCTACCTAAACTCATCGGAATGGTTTTCGTTTTGTATAGATTCTACAGAGTGTTACTGCGAAGTTAAGCCGCTTGTTTAGTGGTGTTTCTCCTGCTGTTTAGAGTATTCTTGAAGATAAGTTTATGATGGTTTTTCTTGAAGTTATTTCAGATAGAGTTGGTTCTTGATGTCATTTTTGTTTTTCTAGTTTATTTCAGTATTTTCTCGCCAATTTTATGCATATGTTATCTATTTTATGGAAAATGGCCCATGCCATGCTAGATGTCATGGTGAACCATTCAAACGGAACTATTAAAATTTCAGTATGCAGAAAGCCAACAAATACTGGATAATATCTTAATTATAGTTCTAATCATTCTGCTGTAACAAAATGGGGAATTTACGCAACCTCTATAATCACGCTGTATCTATATGCAATAATGCCGATTCATTGGAAAAAGAGGTAGCAAATATTAAATCCGATTTAAAATAGAATGGTTGTCCTTTAAAACTAATTGACGATGTTATAAATAACTTTAAAACAACGAACACTGGACAGCAAGAAATACATTCCTTCTTCACAATTCCGTACATTAAGGAAACTTCGGAGAAAATAAGACGAATTGCCAATAGTTATAATATAAAAACAGCCTTTAAATGAGGAAATACACTTAGAGCTCATTTAACAAAAATAAAACCAAAAACTACCGATAAGAAAAAATGTGTTTACAAAGTTCCATGTGAGTGTGGTGAAATGTATATCGAAGAAATCAAACAACCGCTAGAAGTTAGAATTAAAGAACATAAAACTCATACACAAAAAGGAAAAATGTAGAGGTCAGGTATTGCAGAATACGCATGGGATAATATATATGGAAGACAATGCAAGTCCGACAACCACATTTTAGTCAGTACCTTATTTGTCTATGTTAAATACAAATAAACGAGCATAAAACAGTAGTATTAAAAGTTCCATACAGAAAAGCTCCTAGGGGTGGGCACTTGCTCCCTAATAATAAATCACAACTATATGTCTTCATATTCTTTTTTGTACTCAAGTGAGAGAAAATAGATTTTACATTTTATCCTGGATACGGCCTTTCCCGTCCGTTAGTTTCTAAGTAGATGTTGACGCTAATCCTTCAACACTTAAAATATATGGAAGATTTTAGAAATATGAAGTTATGGAGAAAACTCCCTAGAGAAGATGAGAAATATTGACTACCAAAATCTTACAAAAGCTTTTCCGAATAGTCTGGTTTGAATTTTTGCCACTCTAGCACATAAATTGAATAAAATATATGCTAGAGTTATTTGAAGACATTAACCTATTATCACATGTGTGAGTGAGCAAGTGAAACGGCTCCATATATATTGTGTAGTTTGTGTAGTATATATGTGCAAAAAATATAATCATTAGATAATTCTTACTTCTAAATAGAAGATCTAAGTTAAATGTAAGTAATTAGCTTAGAATTACTTCCATTGCCGAAATATAATTAATAATTAAAAGTCCTCATTAATCAGGAGCAAGTTTTACTTAAGTTCAAGTTAATCTCACCGAATTGATATAGTAGCCACCTACAATGGCGAGTGTTTTAAGAAGCAACAATAAAACGGATGATGACAGCATGGTTGTGTGTTTCATCTCAATTAAGCAAAGGACAATAATAATATATCTCGCATTATATTTGTTTATTTTATTAGCGACCGTAAAAGAACTAAAGTGTTTATGGCAAAAGGATAACTAAAACATACTTGATGGCAGCTTATGAACACCTGACACGTTATAGATACGAATTTCTTGTAGCTGCTAAGAAAAAATATGGTAAGAATAATGTATGATCATCAACGGGAAAAGTTTTTTATTGTAACAACGAAAACGTCAAAATTAAAAGACACTTGAATGAATGAATGAAACATAGGTTGATGGTACTAGATCATCGATGCTTAGGCCTCTATTGGACCTTTATATCCCACCGTAGCTGCAGGTCATTCGAGGCCGATCGCCATTGTGAATCCAAGTAGCCTCGTTAGTTGAACTTGCCTAACTGCTTCCGGTAACAAAATTGTATCTTCGAAATATCTTTGTTTCAGTTTATTGAGTACTGGGCACTCACTCAGGACATGGTCAACAGTATCATCTTCCCCAAACACCATCTGCATGTCGGGTCGTCTTTGACATCGATCTTATGAAGACGTCTCCTCAGGTGACAATGTCCTGTCAAGAATCCCACCACAATATTCAGCTCTTTCCTTCCTAAGGAGAGAAGCTCCTTAATACGTCGCGCGCTAGGTCCAGTTATATGTTCCATTTGAATGGGATTGTATGTATATTGGGTTGCAGAAATCAGGAAATTTCTATCGATGTATTAATATATTAGATTTATTATTTTTGTTTTGAGTGCAAAATGGTAATAATTAACGAACTGGCTTAACTAACAAATCCATTTCAGCCGACTGTTATTGTCCAGTGTAATTTTTTTTGAGCTGATTTCTTTCACACGTGACAATTGAACGCGCCGGAAGTCGAGTAGTGCGCAAGCTGGGCCATAATTATAAATGGAGGCCATTTGTCCTTGATTTTTCACTTTTTCTTGGTTTGATTTTCTTTAATTATGGTGTGAATTTGAAATTTTGGATGTAATTTTCTTTTCACATTTTGGTGGTAGATAATTTATTCGCTTGTTCTTCCAATTATATGTACAACATAATTGTAGGCATTTTTATTTTATCCTAGGGTCCACCCTCTTGTTATTAACATCGGAGTCCAGCCTCTGGGTACTAACATCGGAGTCCACCCTACCGGGTCCTTTACCGGGTAGAACGCAGTCAACTGCCACTCCGTTCACTGGACGGAAAGCCATCCTCCCTGCCGTATCACTCCACTCTCAGTGGATTTGTTAGGCTGCAGTTAGAAGAGTTTATGTTTCCATCAACTATTTTAACTTAAGTAAAGAACTTAGTATTAAACTTGAAGAGTTTTATTTATCTCAAGGACTTCTTGCCATTTGTAGTTTGTTTAATTTAATTTTCTTATTAATTTTTTTTATAAGGGTGTGCAGTAAGTTAGCTGAGTTGAAAGCTAGATCCAAGCGACAACGTAGAGGGTTTCTGCATTCACCCCGCCTAAATGCAGTGGTGCTCTTAAATACCCACCCCTACTCTATGGATATGGGTTAGCTTGGCAGTATACTCGCTGGTGCCGCCACTAGATTTTAGCTCTGCTTTATTCTTTTACCTTACACCTCTCCGCGAGGTCTACCGCCTTAAAAAAAAATAGCAATTGAGCACGTCATAATTCCAAGTTTACTGTTCCGAAGGATGTAAGTGCCATTCTTCGGAGATCTTTTACATACAATTCGATGAAAATTTATAATTCGCTTCGTGAGGCTGTCGTAACCCATAAGAATGGCGCTAGTTTCAAAAGAGCTGTTAAGTTATTTATTATTGGTACGCGTGTTGAGGTGCAGTAATCTTTTGGATCAGTAGTATGTAGAATCCCAAGTGTGAAAGTGGATGTTTTTCGGATTTATTTAAATTTTTTTCAATTCATTTTAGATCAAAGATTATATTGACTTTCAATCTCCATGTATTTTAGATTTAATTTAAGAAATCAGACGGAAAAATGAGCAGTAATGCTCGATTTCGCCATCCATTATTATATTTGTTCACGGTATATTTTAGATGCTAATAAGACACATTATTATTAAATATTAATAAAAATTTAAAATGAAGAGCTAAGTTGGTTTTTAATACTTGTAAGGACTAACGTATAAAGTATATTTCAATATGAACGAAAAGCACAAAATTTTTAATAGTGAAAATAAATGTTAAAAATTTAGTTTTTAATAATAAAGTATTCAACATCGATAAAATTTTAGAGATGAACGGTTCCTTAATATTAAGTTGAAAGTGCGATAAGGCTACCAGTAAAATATGATAGGATTCATGCTTCTGAAATTTCTAAAAAAAATTAATGTATTTTGATTGGTTGCTCAATTAAGAATTCTTGTAACAGTATTTTGAAAATACTACACCTTCATTTTTCTTGTTACAATGTTCATTTTTTATTAATCTGGAGAGCTTTAAAATGATATATTTACCTGAAACAACCATGTCCATATATTTCATTTGCATCAAATCTTCGTAAGTGGGTTTGCCTTCTTTATGGATTTCCATTATTTCTTCTCTGAGTCGATCTTGAATCTCCTTATTTAAAGCCAGTTCATACGAACCAAAACACATTGCTGTAGAAACGGTGTCAAAACCAGCAAAAAAGAAGATCATTGCTTGAGATGCGATTTCCTGATTTGAGATTTTGACAGTTTTTGATCTCCCTATAAAAAATATGAAAGCGTATGTTTAAAAACCACCAATTTATTTACTTAGAGTACTTATAGGTTTGGGGGGAATACTTGAAATCAAATTTTCAAATTTATGGAAAATATCTATTAGTGGGGTCGCTGAGAATAAAACAGTGTAAGGACTATCATTATAAAACTTGGTATACATGTTATATACAAAGCACAAAGTTACTGATTTTTTTGTAACTTGCTTTATACCCATTATTATTAGTGATTGGAGAAGTCGAAAATATTTGGGCAAATTTATAGACCTTCGAAGAATATATAATAAGTTTATTTTTGGTTGGTAAAAAATTTATAGGCAGTGATACTACGTCAAAAGCTTATAACCTCAATCGGCCCTATATTATTCAGACTGATTATAGGGTATACTTCTTATCAAATACCAATTCAGTCAGGAAACCTCGTCTGGTTTACAGACGGACCAAAATCCGACCATGATCCAGAACCAGAATATACAAAACCATCTTCACGCCCAATACAAGTGAGGCACTGGGACAGCACACTATAGTATTCCATGCAAAAATACATATTATTGATAACTATTATCGAGAGAATCTGAAGATAGGAATCTCTATTGTTTTCTCCGGCGGTCAAGCAACGCTCAAATCTAAATAGGTCTTTTACGGTCTTCAAAATCTTATCGCCCTGATAAAATACAACAGGGTTACGAATCATAAGCACAGCAAACTATTGCTGAGCAAACCTTAGACAGACAACACATTATGCTGATAACAGAACTAATAAGATGCCATTGTAACTGAAGAAGACACCTACACATAATGAGTATCTTTAATGAAGAACGAACATGAACTTTTTGTGACGAAGAGGACGAAATAGCCTTACACATCATATTTGAATACTAAGCGTCAACTTCCTGAAGACTTTTTTAAGGATCGATCAATTTTAAAGGTCTATACCCAAAAAATAAAACACCTGTTCATATACAACATATTTAAAAGATGACACAGTAAATCACCAAGTTGTAGGGGTTTCTCAACCCCAGTTGACCATATCATTCAATAATTCAACCAAATAAAATATACAGGTTAAAATTACATATTGTATAATGCTTGTACACAGTAGCGGTAAAACTCATAATCACGGATGGCTGGGTTTTATGATGACTAAAACCACTCAGAGACTGCCTCAGACTTCTTTAGCGATATCTTTCAGATATAGAAATAAAGATAAATGTTTTTCGCGTCCACAAAATTGTTCCAGAAATTTTTCAGCACCAAGATGATATTCTTTAATGTATTGATATAAATTGCTTATTTAAAAATTTCGACTTTAAATATAATATCCGAGCATGGAGCTCACCGAGAGATTATTTCAAAAGAGATATTTTTACAGAACGGTATTAATATATTATTGGTTTCTAGATCTTTGGGATAGCCGTAACAAAAATAATAATTTTGTAAAAGGTAGTCTGGTCCCAAAAATGAAATTCTACACTAGAAACCAAGAATATACTTGATCAACCTTTAATATAAAAGTAACATATTATTGTGCTGCTTGTGTACCGGGTGAGTCAACGATTGGATGAAGTAAGTTTGTGCCTTTTCGGTGAAATTTACAAAGAAACTATATTTCTTGTTTGATACAGTTTATTTTTACGCAGATTTTAAGAATATTTAGGAATCTACAGGGTGAGCTAAAAAACTAGGACAGCATAAAGTTGTATTTTTTTAAATAGAACACCCTATATATGAATCATATTTTCGATTTAGCTTATAATTTTAAATCTTTTTTATTAAGGGTTTACTATAACAAAACTTCATAGTTTCTGAGATAATTAAGTTTAAAAAAAAAGTCACATTTTCAAACATCAATTCAATCCTAAATAACGTTTTCAATTTTGTGACAAATATATTAAAATTTGGAATTTAGCAAGGCCAAGGACAAGTTAGCATAACTTTTACCTAATATTTGCAATAAAAGCTACAGGGTGTTGAACACATCGGCTCAAATTTGAACAAGTTTAAATGAATAAATATCTTTTTTTTTTAAATGGTACATCCTGTATATTTTCATGTTATTTAATAGAGTAATAAAAATCCTAAAAGTTTTGTTCAATATATCCTATACCTATTTATAATAGTATTTGAGATATTTCAGTTTTTCTTATTTTCCATACTTTTTTACAGAAATAGTCTTGATTATCATAGTAGCCATGTAAAATAATAAAAAGAAAATACAGAAACAAACAGAATGTGGTTAAATATGATGAAATACATTATTCGTTATATTACAATGGCAATAGTTTAATTAAACATAATGTGAAAAAATTAACACAACAATAACGACAAGGCAAATACATATTTACTTTTATACTAAATTGAAACAAAAAAATTACCTATTAAATACTGAGATTAATTATTTCTTTTTAATAAGTGTTCGAATAAACAACCCTCTTGTGCAATGCACAAATTTAGTCTTTTTTGCGGATTTTCTCGGACCCTGGACAAAATTAGTGGCGTTATTATTCTACAGGTATTCCTAATCCTGTTTCGCATATCTTCCACTGTTGTTGGCGGATTAACATACACCTTATTTTTAATATAACCCCATAGGAAGAAATCTAATGGGGTGATGTCGCAAGACCTTGGTGGCCACTCAATGAAACCCCCGCGTCCAATCCATTTTTGCGGATATCGTTGGTCCAAAAACGCACGAACTTCACTATGGTAATGCGGAGGCACACCATCGTGCTGGAACCACATACTGTCGAGCCCATCCCTATCGAGACCTTGAAGCAGTTGGGGTAGTTCTTCTTGTAGAAAGTTCAGGTAACTATGGCCATTTAGTGGTTCATTAAAAAAGTGGGGTCCAATAATTCGATTATGATGAATACCACACCAAACATTTAATGACCAGTGGTTTTGATGTTGCACCTCTCTAATCCAAAATGGGTTTTCTGTGGCATAATAATGCATTTTGCGTCTATTTACGGCACCGTTACTTCTAAAAGTAGCTTCATCACTAAACATTACCTTGCATAATAAATTTGAATTTAATTGAATCTCCGCATTTATTGTACGACAAAAGTTTACACGACTTTCAAAATCCTGTCCATGCAATTCTTGGTGCTATTCCATGTGATATGGATGATACCTATATTTCTTGGTAGTACGATTAGCGGTGGATTGTGATGTTTCACATAATGCTGCTAACTGACGGCTACCAATATAAGGATTTTCCTGAACATTTAACAATACTTGTAGTTCTTTTTCTTCATTAGTTACTGGTTTGTTGACCACTTTACGTTTTGGATAATCAACAGTACCAGAAGAATCAAATCTTTGCATTAAGTTTTCAAAAGTATGGGTATTAGGCTGACGTCGATCAGGATACTTCATTTTGTAACTTCTTTGAGCAAGAAGGCAATTTTTTTGAGCCTCTCCTATTGTATAAATCATATCTATTAACTCATTCTTTGGAAAATTCATTTTACAATATAAGATGAATGCAAAAAAAAACAAACTACACTACATAAAAACCAAAAGAAGCGATTGCGGTTATAAATTTGACACACAGAAAAATGTTCTTTTACATTGTTTTTGCCATGGCTACTATGATAAAGAAGACTATTTCTGTAAAAAAGTATGGAAAATAAGAAAAGCTGAAATATCTCAAAAACTATTATAAATAGGTATAGGATATATTGAACAAAACTTTTAGGGTTTTTATTACTCTATTAAATAACATGAAAATATACAAGGTGTACTATTTAAAAAAAAAAAGATATTTATTCATTTAAACTTGTTCAAATTTGAGCCGATGTGTTCAACACCCTGTAGCTTTTATTGCAAATATTAGGTAAAAATTATGGTAACTTGTCCTTGGCCTTGCTAAATTCCAAATTTAAATATATTTGTCACAAAATTGAAAACGTTATTTAGGATTGAATTGATGCTTGAAAATGTGTCTTTTTTTCTTTAAACTTAATTATTTCAGAAACTATAAAGTTTTGTTATAGTAAACCCTTAATAAAAAAGATTTAAAATTATAAGCTAAATCGAAAATACGATTCGTATATAGGGTGTTCTATTTAAAAAAATACAACTTTATGCTGTCCTAGTTTTTTGGCTCACCCTGTAGATTCCTAAATATTTTTAAAATCTGCGTAAAAATAAACTGTATCAAACAATAAATATAGTTTCTTTGTAAATTTCACCGAAAAGGCACAAACTTACTTCATCCAATCGTTGACTCACCCTGTATATAAACTTTGAAATTTGTGGAATAACTTCAGAGGAAAAGTGACACTTTAAAGCATTTAAAAAAAAAATTCAAAAAATGCCACACGTAGAGTTTAAAGAAGGAGATTTGTAGGACTCAAGATAGGAGAATATGTAAAAAAATATATTGAAGCTTAATTGAGCTCAGAAGAAAAAGAGGCTAGAAAACACTTATCTCCCATTTTATGAAACTTTGAGTAGAAGTGATACAAAATTTTTATTAAAAAAATTGAACCGACTTCAAAAAGTGCGCTAAAAAGTGAAAAATAACTATAAATTTTTATATGAAATTGAAATTTTTGAAGTCGGCGCCAAACTCATACCTGACAAAATGTGATTCGCATAAACAGATGAAAAATACGTTTGTTTGAAGGTTGTAGACAATATTGAAGTGTGACGCGTTTTTTACGTAGACGGGGAACGGGGGAGCCGGTTGTGCTCTACGGCTCTTCTTCGTTCACGGCAGCGGAACATCGGTCAGTGGATATTTCTCGTGCAGACAGTCATCGGTCAAATGCTCAGCGCAGGGGTATCGGGTCAGCGGCAGCTACGAATTCGGGATATCCCAGCTCTCTCAACTGATCAACGGTCTGACTGCCTGAAAGTCAAAACATCCTCTCGGGGGTCGGTTCTCGGGCGCCACCCTCGGGATTTAATGTGGTCGAGGGCCCACTTTTTGCACCGGGCAGCTTGTTACAGTGGAGAAACGGCAAGCCAGGGGTCAATTGCGTGTATTAGTGCTGGCTGCCGGCTGCCAATTGTTACATGTAATGGTGAAAATGGGACTAGGTAAGAAAACAAACGGTTATAAAACGTCCTGTATCCTGTATTCCATTCTTTTATACAAAGACATGGCCTAAAACTAACTTACAATCTAAGATGTACAATAATATAAATAAACAACCGGTCTGGAGGGCAAGAGTATGTTTTAGAGCTGTTCACGGTCGCTCATTCTGTTCGGTTGCGCTGAAGACGGTAACCCGGCGGTATCATTCGCGACGCCATTCACGTATCTCGTACTATTCGGTCGCGACGCTACTCACGACGGCTTGTACGCAAATTATCGCGCCTCGCATCTAAAATCCGCGTTCCCGGTTCACGGCGCTTCGTAGAAAACTCGACCCACGGCGATATACGCGGTATGTAACAACAACACGGCGTCGATCGGCGATAGGCGGCGTCTCTACACGGCGACGGTCTTTACACGCGGCGGCGGCGATAGGCGTCGGGGCGGCAGTTGTTCAGCGCCCTTGTCAACGGACCTCGGCGGGCACCTGGCGGTAAACACATTCCTGGTCAATACGGAAACAATAACAAACTTACGGCATCAGTGCGTGTGTGCATCGGTGACGGTAGGAAGGAACGAAAGGAACTTGCCCAAAAATTTAGTAACTTCGTTACAGAAGATTGACTAAAATGTGGTTATCGGACTTGCATTGTCTTTATTTGTATTTATTTTTACGACGTTTCGATTAGGTTGTATCTCTAATCGTTACCAAGTATAAACCGAATGTTTTGTCTTAACACTAGGAGCTTATATAGGGACTATGTCCACTGAAGCGCAAAGTTTCGCTTCACTGTACACACCTCAATGATTTGATGTTAGAAAGTAGTGGTTGCCAAAGATTAGGTATCTCAACACTCGATTTATTGAAGATTCCATTATTGTTTTTAATGTTAGCTGCTTCTATAATTTTTCTTTTCTTCATGTTCGGTTCCATGTATATTGCCGCAGCCTCAAACCATTTTGTATGGAGTTGTTTATCCCAGGCGTGTTCTGCAATACCTGATCTCGACGTTTCCTCTTTTTGTGTATGAGTTTTATGCTCCTTAATTCTAACTTCTAGTGGTCGATTGGTTTCTCCAATATACATTTCACCACTCTCACATGGAACTTTGTAAACACATTCTTTTTTATCGGTACTTTGTGGTTTTGTTTTGAAACTAATTGACGATGTTATAAATAACTTTAGAACAACGAACACTGGACAGCAAGAAACACATTCCTTCTTCCCAATTCCGTACATTAAGGGAACTTCGAAGAAAATAAGACGAATTGCCAGTAGTTATAATAGAAAAACTGCCGTTAAATCACGAAATACACTTAGAGCTCATTTAATAGGAAAACACTGAAAACATTGAAAATATAGATTAAAGGCATTTTCTTAGTTTTTCCCGCTTTCTATATAGGCACATATCATATCATATTTCTCCCATTCATTTTTAATAAGTTTAATCAAAGTAGATCTTCACGAAAACAAACATCGTCATGAACATAAATGGCGTATCTTCACACAATTTTTATTTGTTTTTCATGAACTCAAATCATTAAATTTAAATATAAGTATCATAACATCTTATTTTGTTTATATATATATATATATATATATATATATATATATATATATATATATATATATATACATTTAATTTGCTAAAATTTTTCTTAAACCATCTTTTTATATAAATGTATGGTAACTTCTTTGGATTAGGTTTCAAAAATTAATACTACTATTCTTTGCTTGACGTTTCAGCGAAACTAATACCTGACAAAATGTGATTCGCATAAACAGATTAAAAATACTTTATTTGTGATTGCTTTCTTACCATAATTTGTATATATCAGTAGTTATTTATTTCATTTAGATATAATTTGGCGCCGACTTCAAAAATTTCAATTTCATATAAAAAATTTCTAGTTATTTTTCACTTTTTAGCGCACTTTTAGAAGTCGGTTCAATTTTTTTATAAAAATTTTATTTTTCGATTTTTAGTTTTGAATTCATTATGATATTTACAAATTATTTGAACTAAGTGCTGATCGATATTAGTATACCTCGCAATGACTCTAAGGTGGTAAAAAAGTACCCATTTTATCCATAATTGCAAATCACCCTAAAATGAACCACTAAAAATTCTTTGATTCTTAGAGTTCTCCAAATACCAATGAAATTGTGTCAAACAAATATTTAGTCTGTTATAGTAAATCTACTATCTTAAATTTCAAATTAATTTTAGATTAGTAATATAGGCCCCTAAACCTTCCAATATCGATATTTAATGAATTTGAGATGTAAATTAATCTAATCTCAATCTAAACCCTTCAAAGCCCCATAGTACCAATTTTAGACGAAATCCAGAAATTTAAAATTTCTAAACGGTCATATTGCATCTAACATATTAGATTTTTTAAAAATAATTTTATATTAGCTATTTACATTCTTAAAAACGATTCAGTTCCACATGTGAACAAAATCAAAAAATGTAAAATTTTTAGTCACCTATATTGCGTTCGCTATATTGAATCCAGAAAAAATACTATTAAATTCATAATTTACACCCTCAAGAACCCTCTATATCAGTTTTGGATAAAATCGAAAAATGTAAAATCATATCGAATCCGCCAGATTGAGTTTTTCAAAAAATATTTTAATTTCGTAATTAACACTAGCAAAAATCCCCCAATACTGACTTTAGAAAAATCGAGAGATGTAGAATCTTTAATCCTCGATATTAGATCCGCTATATTTAATTTTTTTTAATAAATATTATCAAATTCGTAATGTGCTATCATATCAATTTTGAAAAAGATCGCACAAAATTAATTTTTTATCCACTGTATTGGATACGCAATATTGAATTTTTTAAAAATAATTTTAGATTCGTCATGTGTGACCTCAAAACTCTTTCGTACCAATTTTGGTGAAAATCCGACAAAATTGATTTTTTGTCCGCCATATTGGATCCGCCATATTGAATTTCTTCAAAATAATTTCAGATTCGTTATGTAAGGCCCCGAAAACTTCCCATACCAATTTTGGAGAAAATTGGACACACTAGAATTTTTCGTTCGCCATATTGGATCCGCCATATTGAATTTTTTTATAATTATTTCAGATTCGTCAAGTGCGATCCCGAAAACTAACCCTTACCAATGTTGGAGAAAATCGGACAAAATTGATTTTTTTGGTCGCCATATTGTAAGCGCCATCTTGGATTTTACTGCACCAATTTCATCTAAAAAAATATGGGACCACCGCAGCAACTTCCTGAACAGAACGTAAAAAATTTCATTCAAATCGGTGCAGCCGTTCCGGAATAATCGGTGTACATACATAAACAAAATGCTTAGTCGACGAATTGAGAAACTCCTTCTTTTAGAAGTCGGTATCGCCAATCGAACGACATCTATGTATTCATGGGAGTAGTGCAAAACTTAAAAATTAAGATTTTAATAAGAAATAAATCTTACTTCTATATAATATTGTAACGAACTTTATTGCAGTATACACTTCATTGTATTAATTTGTGTTTCTAGGTTGTATAGCTTTTAGGTTTATTTTCTACGAGTTCCTAATTTATTTATATAATTTTATCTTTTGTTAATTTCCTCATTACACGTCTATGAAAGAAGCTCTGAAACTTTTCGAAAATTATATTTCCTTATTTTCAACACACAATAAAAGGTAAATCAGTAGTTTAAAGACTGTCAGTTTGGAACAATATTTATTTCTTACTGAAATCTTAATTTTTTACTTTTACAACATTTGATATAAAAGTTGCGACTACACCGTTAGATTACGCTTAAAATATTATAAAAATAAAATGTTTATAACGTTGTAGTATCTTTTGAAATAAGAGCGTTACTAGACATTATAAAAATTGTCAACTTTTCAAATTAGCAAAAAAGATTTGTTTTTGCTAACTTTAATAAGTAACGAAACACCCTAAAAAATTATTAAATTTGAGATACGATGTACATGTAAATAAATAAATGAGTACATAAACAAATGGAAGTGTTTAATACAATTCAAATTATATAAAATATAAACTATGTTATCTCTCCTTGAATTTGTCTAGTTTTATTAAAAAGGAATGGAATAACGATGAAGATTGAGTTGGAAATGAGATTTGTGAGATGAAGAGTGAAGTGACGCTGAATAATTAAAGATGCAAAGTAAGGGAGATGGTGCAGGTAATAATATATGAACTGTAGATTGAAATGATGAATAAAATAGAAATAAGCATTGAGAGAGGATGAGACTCTAGTGAAGAAATGTTACAAAACTGATATAATCATACTTTAATTTACCTGTGTTATTAATTCCGTTAACTGCATCTTTCTCTTTTCTAGCTTCCAACATAAGATTAATCATATCATGTCGTACAATATTTTGTTCTTCACGTGCTTTTATAGTATCATCAATTACACTAAAGAAAAATTTTGAAGCATCTCTATCCGTAATCGAGATATTCAAGTACTAGAAAATTTTTAAAAAGTATGT
The DNA here is from genome assembly GCA_034092305.1 of Diaprepes abbreviatus. Lineage (NCBI taxonomy): Eukaryota > Metazoa > Arthropoda > Insecta > Coleoptera > Curculionidae > Diaprepes > Diaprepes abbreviatus. Next base: position 5,712,222 of record JASJET010000144.1, on the reverse strand, counting down.
TTTATTGAAAATTTTGATATATTACATATTAATTTTACATACACTCATTAATAAAATTATAGAATATTTATAAATTTTTATACTTGTTTTTGGAAAATATAAATTTTTTATTTTGCAAATTTTAAGGAAACAATGTTAATTTTTTATGAGAAAAAAATCGTGAACAGAATTGTTTTCAAATATTATCTTATATCTCCTTTATACTAGCTATTATTAGAATAGTGTATCGTCCTAGATCTACCCAATCGAACAATTTGGATAAAATCAAACCAATACTTCGTGGCCTCGGGCATTCACCATCGCTATGGATTTTGACAAACAAGAACTATATAAATTTTTAAATTGCTATAGCTTGGGAAAATTTTTTTTTGAATAGTTCTCTTCATGACGAAATCTCTCGTAGAACATACATGGCGTTTTGGATACTGCGCTACCTCTAAAAATGCAAAAAACACGTTTTTGACGAATTTTATGATTTTCTGGCTTTTTTTTTAATATGGTTTTTGTCCATTTATGAATTCCAAATGGTAACTACAACAATTGAAGTGGCCGTAAAAACTTGTTGTTTTTCGATCCGTGTTCTCCCATATATCCAAATGACATGCAGTGGCGTATCCTAGCGGAGTGGGGGGGATGGCTGGGGAACACATGCACAGGACGACACTATGCTAGGAATAGCAAATTTCTTAAAAAAAATATTTTCTTTTTTACATTGATAGAGGTTATTCCCATTCTGTGCATAAATGTGATTTTCCTATTCTTTGACAATCTTGGTACATCTTTTGATAAATGAGGTGTCTTGTCATATATATGAATATGTCTCTATTTATATGAATTTTCAAAGTTTAACACAGATAATTAACGAATACGGATTTTCGTAAGCATTGCCAGATTTATATTGGACACTTCCAGCCAGATTCACTAAGAACATATAAGACTTAGATCCGATCAAGTTTCCATGGAAATTAGATCCTCTAGTTGGCCAGCTTTGTTTTACTTATGATACTGTTAAAATGCAAAGTACATCTGTCAACAAATAAATGCTGAAATAAGGATATTAAAAACCAAAACCTAGCAATAAGTCTTTCAAATCTTTCAGAGAAACAGCTGTGTCCCGAAAATAAAAAAAATTCTTTATTTTTGTCGTTTCAGTAATAAAAGATAATGATTTTTTATATTTGCATTTTCAAGGACCAAAAATTGTTTGAATTGTTGTTGCTTTTATCAGTTTAAATCCCCTACTATCAACTTAGACCATGTTAGTGAATTAGAGATTCCAATTTTTAAATATTTCCTTTATCGGTATAAATTTGGTTTTACAATTGCCAATTTTTATAAAATATGGAAATTGTTAAGAGAATTCCAGGATCTCTAATCCTTACAGGGTTGCCTATAATATTTTTAAACGAATAAGACATATTTTGTGTTATTTTTATAGGGTATTGATTATATTCCAGTAATATATATTTTTTTTTAATTTCAATAAACAATAATTTTTTTTGAGTAATAATGTAGCTTTTAATAAGGGATTAATATAAGAATTCAAAACATATATTTACAATTAAATATTGTTTTCTAGTTTTTAAGGATTTTAAATATTTGAGAAAAATTTATTGATTTAAAGGTCTCAAATTTACAGTTTAAATATTCGTTGTTCTATAAAATTGTGTCCTAATTGCATTATCTCCTATTGTAGAAAGGAGACGAGCGAGAAATTCTACATCTGCCCTAGATGATAAATTTTGCATCAGCTCCAGGTGGAAAAACCTAGTCTGGTTTTCCACTGATTTTGATATAGTTTTTGCCATTTACCAGAAATTAACGGTAGTTTTTTTTCCATATCAAATCCAAAATCATTCAAAAAATATAAAACTTGATTAAAAAAATTTTAAATGTGACGCAGGATCAAAAATGCCATGTATATTTTCAAAAGTTTCAAAAATTTACCGCCATATTTACTATCTTGGTTACTTTATGTCATAAGTAAATGGATAAAAAAGAAACCCCTATAATCTACCAAATCGTGTTTTTGCATTTTTATGGTTAACGCATGATCAAAAGTCCTGTGTATGTATATGTTATATCCTAAGTTTTCACCGATGGTGAAAGGAATAGTTTGATTATTCCGGGTTCAATCTGTTCGTCCAAAAAATCGTTTTCTCCTCTGTGATATCACTTTCCTAATAAGATAACGCAACAAAAGTCTAGAACCAGCTTGCACTAAACTCTCCTAACATTTAACAACCAGAAGAACTATTTCGATCCTGAAGATCGCTGAAAAATCGAGAACAAATCCAAGAAAAACGAAGAATAATATCAAGAACTGAAATAGAACTTTGTAATCTCCACTTAGCTTTAACCCACAAAATCCATCATCTCCTGTGGAATGACATAGAAAAAGTATCCTCTTGGAGAACGGAATCAGACACCCAGCCAAAGGCAAAAAAAATAACAGAAGAAATGTGAGGCGCTACAACAACGCAATACTCTCTACACACAATAAACACTGGACTGCAAAAAAGTTGCTCATAACATCTCCCACTACCAATTAACAGAACCCGAGAAATTAATTCTTTCTAAAGGTTTTAATTTTGCTTAACGTCAAAAACAGTCCCAGTGGGAGAGATTATTTCGAATATAGAAGTTGCTCTGGAGAACATTCCTAAAAAAATGCCGAACAATCCAGACAAACGCAAATTTTGAAACAAAGTCTGCCTCCCAACTCAAACTTAACGCGAACTGAACATCAAGCCCTCTCATTCTTAAGGAAGAATAAGAATATAACAATAATACCAACAGATAAGAAAAATGTCACGATTGTAATGAATACAAAAAATGTCAGAAATTCTCAAAGACGCCTCTTACAAACAAACAAACAGAGATCCAACAACATACCTTGAAAAACTACGAAAGTCAAGATCAGAGCATCAAAACTAAATTTAAAAACTGAAAAATTTATAATACCAAGAAAAAAATAAAGCAGATGTCCAAAACTGTATGGTCTACCAAAAATACACAAAACAAATGCACCACTCAGACCAATAGTGAACGCCATGGGACCTCCAACACAAAAACTGGAAAAATATTTAGCAAGTATCAGGCAACCAAGGGTCGAACTGGCCAATTCCTTTATGAAAAACTCCGAACATCTGATCAAAATGATCAAAAACATTCACCTTGAAGAAAATTATATTTTAGCAAGATTCAATATAAAATCGCTATATCCAAGCATACCACTGGATGAGACGTTGGACAAAATCACCATAGACGAAGATTTTCCAGCCTACATAATTGAACTTGCAGAACACTGCCTAAAAAACACATATTTTATGTTCAATAACCAAGTATACAAACAAACAGATAGCACACCTATTGGATCCTCACTTTATATATATTTCGAACAAGAGGCACTACAAAAGGCATCTTTAAAACCGAAATTTTGGAAACGCTATGTGGATGATATTTTTATAATATGGCCAGTGGACGATTTCCTCTTATACCTGAACAATATCCACTATAGAATCAAATTCACCCTAGAAATCGAACAAGACAAGAAACTTCCTTTTTTGGACCTGTTATTAACTAGGAAACCAAACAACACCCTGGGTTTTAGCGTATATCGAAAACCGAAACATACTGGCCGATATCTCAATGCAGAGTCATATTATCCCTATCAAAAACAGGCAGTAGTGAACACACTTGTATTAAGATCTCTCCGCTTAACAGAACTCGGCACAAAACAAGACAAAATAAGACACATTTCATCAGCTTTAGAAAGGAATGGTTTCTCACAATCAGGCATAAAGAAAACCTTAAAAAGACAAGAAAAGATCACAACAAAAATCACAGGCCAAGATCAAACAAGGAATATAATGCTATAAATAAAAGAAATAACGAACAGAACTGAAAAATCTTAAGAAAACATAACATACAGCCGATATTTAAACCACAGAAAACAATAACCAACATCCTGGAAAATCTCAAAGATAGGACTAACCTTGAAAATCATGGCGTTTACAGCATTTCATCATCAAACAGGACAAATAAACATGCGCATGTCAGCAAGAATTCAAGAACATAAAAATAGCCTCAAAAACACCAAATAACCGGACACACCATGGATTTCGAAAAAGCAAAAGAAATAGCACCAGTATAGAACTCTAAGGTACGCATCGAAATAGAGGCCCTAGAAATCGAAAAAGCGGGACAGCTGAATAAACGAGACGATGCTTTACATATTTCAACTACATGGAAAACATTAATAGAAAATCAAATATATACATATATATATATATATATATATATATATATATATATATATATACATATATATATATATATATATATATATATATATATATATATATATATATATATATGTATATATATATATATATATATATATATATATATATATATGTATATATATATATATATATATATATATATATATATATATATATATGGAGTATTTCCAGTTTAGGAGAGTTTAATGACATTTGTGACGGTCAGCCTCATTACAGCTGCTGCCTCTGTATCGTTGGCCACCATACGAAGAAGGTATAGGTGTCATAAAATCATTTTCGATTTGAAACTTCCTGTTTTTTCAAAGATTCTCCAGCCCGATCAGATTGTTGCTATTGCCTTTTAGGAATCTTTCCAATCTAGCTATTCCAAGTCAATTTCTGGTCAATTACTGCTCCTATATAGGAGTATTGTACATGCACACTCAAGGAGTTGTGTAATGTAGAGTAAAACAATTTTATTTTTAATTACAAACAAAACAAATGTTTTGGTTGGCTTAATATTATTTCATGACTTAAACATATTTCATTTTAACTTGTTCAATTATTAATTATGTATTAAACTATTAACGTATTCTCATACTAACCTTAAATAATTGAGGAAAATTTTGGTGTCCTAGGAATTTTATAATGGTAATTAAACCTTTGAAATCCGCTAATTTTTTACCCATTTCGTAGAAATCATTTTTTCTCTCCTTTAGAGAATTTACTTGAACTCCAAAAGCCGTTGTAGCAATTATATCATTTGTAAATCTAAAATATAATTATTTTGATATTTCTTTATCTCCCACAAAAATTTTTAAAATTTTATATTCTAGCACACAGGCTCTCATAGTCATTATTATATAAATGAGCGACAAGGTAAAAAATAAGACTTGACAAGTACATTCATGCTTTATGGATATGAAGGAAACCGTTTATAGAATACGGAGAATAAACATATGGAAAGCTCTAAAAGAGGTAAGAGTCGACAAAAATTCCACAGAAATATTTAAGGATACATACAGGAGAAATATGAACATAATTAGAACACACAATGGAGAATTAATGGAATTTAAAACAAGACAAAGAAACGTATTTAGTGCATTCTGTTCCTATCAATACTGGATTAAAACAATGAAAAAGGCAAAAAAAAAATTGGATTTGGGCTACTGACGAATGAGGACAACATAGGAAAAACTAGGCAATATAGATATTTAAATTTAAGACAAAAAACAAAAACCATGAATATTTCAAAGACTAATAAGACACATGAAATAAGCTAGATAGTAATATAGAACAGAATTGAAAAACGAAAGAGGAAATATATAAAAGAAAAGAAAAAGTTGGAGGCATATTCAATAAAATTAATAGAATATTTCCAAGAAAGTGAGAAGTACCGAAAAAAAAACTAAAATAGCAAAAAAAGAGAGAAACTTTCACGTACACCAGCGAGTTACGAGCTTTATCAAAAAGACAAGAATCACGAATTAAAGCAATGGAAACGATGTTCTTGAGAAGAATAGAAAACAAAAGCAAAAGACACAAAATCAAAAATTTGACACATAAACAAAACCTGCAAATAAAACCAATTGACAAAAAAATTATAGTGAGTCATTTAAGACAGTTAGATGCTGGATGACACAGTTACTAAATATTATTGAAACGCTAAAGTTGGAGAAATACAGAAAAGGTAGAGTAAGAAAGAAGCAGAATAAAAGAATCTAGAATCGAGTGAATTGAGAATATTAACATAGGACGGAAAATAGGAGAGACAACTAATACAAACCTAATTTCTTCAGCTTTACACCTAACGGTAGAAAAGTTTCAGGATTAAATAAACAATATTAGGCTCAGAATCACATTCATTTGGACTTTAGCTGAGATACAAGAAAAGGCAAATCGGTAAGATAAAACCAATAAGACTCGCCGAGCGAATTTGTATAGTTGTTTTAAACTTTAAAATACTGATTCTCTGTTAGTCCGCCTCTCTAGAGAAGAGCTGCGTAACAAAAGGAGGGGAGTGCATTGTTCCAACGCAGCTTGTATTTATACTTGGAACTGCATCTCTGGTAAACTCGAGACAAATCGGAACCCAAACAATGCATTAAAAGGGATGCAATTAAAAATAGCATGGAAACTCAGATTACAGATACTGAAAGGTTGAGAAAAGCGGATTTGAGACGAAATTACTGATACTGACTCGGTTAAGTTACAATAATAATGAAATTATTTGACCTTGAATATGCATCTTTCATTTCCAGTTCAATAACTTCATCCTGTTGTTCCAAAAAGTGTTTTACAAAAGTTTCTGCCGTTTCCAATATTAAAGAATACATGGTTTTAATCTTTTTGCTTGTAAATGTTGGTGAAAGGGTGTTTCTCATTTCTTTCCATCGTTCTCCTAAAATAAAAATATTAAATATTATAAAAATTTGTTGTATGAATAATATTAAATGTATCAAACAAATTATAAATTTAGTGCAGCACTTTTTTGATCATATGACCAAGGCATCGGGCAGTTGATACCGAAAAGTGCCAGAAGGGCAATTTCAAGTTACCAACCTTAAAGGGTGACAAACAGGATCTCAAGAATTATAGACCCACAACCCTTTTGTCTCAGATGGTAGTTTATATATATATATATATATATATATATATATATATATATATATATATATATATAATCCTTTCAGAGAGGGAAAAGGAATATCTACAAACAGTTCATTTCCTGTAAATACCACTCTGGTTCTCTCTCCATACGCGTCTCATCAGTGGAACTGTATCAAACCAAGATCAATATTCGCAGAAAACAATTCCTACATAAAACATAAATTTCAAGGTATGTCGGCAGGATATTGAAAACCTGCCATCTGCCGAGTTCGATGTCAGACTGAAAAATATCGCGAGTTGAATGACATGTATGGTTCACCGGTGTAGTGCGAAATTTAAAAAAAAAATCAAAATTTTAGTAAGAAATAAAGAAATCTATCTGCCGTATTTCTATTGTTGTCTAAATGTGTTACCCTTTCAGTCAGAGGAAAGGAAATAATTTATTAAAACAATTTATTTCCTGCAAATATTACTCTGGTCCTCTCTCCATACGCGTTTCGGCCACCTCATGGTCTCATCAGTGGAGCTGTATCGACCGGAAAGCAACATTCACAGGAGACAATTGCTACATAAAATATGAATTCCAAGGTATGTCGGCAGGATAGATGTGGTTCAACTAGCAATATTTTTCAGTTTGACATCGAAATCGGCAGGTGGCAGGTTTTCAATATCCTGCCGACATATCTTGGAATTTATATTTTATGTAACAGTTGAGTCCTGCGAATATTACTCTCTATTCAATACAGTTCCACTGACACAACCATAAGGGGATCGAAACCCGTATGGAGAAAGGACCAGAGTGGTATTTGCAGGAAATAAACTGCTTGTATATATTCATTCTTTTTTTCAGCCTGAAAGGATAATACTTAAAAACAACCATTTAAATACGGCAGATAGATTTCTTGATTAACGAAATTTTTATTTTTTAAAAACTCTTGCCTTAGAGGAATAAACTTTTCTCGCGAGTAAAACTGAATAGAATAAGCAACGAAATAGAAATGTACAGTTTACACAAGCAGACTGGCATTCGCAAGGGATTTGGCACAGCAGGCATTTATAACAAAATATTAATAGAAAAAGTAAACAAATATCATCTTCCTCTCTTGGTAGCCCTGGTGGACTACGATAATTGAAATAAAAGCAATTAAATCATTCTTAAAGACAGCCAGTATTGAGTTTAAATATACGTCGCTTATTCATCCCTTTTACAGAACAAAAAAACAAATATGACATTCCGACATACGGAAATGTTGCATACTTTCATATATATTTTTTAGCCTGTAGTGCCCTGTGAGAATTCTTGTGACAAATCGCAGTTTTCTTTGGGCATCATAACCTCTGGGCGATTTAATAAATATCTGTCGAGTTCACAAGTTATGGTTATTACCACATCATGTTTTAAAGAGCTGATCGGAGTTATCTTTGAGCTTCATTTCAAGATACAGTTTTTTCTAATGGAAAATAGTTTTGAATTGGGTGATCGATTGATAGACGATCTGTGGATCACAATACTAGTCTACTTTTCAGTACTAGATTGAATAATCAGTTGCTATTCAGTACAAAAAAATTCTTGCTTAAGAGGTGTCAAATGATGGAGAAAAGTGTTTTAAATGGACCTTTGCAGTATGTCGAAACCCACGTTAAACTGATATAACTATAATCAAAAACATTTAAAGATTTATTTATTTTTAAAGTAGTAACATGTATAGTTTTGCGATAAAGCAGCTCTGCAGGCTCAATCTTTCACCCTGTATAAATAAAATTTAACTTTGAACATGTGGAAATTTGTAAAATAAGAATTACAAAATTTTCTCACTGAGAGCAGTGAGATGATCAAGTGAAGTTAAATATGAGCTTGTAGAACGGAGAATGTTTTTTTTAATAAAAAATCACTGGTTTGTTATTTGATTCCGAACCTTATTCGAATGGATATATAAATGAAGTAGCTAAGGTGATACAATATTTAGATCAGAAGTTATAAAATATAAGATGTTTCTGAAGTTTTATTGTTCAACCACCACTAAAAATCAAAAATAACAAAATCAAAATCGTCTTATTTGAGAAAAGTTATAGCGTTTATCAGAAGGTATAGGAGCACACAAGATCTCATATTCATTATTAGACAAATGACTGAAAAAAACAAAGAACAGACAAGTATATGTATGCTTTATGAATATGGAGAAATCCGTTGATAGAATAGGGAGGATAGATACATGGAAAAAGAGGTAAGAGTAGACAAAAATATCATAGAAATATTAAAGGATATGTACAGGGGAAATATTAACATAATTAAAACACATAATGAAGAATTAAAATAATTTAAAACATGACAAGGTGTTAAACAAAGAAATATATTTAGTGCATTCATGTTCATAACGATATTGGACTGAAATAATGAAAACAGCAAAGAAAAAAATTGGTTTTGGGTTAGTGACAAATGAGAATTACACAGACAACATCGCGTTGATAGCGGATACAGAAGCAAACCTATAATACCCCCATGAGATAATAAAGGAGAAACTGGTGAAGATAAATATCAGAATTAATATATAAAAAACGAAAACCATGAACATTTCAAAGACGAAGAAAACGCATAAAATAAAGCTGATAGTAATAAAGAACAGAATGGGGAAACGCAAGAGGAAATAAATAAAAGAATAGAAATAGTTGGAGGCATATTCAATAAAATGAATAGAACATTTCTCAGAAAATGAGAAGTACCGTAGAAGATAAAAACAGAAATAGCGAAAAAAGAGATGAGACCAATATTCACGTACGCCAGCCAGTCATGAACTTTATCAAAAAGACAAGAATTACGAATTAAAACAATGGAAACGATAAAAAAAAATCTATCTGCCGTATTTAAATAGTTTGTTATATATGTAATTCTCCTTTCAGGCAGAGAATAGGAAAAATATATATACAAATAGTTTGTTTCCTGCAAATATCGCGCTGGTCCTCTCTCTACACACGTTTCGATCACCTCATGATCTCGTCAGTGGAGTTTTATAGGATCGAGAGCAACATTAGCAGGAAACAACTGATATATGAAATATAAATTGCAAGATATGTCGGCAGAATATTTCACCTGCCATCTACCAACGTCGATGTCAGACTGAAAAATATCGCCAGTCGAACGACATCTATGAATTATTGGAGTAACGTGAAATTTTTAAAAAATCAAAATTTCAGTAAGAAATAAATTGATGATTGATTTTAAAGAGGTAAGTACACTGACTATTAATTAATTATATATACAAAAAGAAAAGAAACACTACGATGGCTTTATATAGGTTGTACCGGAGGTAAAAATTCAGCGGGTTAAAAGTCCCTGAGACGACACAGACACATAAAACCTGATTAATGAAGGCTTTCTGACGTCCTGACGTTGAAATAGACCTTGGTAGGCTCTAGATCGCTCGCGCCTGGTACGTACATCATACGAAGCAGGTACTGTAGAGGAATCAGCAAAAAAACTCTATGTTAAGCAAAATGGAGCAAAACAGCAGGGAAAAAGGAGGAGATAGTGAGAAAAAGAAAGGGAAGGAGAAAAAGAGGGAAAAAAAGGTCTGTAATGAAAAATGGATTTAGAACACATGCTATTTCCAGGTTACCAGTGAGGTAGGTATGTCAATTTATATTCCTTTTTTTCAATATATCCACAATTAGTAATATTTAAGACCCTAATCATCAACATAAAGACTTACCAGTGGTATTGGGTGGCCTTTTGATGGTAAAAAAGAAAAAAATGAAAAAACTAGATATCGGGTTATTCCCAGAACTGACCAAATTAACATAACAACATAACAATAGGTTTTGCCAAGTAACCCTATACTCTAAAATTTGGTCTAGGACCTGAAATGTCCTCATTAAAACTATCAAAAATGCTACACAACTTTTCTAGGTGCAACTCTGCAGGAAAATGTGGTTCTCATCAAAACGGATTATTTTTTTTCTTCTTCCCAGAAAAACGACTGACGAAATGGCGGGAAAAAACAGGAATCTTTAATTCAACACCATGACAAGTGACAAGTCTTCAAAACAATGGAAAAAAAAATTCAAAATTTTAAAATTATTACAAGGATTTTTATTAGTAATTAACTAAGAAAATTGTGGTATATTCACAAATTTTTACCGATTAGAAAGGGCTTTACTGAAGTAGAACTCTCTTACAGGAAAGGTTGAGTCAGTCCTAACCTTAAAGTTTGTTTTTGTTTGACACTTATGCGGTTTATCGTTTTAAGCTTAATAAAATCCCTAATAGTTACGAAATAACTGACATAGTGGGAAGATTAAAGTGCCCAGAAGACTTATGGAAGATTCAACAGGATCCAGAGAGCTTCCACTCAAAAATTTGTCTATCCTGAAGCTAAATGATTTTCTGCTCACCCGAGATCTCTAGATGAAGGTAACAACAAATTATTTAATATAGACAGGGTAAAAAAAGTGTATGTTCTTCAAATCGAACGCAAAATATAATCTAAATTATGACTTTCTATCCAAATATTCCATATTGAGCCGCTCTGTACAAAACTAATATTTTTCTATATTTTGGGTACAAGGCGGGAAGTCTTACGAACTAAACATAATAACGATAAGGACTATCAAACAATTACTATTGATTATAATTAGGAAACCAATTCCAACAAAAACAAATATACTGCCAATGTTTATTTTCATTCGTAAATAAGTCTCAAAAAAAATGGCGTAAGCGTAAAAATTGTTATTTTTATACAGATTTGAAATTGGGAAAAATAAAAACGTAACAATATCTGAAAAATAATTACTATAGAAGAAAGAATTCTGAAAAGATAATTATTAACTTTTTTATTTATCTAACCTCCCATATTTTTTCAATTTATCAATTTTATTACTTAAAATATGTAAAATTCGTCTTATAACATCACGCAAAAATATGAATGGACCTCTGAGGAACTAATTTTGGAACAATGCATTTTAATGCTCACTGCCCATCATATTCATGATGCCTGACAGTTTCACATAAATTGTTAACCTCTACACTGGCCTGCAAAATATTTTTTATGATAATTCGTAGTGATTTTCGGTATATTTTCTCGCATTAAATCCAAATCTGGCCATAGAATTACCAGAGCACGGCGAAAAATGGCATTTTTCATCATACTCGGAGGTCTAGCGTAGAAATTTTAAACGGCCAACATCTTTTTTAATAATGTTTCTAAATAGGACATATATTCACCTACAAAATTTTCGTTTTGAAAATATAACAATTTAAAATTAAGCTCAAAGTCGAAAACCCAAAAATCCTGATATTACCTGGATGCGTAATCGGGGTCCCATGGACATAATTTTCCAAACCCTCAACCACAAACCCCAAAACTTACAACCTTTATCCCAAAAATCTAAACCCAATAACACAAATCTTAATAAGATAAATATTATTTCCTCTACGTTATATGCGTATTGAGATTTGAGTTAGAAGTATGTGATGAAAATGAGTCCGTAACATATGAGGCAGATAATGACTCTACATCGTTGGATTAAGTAGTACTTAATGATTTAACCAGTATTATAGATTTACTAAAGGAGAAGATAAAATTGCTAGCTTCTAGGTTGCAGGAAAGGAATTTGCTTCAGAATGAGTATGGTTTTCCTGGTACAGACATCGCCAGGGAGAATTCAGTTCTTTTTTTACTGAGGTTTAACTAGAGTTTATTTTAACTATGTTTAGATTTTAGAAGAAGAATATGAAATAGAGAATAACTCTTAAGAATGAAGATATTTTATTGATTCAACTAGTAGAAGTTTAAAAGTCGTACTTTTGTACAATATTGCGCTCTATACAATTGAAAGAGCGTCATACACATATTGAAACAGCGTTACAATGTGTAGACTGCGAGAAGCCTTAGTGGAAGATCTACTGTTTTAAAACAGAAAATCGGGTACACAAAGTTCCCCTATTTTATGTATAAGTGCTATAGCAGAGCACAAGGAGAACATTGGACGAAAAAACTGACCGTTAAGAAAATCGCTAGGGAAATTCTCAGAAAATGTTGAAGATCTTCTAGTAGATGAAAAAGCGGTAGTATTGCCTCCCTTATACATTAAACTAGGTTTGAATAAACAATTTGTTAAAATAATTGATAAATAAGGTAAGTGTTTTAAATAATTATCCGTTAAGTTCTCCTCATTATCTGAAATAAAATTTAAAAGGCAATATTCGTTGGGCTGCCAATCAGAACTTTTATGAAAAACGTGGAATTTAATCTACCATAAATACAACAGAAAAGGATGCTTGAACAGGTTTCAAAGCAGTTGTAATGAATTTCTTAGGCAATAAAAGAAAATGAAAATTTCGAAAGCATTGTTGAAAATGTGTCGACAACCATACAAAATTATGATGCAACTTGAGTTTCAGATTCCATTTTTGCAGTTACGCAAGTTTTTTTCAGATAATTTTCAAGATAAAAGTGAAAAGCAGGGCGAGCGGGTTCGTCGATAGAATTCAGGGATGCTGCCTGATTTCTGGTGATGCTTAAAACAAGATAATACCAGTACTTTCTATAAAAGGAGATCAATTGACGTTTTAAGGAGAAACGTAAGCTATAATAAATAAATATAAAAATAAAATGGGATAACATCGAAGGCTTTAGTTTGAGGTGAACGCCAATCGGGAGAGGTAAGGAAACACACGCTAATGCAGTATCCCCAATGGTGAGACAGAAGAGAACTTCTGCTAATCCAGCATTCCGAATCGTGAGAGGGGATTCACGCTAATCCAGCACCTCGAATTGCGAAAAGTTTGGAGTTTTGTCTTTGGAGGTATGCGTTTTGTGATTAAGAGATTTGACGTTATAGTGTTTGAGGTTCTGTGCTTGTAAGTTCTGACGTTGTGAAGTTAGAGGTTATGTTTTCGGAGTTTAGGATTATGGGGTTTGGGGTTATAAGGTTTGCGGTTATAAGGTTTGAGGTTATGGGGTCTGGAATTCAGGTGTTTGGAGATAATGGGTTTGAGCTTATGACGTTTGTGATATTAAGATTTGGAGTTATGAGCTTACAGTTATTTTTAATTTTGGTTATATCGTGTGATGAAATTTGATATTATAAACTTTGATGCTATTTGGTTTGAGTGTATGGGGCTTAAGTTTGTACCTTTGGGGTTGTTGGAATCAGGATTATAAATATCATGTCTAGGAGTATGGAGTTATGGAATTGGGGTTGTCGTTTATAAGTTTATGGAATTGGGGGCTACAAAGTTAGGAATTATCGGGTTTGGGTTTATGTGGTCAAAAGTTATAAGGTTTTGGGCGATGAATTTTGGGGTTTTCGACTGGAGTCATGAAATGAAGGTTTATAGGATTAGAGTCTATGAGATTTGGCCCCAAGGGAATCAAATTATTGCCAGGGAAATTTCAGTCTTTTTGGGTTCTCGACTTTTAGCTTAATTTAAATGTCATATTTTCGAAACGAAAAGTCTAATCGGGACAAATGAAAACTAGTTTTTTAGATAGGTAGGTATAGAACATCTGTGCCAGACCTCCGAATACTACGGATACCATTTTTTGCCCTATTGGGTTAGAATATCTCAGATTCCGGTCTTATAGGGCAATTTTACCTCCAGATTTGGATTTAGCGGGAAAAAATATATGAGAATCGGACAGATGAAAATAAATTAACTGATCCCTCATCTGTAGGCCTGTGAATTATCTTTAAAATTTATAAAAAATCCAGCTGTTTATATAACTAGCATACTTTATCTTTTTTGAACATGTATACAATCAAAAAGGTTAGTTTATTTAAAATGCCCTGTTTATTTTTACGTAGTTTGGATTATGTTTAGTCAAATTCCGTAAGCTGACTAAGCAGCTCTCTATGTTGAGGCCCCATTTTGAGCCGAAAGTACTTTAAGTTCGTTTGCTTGACGGTATTTTAATTGGCTGGCAGTTTGCATTAAAATATTTTATTTGGTAGTAAATAAAGTATTGATGTTTTTCTACAAACCTCGTAAAGCAAATAAAGCGTTACTCCATAAAGGATCTGCATCTGGATCAGCGAAGGGAGCATGATCGGTAAAATGCTCAAAATCTTTCACTGTTATCTGTTTAATGAGTTCCGGATCTCTTAGAAGGAATATTGGTCTGTGAAAATTGTAAAATCCACTGTACCTAAAAATAATAATCGTGGTACGGTTAACTAAAGAATTTTTTTAATATGCAATAATATCTAATCATGTTAGTAATTAAGCGTCTCATCAAAAATACATTGTAAATAGATACACTCAAGTGGGTGTTATGGACGCACATGATGGACTTTCGTAAATGCTTCCAAATAAATACCAATATAATTTTTATAATATAAGTTTTCAAAAACAGGAAATAAGCAGTGGCAGATTATAAAATCGTTTGGCCATCTAATATTAAGTGAAATCTTTTATTTGATTACAATAACAAAGGAATGAATTGAATTTTTCATTTATTTAATATATCATTGTTAATACATTAATTGTATCTAAAAAAAAATAACTACCATACTTTATCGCTTATTATTTTAGAATATCCATGGTTATAATTAAAAAAGTACAAATAATCTTAATCGTTAATTGAAATTGTTATATTTAGATGTATTTTAGAAAATAAGATATTTAAGTAAAAGATACAAAGTACAAAGTACACATTGTAATTGTAACAACATCAAACGCTTGACACAGCCATTAAATACTCTCACCCCTATATAGTTAACAGTTCTTATAATTTAGTATATTTCGCTTTACTTTTAAATAAATATATTTAGTTAGTACCATTAGGCCAATTTATTTTATATTTTAAAAATATTTTTTACATATTTGACAAATAAACAATAAAATTTTTATAAAAAGATTGAACCGCCATCTAAAACTACACTAAAAAGTGGAAAATAACTATAAATTTTTATGTGAAATTGAACTTTTTGAAGTCGGCGCCAAACTAACACCTGACAAAATGTGATTCGCATAAACAGATTAAAAATATTTTATTTGTAACTGCTTTCTTACAAAAATTGGTATATATTAGTAGTTATTTATTTCAATTAAATAACTTTAGCGCCGGCTTCAAAAGTTTATGGTTATTTTGCAATTTTTGGCACGTTGTGTTCAGGAAGTTGTTGCGGTGGTCCCATATTTTCTTGAACTAGATTGCTGCAGTAAAATCCAAGATGGCGCTAAGTGGGTTCAATTTTTAAATAAAAGTTTTATTTTTCTATTTTTAGTTTTGAATTCATTATGATATCCATAAATTATTTAAAACTAAATATTAATTGAGAGTAGTGTACCTCACAATGACTCCAAGGTGGCAAAAAAGTATCTATTTTATCCAAAATTGTAAATCACCCTAAAATAAACCACTAAAAATTCTTTGGTTCTTAGAGTTCTCCAAATACCAGTAAAATTGTGTCAAACAAATATTTATACGGTCATTTTAAATTTCAAATTAATTTTAGATTGGTTATATAGGCCCCAAAATCTTCCAATATCGATATTTAAATAACCTTAAATGTAAATTTCTTAGCTCGATATATTTTATACTACATATTGAGTTTGTATACGCCTCAAGAACCCGACAATATGAATTTTCAATATTTAAAGAACCTGAGATGTAAATTTCTTAGCTCGATATATTTTATACTGCATATTGAGTTTCTATACGCCTCAAGACCCCCACAATATAAATTTTCAATATCTAAAGAACTTGAGACGTAAATTTCTTAACGCGATATATTTTATACTGCATATTGAGTTTGTACACGCCTCAAAAACTCCACAATATCAATTTTAGACAAAATCAGAATATGTAAAATTTTCTGTCCCTCATATTGTATCTTATCAACCTAATAGTTGTAAAAAATTAACTTCATATTCGTAATACATGTACTCGAAAACCCACTAATACCAAATCTGAAAAATACGAATAAGGTAAAATTTTCAACCCACCATCCGCTATATTGAATTTCAAAAAAATTATTTTAAGTCTTATTCTAATTTAAATCTAAACCCTTCAAAGCCCCCTAGTACTAATTTTGGATGAAATCCGGAAATTTAAAATTTTTAGACTTATATTCGTTATTTATATCCTCAAAAACGATTCAGTTCCATCTTTGAACAAAATCGAAAAATGTAAAATTTTTAGTCCGCTATATTGTATTCGCCATATTGAATCTTGAAAAAAATACTTTTAAATTCATAATTTATACCCTCTAAAACGCCCTATATCATTTTGGGAGAATATCGAAAAATGTAAAATTTTTTTATTTTTAAATTCATAATTAACACTAACAAAACTACCTCAATACTGATTTTAGACAAAATCAGGAGATGTAGAATCTTTAATCCGCCATCTCAGATCCGTCATATTTATTTTTTTTTTAAATAATTTTAGGTTCGTAATGTGCGATCCCAAAAACTCCCCTACATCAATTTTGAAAAAATCGGATAAAATTAATATTTTATCCGCCATATTGGATACGTTATATTGAATTTTTTAAAAATAGTTTCAGATTCGTTGTGTGCGACCCCGAAAACTCCCCCATACCAATTTTGAAGAAAATCGGACAATATTGATTTTTCGTCCGCTATATTGGATCTGCCATATTGAATTTTTTAAAAGTATTTTGGATTCATTATGCGCGACCCCGAAAACTCCCCCACACCAATTTTGGAGAAAATCAGACAAAACTAAATTTTTTTGTCTGCCATATTGGATCCGCTATATTGAATTTTTTAAAAATAATTTCAGATTCTTTGTGTACGACCCCAAAAATTCCTCCATACCAATTTTGGAGAAAATCTGACAAAATTTATTTTTTTGGCCGCCATATTGTCAGCGCCATCTTGGATTTTATTGCACCAATTTCATCAAAAAAAAAAAAATATGGGACCCCGTAGCAACTTCTTGAACATAACGTAAAAAGTTCAAATTCAAATCGCTGCCGCCGTTCCGGAGTAATCGGTGTATATACATAAAAAAAACATACATAGTCGATGAATTGAGAACCTTCTTCTTTTAGAAGTCGATGAAAAAACGAAATATAGTATTAAGAACGACTAGAAGGAACTTATTGATCCGCCCTCGAATACAAATATTCTGATGTGATAAGTCATCTTTATTATAATGTGCCGAAAGAATTATTATATCATTGAGTCATATTTCTAATTAGATCTCAACTTTTATATTCTGGATTTGGATAGAAGATTCCATAGGTATATAGACAGGGATAAGATAAGCGTAGTATAGAGAGTTGTATAGTTGTATTTGAATAGTGAAGACATGAAGAAGTAGTAATAGGATTGTGTTTTAGCTGTGTTAATAAGCAGTTAATATAAATATCGGAAGTATTAGTGAAATGTGTTGTGTTTTATTCTGTGAATCCAATGAGCGATTTTAAAGAGACACACCGGGTTTCCGGAAAATTCTATTGGAAATTAGAAAAGATAGAAAAAAACTAATTTCACGATTGGATTTGTTATCATGTTAGAAAATAAGATTAATTTTTTGTAAGGTTCTAGAACGTTCTGTTTTTAAATTTAAAAAGATACCGAAAAACAGACTTCACCATTGGATTTGTCATTAAAAAAGAAGCCTAGAATCCAATTTTCGACAGAGTTCTAGCCAAAATGGAGTAAACAAATAAAACGTTGGCTTATTTTATGCAACTTATAGAAAAAGGTCGCCTTAAAGAAGAACAAGAAGAGAAAGAACGGCGCCAAAAAGTTAGGCGTTAGCAAAGGCTTTAGAAATTAAAGCAGCTTATAGTAGTGAACATAACCCGATTCTCTCAATCCCCCCACTCCTCGACCTTGACCTTGACCTTGCTTCACCCCTCTTTGGCCCCGCCCACATGTCCTTGTCATTGACCTTGAAAGTGCACGTGTGCTTTGGCCTTGGCCTTGTGTTCAAGGTTGTGTGTGTGACCTTGACCTTGACCTTGGTGGAGACGACCTTGACTTTGTTGAAGGTCATCTTGGGTGTGTGACCTTGAAGATATGTTACGTGGTTGGGGGTGACCTTGAATGGTTTTATATAGAGTATGGGGCAGTTTCATTCATCAGTTGGCTCTGACTTGTATAGGTAGTACATGTGTTAATATTTGACAAATCATGGCATATGTTTGTGAAAATTGCGGTTCTAAGTTTACTAAGAGTTATAATATGAGACGTCATAAAAGAGAATCGTGTGCGGCGAGATTTAATGAAGTGCCTGGAGGAAAACGGCTCCGAATTGAAGAGTATACATCGACGATTCCCGTAATTAATTGCGCTACATGTAATGTAGATGTTCCAATAAATCATATGTCAGCGCATAAACGAACACAACAACATAAAAATAATTCATGTTTGCCGGTATGTCATGGTGTGCAACTCGTTCAATGTGCCTTCAAAAGAAGAATTGCAACCTATCGGGTTAGCAGTGATATGGAGCATTCCGATTACGTAATGTTCTTTGCAGACATTAAATCCAAGGTTGTGGAACTTGTTAATAATTTATTGCGTGTGCATCATGCTTTAAAAGTTAACATGACAGCTGTTGGCGAGTACATGCTTCCGTCACAAGAAATATTCAGTGAAAAATCCTTCAACACTGCTAATCAAATAATTAGTGTAGAAAGTGATTTGGATGCCGTTTACCATTCTTTCACCGAATCAATAAAAACGCAGGCGACAGAGTTCCAGGAGAAAGATTCAGGTATGGAAAAATCAAAACCCGATATATTAAACTGATTTTTATATATTATTTTTCTTGTTATAGGATGGGCTCTTGTGCGAATTTTATACTTGGAAGTTGGTATCAACAAGTATATGCCTATGGGTGGCTCATCATACATCAAGTTGCCGTGTTCTATTGAAAAGAAAGGAGCTGTCGTCAATGTGATTAACCAGGACGAATTTTGCTTTGCGTGGGCTGTAACATCAGCATTGTTTCCTCCAACAGCAGAGCCTTCACAGAAGACATCCTACCCCCATTTTTCTAGAGTGCTAAATGTAACAGGTATGGATTTTCCAGTAAAATTACGTGACATTAAAAAATTTGAGGAAATGAACAACATATCAATTAACGTATACGGTCTGGAATCTAAATATGAAAATAATGAAATAATACATGAAGTTATTGGTCCACTGAGGTATGCGTCAAAAAAGTTGGATAGGCATGTAAATTTATTGTTAATTACAAAAGACTGTAGTAGTAAAGATGGCGGTGAACATTTTTGCGATACGACTTGTTCAAAGAGTCATTATTGTTGGATTCGGGATTTATCACGTTTAGTTTCAAGTCAAATTAGTTGTCAACAACATAAAATATATTTCTGTGATGGTTGCCTCATTTATTTTAGTACACCGTCAGCTTTAACTTTACATCAAAGCTACGATTGTAACCACATTTTCACGCAAACACCCTCAGTGGATTTAAAAATCGATAAATTTGGAAAGAGTGTGCCGGAAAATATTTTAAAATTCGAGGGTATAGAAAAGCAAATGCGCGTTCCATTCGTGGTTTATGCAGATTTCGAATCTGTTTTAAAACCCATTGAAACGGTACAACCAAACCCACAAAATTCTTACACTGTAAAAAGTTTTAAACATGAACCATATTCTTTTGCTTATTTAATTAAATGCTCTTTTGACGACTCACTTTCGAAATTTGAGCTATTTCGGGGGAATAATGCAGCTCAAGTCTTTGTGGATCGTATCGAGTGTGATTTAAGGGCTCTATACAACACATATTTAAAAGACATTAAGCCTATGAAACCGTTAACGCCTGAAGAAAAAAGGGAGTTTAATGATGCTAAAATATGTGGTATATGTGAAGGCCCTTTTGAAGAGGGTGAGATTAAAGTACGAGACCACTGTCACATAACTGGTGCAAAAAGATTTGGTGCTGCACATTCCGTTTGTAATTTAAATTATAAATTACCCTCTTTTATCCCTATCATATTTCATAACTTAAGCGGCTACGACAGCCATTTATTTATAAAAGAGTTATGTAAATATGGGGATAAAATTGGTGTTTTGGCTCAAAGTAAGGAAAAGTACATATCATTTACCAAAAGCATTTATGTGCACGATTATTTTGATAGTAAATGTGGAAAAGTCAAGAGGAAATATTTAAAGTTGCGATTTATTGATAGTTTTAAATTTCTGTCAACGTCTTTGGAAAATTTAGGCAGCGGTTTAAACGACGACGATTTTATTGAAACGCGGAAACATTTTTCAAATATCAACCAATTTAATTTGATGCGTCAAAAGGGTGTTTTTCCCTATAGCTTTATTGACTCTATAGAAAAAATGGAAAATACATGTCTTCCAAGTAAAGATGAATTTTATGATAATTTACGGGAAGAACATATTAGCGATGAAAGCTATAGAAGAGCAAAAGAAGTATGGCGCTTGTTTGGGTGTAAAACTTTGGGGGACTATTCGGACGTGTATTTAAAATCAGATGTGTTGCTATTGTGTGATGTTTTTGAGCAATTTCGGAATAATTGCTTAAAATTCGATAAACTTGATCCAGCACATTACTATACCCTTCCAAGTTTATCATTTGATTGTATGCTACGTATGACTAAGGTAGAGTTAGAGCTCTTAACTGATATAGACATGATACATTTTTTTAAGAAAGGTATACGCGGCGGCATAAGCCAGTGTACAGAAAGGAAGCACATCGCTAATAATATTTTTTTACCAGACTATGACCCAACAAAACCTTCTTCATTTATAACATACCTTGATGCTACAAATCTATATGGTCATAGTATGTCACAAGCATTACCATATGGTGGTTTTCGATGGTTAAGCGAGCGCGAAATTCTGGATTTAAATATTATGGCTGTTGGTGATGATAGTTTACATGGCTACGTTTTGGAAGTGGATGTGCATTATCCGACTGAGTTGCATGATGCACATTCTGATCTTCCATTTCTAGTAGAAAATATCATACCGCCAACAGAAAACGCTAAATTACCGAAATTAATTCCCAATTTACAAGATAAAAAAAAATACATTGTACACTATAGAACTTTAAAACAAGCCATCGCCAACGGCTTAGTGGTAATGCAAACCCATCGAGTATTACAGTTTGAGCAATCAAAATGGCTAAAATCGTATATTGATTTTAATACCAATTTACGTAACAAGGCCACCACAAAATTTGCGAAGGACACTTTTAAATTAAAAAATAACGCGATATTTGGTAAAACTATGGAAAATGTGGAAAATCGAAAGGGTATAAAATTAGTAACACATTGGGAGAACAGTGTAGGCAGAAATGGAGCTAGAGCACTAATATCCCGCCCCAATTTCAATAGTAGCTCGATATTTACCGAGAACTTTGTTGCTATACATATGAATAAAGTTAAAATATTGTACAATAAACCAATTTATATCGGTTTTTCCATATTAGATATATCAAAGACTGTAATATACGATTTTTATTATAATTTTATTAAATCCAAGTTTGGCGATGATGCTTCGTTACTTTACACCGATACTGACTCGCTTATATTAAAAGTGTATACGGAAAACTTTTATCAAACTATATCAGAAAACCCCGAAAAATTCGATACATCAAATTACCCCGAAATTAATAATTTCAACATAATTAAAAGTAATTCTGTAGTTGGTAGAATGAAAGATGAGTTTCCTGGTGATCCGATAATAAGTTTTTATGGTACCGGCGCGAAGGCTTATTATGTAAAGTCCATTAATAATGAATTAAAAAAAGCCAAAGGTATCAAAAAATGTGTTATCGAGAAAGACCTTCATCAGGAAGACTACCAAAGAATTGTTGAACGGGGTGGTTTGATATTAAGAAAGATGAAGACATTTAGAAGTGAATTACATAACATTTATACCAACATAATAAATAAAGTAGCATTGTCACATAGCGATGATAAACGTTATGTAATTCCCAGTTCAACCAAAACTCTACCTTGGGGGCATGCAGACATAGATTTTTACAAAACAGACCCGGAAGAAAACTTGGCAAATTTAGTCACCGTGTTGGAATCATTTCTAAGTCAGGACAGCACGTAATCTGGAAAATCCATATTTCATTATTTGTATTGTTTTTATTATTTCTATTAAACATACAACATTAATATGTAACGATAGTATTGTAATTTTTTTTTTTTTTTTTTTTTTTTTTTTTTAAATAAAAAACATGTATTCATTACTTGATTGCTTTTTTATTGAACCTTTATTTTAAAATTATAAATATAATGAAGTGTCGACAAATAACAAACTGT
This sequence comes from Diaprepes abbreviatus, assembly GCA_034092305.1. NCBI lineage: Eukaryota > Metazoa > Arthropoda > Insecta > Coleoptera > Curculionidae > Diaprepes > Diaprepes abbreviatus. Next base: position 5,689,075 of record JASJET010000144.1, on the reverse strand, counting down.
AAAAGTTATTGTTGAAAAATTTGTCTAATAGTAAATTAAACGCACAGGTCTACGAGTAAGTGTTTAATGTGAAACAGGTTTGCTGACAAGATCCTCCATAGTCTTTTCAATTTTCAACATTCTAGAGTTAAGTTCATCACGCAGTTCGTCTTGCCTAAGTTCATATATTGCAATAACAGTATCATCAATGTATCCTCTAAGTTCTTGACCGGTTTCAATTAATTTCTTGCGTACGTAACCTTCAAGTTGGTTTCTGAATATATCTTTAATAACAATTGTTGAGTCATGTAAAGCTTTCTGCGTATCTTGCACACACTGAGCAAGGTTATTATCAACATAATTTCGTGTGGTCGCATCGTCTCCTTCAAGAGGTTCTGCTAAATAGCACAATCTTTTGCTTCCCATGTCGTAATCTCCATTAGGTGTAAGTTTAAAACCTATTCCTGAAGGACCTCGCATAAAGTTAAAATCCTTAAATTTTCTTTTGCGACCGAACTTATCAATAGTGTTTACTTCTGACATTGTTATGTGAGACTGATTTGAAACCATTAGATTTCACCCTAATATATGGTTCTATTTCATTAATAAACGGACTCTGCAGAAAAATATGGATTGCAAAACGTATTTTAGGTGATGTTTAATAAATACACATACAGATTCATTTTACTATTGTTTTATTGAAAAAAAATTAAAATATAACAAAAGATTGAGTTTACTTTTTATTATTAAAAAAAAATAAAAAAAATAACAAACAAAAAATTAAAAATTAAGAAATAAAATACATGTTAATTTCTTCTGTACAGGTAAGCTTCTTCTATGACCCAATTTCTTCTCTGGATGGCACGTTCATTAATGTCCTTGTTTTTAAAATAACCTTGACAGGACCAAAAAAAAATCCTTGAAAATTACAACCTCGAAAACGACCCTGACATTGACGGGTACTTTGACCTTGGCCTTGGCCTCGCATCTAACAAGTTTAGTACTATATTTATATGCTTCTTTAAAATAACCTTGACAGGGACAAAAAAAAAATCCATGAAAATTACAGCCCTGAAAACGACCCTGGTATTGCCGGTTACGTCGGCCTTGGCCTTGGCCTTGCATCTGACAAGTTTAAATATTATACTTAATGCATCGAACAAAAGGAATAAAGGCGGTGTAGTGGGGGAAATGGGCATAAAAGCAGACTTGCTGGCTCGAGCTCTTCACAGTTCGTCAGAACAGCAAACAGTACAGTGCTAAGAAAAAGTTAATTGTGTGAGTTTGAATATCGAAAATGTCTAGTGTACGGTCTCTTTTAGATGCTCTTGACGTGAGCTGCGGTTCACAGCAAGGCATGCTGGATAACATGAGTGGTTTAGAGGTGCTAAGTCCGGGGGTGTTCGAGAACTGGAATGGCGTGGAGCATGAAGATGCCGAAGACCGAGCCCTCAACGATGGTCGCGACGAGGAGTTGGTTCAGTCGGCAGCGCAATTCCTGGAATGCTGGACGGAGGAGAAAGAGCCAAAAATTAATGTGATTAGTGATGTGGTTGTGCGAAAAGCATCGCGGCCTAGGGAATCTTCTCCGAAAGCGTCGAAACTGCAAAAGCTCTTGACTATGCGGAAGTCGGAAATCGCCGATAAAAAAACATTTTATTCGGCGATTAAAGGTGTGGGACAAGGGAAGAAGAAAAAGTTTAACTTTAAGCGTCCCTCCACCCCTGTTCCATTACCCGACTTCCTAAAAACAGCACCGCAAGAGCCACTGTCAGTAGAAGTGGAAGTCATAGAAGGCCCCGATGGACCAACACCACCAACGCCACCAACACCGGCCAGCGTCGAGAATGAAATAGTGTCGGAGGTGAAGTCTTCCCCAGCGCCAGCGCCACTGTCGCCGATATTGGGGTGCCGGAAACCCATGAAGAAGCGGTTTAAGCGGTGTTTTGAAGGCGATGAAGTTTCCGCTGCTTCGTCGTCGTCGTCGTCGTCATCGTCTTCACCAAATAAAACCGCGTCTTCTTCCGAGCCATCACAACCGGAGTGGGTCGAAGACTTCACCAACTCTCAGAAGACCAAATTGACTGACATTTATACCATGAAAAAACGCTTAGTGAATGAAGTGAACGAGTGTGCCAGTGACATTATAGAACTTGAAAAACAATTAGGGATAAAAAAGGTGAAATCTGCGCGGTTAAAAAGACAATTAGAGGACTTTAATAAATTATGTAGTAGGTGTTAGGTAGTTGTAGATATTAGCTTTTAATTTATAGTATTAAGTTTGTAAATATATATATATATATATTGTAGTTAATAAAAAAGTGTTTGATCAAATTTTTTATATTTTATAATGAGAATAAAAATGACTTGAAAATTTATTTTTGTGTGTTATTTCATATAGGCCCTGTCCCACATAATATTAGGTAATAAAAAAAAAAAAAAAAAAAAGTGAATAATCCACTAAAACTACGCAATAGCAATAGTTGTAAATATTTTCTGATAATATTTACAAGTATGCTAAAACATGGTTCGGTTTATGAAGTTAAGGTTCTGTCGCCAGAACTTCTAATACTTTGTATCTCAATATTGTATGTTTTTATGAAAAAAACATAAAATATTGGTTACAAAGTATTATAACCAACTAAAACTACGATCAAATTATTTTGTGGTCCTGAAAAGGACCGTTTGGTTTTAAAACATGCGACTCTTTTATTGAGTTGTGGAGTCGCACGGCCCGTCATCATCATCAGCGGGGGTGGCGGTGCTGTCCTCTGTGTATTCGATGATGAACCGCCAAAGTTCATCCCATCTAGGATCGTTCGGCTCCCACTCCAAACAATTCTCTGTGGTAGAATCTACCACAGGGCATTGGATGGGTTGTTGTTGTTGTTGTTGTTGTTGTTGTTGAGTCCCTGACATGTTGAACTAAAATGATTGTAATAAGTATTGATGGTCGTATATATAGAGACAAATTAATGGTGGGGGGTGAAAACAAATGTCATATTACGTATTGAGACCAAAAGTTGTTTGTGGTCTCAAATACGAACGAACGATTTAGCTGGGTTCCACCAGCACTTAAAGTTTTAATACTTTGTATCTAATATTGTATATTCTATACATACAATATTAGTAACAAAGTACTAATATGTACTAAAACTACGATCAAAGTATTTTGTGGTCCTGAAAAGGACCGTTGTTGTGTGCCCTTAAAAAGGGCCAGGGAGAGTGTGGGGCTTATGGTGCCCCATCCTCGCTGGTCGACCACCAGCTTGACGAATCGCAGGGGCCTTGTGGGTCGTCGGGTGTTGGTGATGCTGGAATTTCCAGCACCGCATCTTCCGTCGAGTCCGGCTCTGGCTGCGGCGACGGAGTTTCGAGTCTTTGTAAGACCCAATCACCCGCGTCGTCTAATTCCACTAGACCCGGATCATGGTCATATACTAGCGGAATCGGCTCATCCAAGTCGTCCCAACGTAGGACGTCAATTTCAAAATCCACCTCGTCGTCGTCGTCGAAGACTTGCAGGTCTCCAACGTTGTCGGCTACGGTGTCATCACTAAAGATGGATGAGCCTCGGCTGGCGGGTCTTTCTTCCTCCATGTTTATCGTATGAGGGTTGATGAATATATGACTGTGTAACTGACCCAGTCTCATATATATAGAACTACCCCCACCCCACCAACGGATTCTAAATGTTATGTATTGGTGAGAGCTTATAGAATTATTGATTTTTTTCAAAAACTTTAAATAAGGAATTAGATTTGTTTAGACAATAAGACTTATTCTTAATATTTTGTGAAGAATACATTACAAAAAAAAAATAATAGAAACCTTGTTTGAACTGTTAACATTTTCATAGGTTCTCAAGCATATAACTTGGCACTTAAGCTACGAGACAAATCGTCGTTAAACGAATATCTCGCCCCATAAGTGACGATTACTAAACTACGATCAAAATATAATGTGGTCCTGAAAAGGACCGTTTTTGTGGCCCTAAAAGGGCCTGGGGGGAGGGTGGGGTGCCTACCGTGGAGTAATACCCAACGATATTAACACCGACCTAGGTGCAGCCCTTGGTCTTCTCATTGGCGGCACCGTCGTCGTCGCTGGTGGTGTCGGCGTTGCAGGCGGTGCCGAAGGTGCCGCTCCTGGTGCGGTACCCCCGCACTCCTCACACTTGCATATTTTGCCGGGCACGAATGGCCTGACAATGCCAATGATCCTTTTTGGTATATCTTCCATCTTGCCGATCGAATGTGTAATGATGAAATAATTCTAATACCGGCCTCTATATACATTCAAAAAGTTGGAGGGGGTAAGGTGGAGTGCATATATGCATTATATAAGTTTGAGAATAATATGATTTTATAACTCACCGTATCTCTGTTATGGATACAAACTACCCCCCTCCACTTTTCTAGCATATAGTACTAGACTTTCTCTACATTTTTTTCAAATAAATTTTTTTGATATTTCTAACCATTACTTTCCTACATATTTACATGTGCCGCGTAGCGCGTTAGCGCGGAGCAGGCACACAAAAAAAAAAAAAAAAAAAAAAAAAAAAAAAAAAAAAAAAAAAACCCTCCCCTACAACTTCCGCATACTCCCGTTCGGCGCTCTAGCCTCCTAACTCGAGAATTTCAATTTTTTCATCTAAATTTTTTGTCACTTTTAAGATTTTCCAAATTTTTTTTTCACCATTGTATTCTACTCAAAATTCTAGGTAATTAAAGTGCTTTTATTTTTTCTCTATCTTGAACGGTTCCCGAGCTACAGCGCTTTAAAAAATCCAAATTACTAACTTACTATAACCCTTTTCTTAAAATTTCATCTTTCCGAATTTTGAAAAGTACTACCATATGTAGAAAAAAATTCTCTTTCTAATTTCCTAATATCATTTTGCTCCAAAACTTCAACTTTGGCGCGCATTCACCATTTTTCAATTTTTTTTTGAAAAAAAATTTTTTTACGTTTTTACTATCGAGAAAAATGCTTGCTTATAGTACTCGATTTCCTCTATAATTTTTTCTTATAACTTTTTTCCCTATTCCTAACCGTTACTTTCCTACAAATTTTCTAAATCGTTGTTTTCATATTGCTGCCCTAAAAATTTTTTCTTGTGTTATTTAAGCTCTTTTTTCCACTTAATAAACCACCATTTTCTAAATTCCCGTACTCTTTTCTTAAAGAGCGGGCTTTTCCGCCAGCTTTTTTTTTTGGTTGGGTTTCAAATAAATATAAAACTACTACTTTACTCATTACAAATTTATTGATTCAAGAACATTATTTTGTGTTACATATAATAGATACATTAAAATATAGATTTATTGGTCACCGAACCGTTTAATACATTATAACTAAAAAATGAGTCGTGAATAACTAATGCGTACACTTTAGTGTCTTTGGGGAATTTATTCTTTCTCGTTTGGAACTCCAATTTTACATCCACTGTCGATGAGTTAATCGCCTCTGGTTGATGACTGCAATTGATAATAAAAACGGGGTTTTTCATATATTCCGCGAACGTTATCATCGGATCGTTTATCTCGCGCCCGTAGTAACTGCTTTGGAAGTTTTCGTAATTGTAATAGGCTGCTGCGTACAGTTTCTTGGCGAAATCTAAATTCCATCTTTCGTATGGATAAACGGTTGAATTCAGATACAGTCTAATGTCGCATACGTCGGCGTGGGTAAACTGGGTTGCGTTTTTTTCTTTCTTGTCGCAATTATTGCTGTCTTGAAACCCGACGATTATATAGCGCGGTCTTTCCAGACTTGTACTCGTTCTCAAGGCCCACACGTCGGAAGATGTTTGCCTTAAAGCTGGTAATTCGTACAGATCCCATTTACGATATGCCATTTGAATACTGGCATTGTTTCCTCCTTTATTAATGCGAGACAGTATTTTCAATTTTTGCTTGTCGTCTGGAATGATGTGACGAATTTTCCATTCGATTTTGTCGATACTAATTTCTGCCTCTACTTCGCCGACGTAACAATTGGTAAAAGTGCGAGCTATAATCATAATAAGCTCTTGTTTTACGTTGAAAACACCTTTTGCGTAATCTTCGGCGAATCCCATAAGATATTTTAAGGGTAATTTCCCGGAGAATACGTTACTTGCCGTGTCTACGATATCTTGGTTTGCTTCGTCGAGACCCCATCCGCACGTCATGAGAGATCTTTGTTGCAAACTTCCGAATGAAACCATGGTTTTTAATGTCGTCGTAACTCCAGGTTTACGAACCACGGCGACCTGCTCACCTCCCATCTCGTAGCGAATTTCATCGAACAAAAATGCGAGGGCATTATTTGATAAAAAACATCTTTTCGTTGCGTCTATGGGTTTAAATTTTCCTTCGATATATATGTAACTTTCGGCGATATCAAGTATAATATCTTGAAAATTAATGGGGATACGGACTTCATCCGAATTGTTGAATGATGGAGATCCGTATGGTTTATACGTATGCTCTTCTAGACTAATAATGGAATTGTCCAAGATGGGCTCGGAGAAAACCTCTATTTTATCGCTGGTGGTGGAAATCATTTTCGCACTTTAAGACCGATTGATTTTAAAAATTTATAGTCTTCGGCAGATAACTGTTGAGATGTTTGTGATCTAACGTCTGGACGACGACTAACCTTGACGTTAACTCTTCTTTTACTTTTATTATGTTTCGGCGGTTCCCCCATCTTAGTCGACAGCACACACAATTGACGATTGAAGCAAAAACCCATTTTTATGAAAGTTTCTTCAGTTCCAATTTCACGATTATTTTCTCGCCTTGAAAATTGATTAGATCACCGCTATCGTCCAAGATGCGAAGAGTAATGTTGTCGATAAACTGACGTCCTGCCGGCATTAACGGCATATAAATATTATTTTGTGGTTCTTTACTGATTTTGTAACCGGGCTCCACGTCGATATCGAATTCGAACAAGGTATGACCTTCCACCGAATTCATATATGCTCCGGAAATTATATTACAATCTACGCGTATGATGCGTACTTTCATTATTTCCACCATCTCGGTTGATTCGTGCTTTTTGTCTCTTTTTAACACTGTATGATTAAATCCTAACATTTTACCGATACTCGCCTCTCCCCGGAAATCTATAGTATATTGGGATTTCAGTTCACATTTCAGCGTATTATTATTAGCGACCAAGTAAAAGATTCCATCGTTCTTTTCTTCAGTTGAAAGCCTCAAAGCCTCCAACATAGCTTTACCTATCTCATCTATTTCATAGGCCCCAGGTGGAATCTGCAATTGTATCGGCTCGGTGGTGTAACCCTCCTTCATGTAGGCAAACTTATTGTTGCTTTCGTCCACATTAAAAATTGAATTGTATGTGTAAAATCCCAGCAATGCCAGACCATATTTGTTTTCTCTATTTAATTCGACTGGTGGATAAAAATCGGCGCTTAAGACGCTCGAGTGTCCTGTTAGTGTGAACGTATAAGACATGACTAACCATTAAAACATCACACATCTCGGTTTTATTCTTAGCGGCAACATTTAAAAAGATTCATCGTCACACCTTTTCTCACTGCATTAGATAGTGATGTTTTTATGCTATTTTCTGCTTTTATGCGCACATCGCTGATTTTGCAATAACAACAAAATATTTTTCTAGCCGTAAGATCCTCATCAGTCATAACCTCGTTTAAATTGCTGCTGCTGCTGCTGAAATAATGTTTGCAACCGCACTGATATTTTAATATATCGATATCGCTTTTAAGGTGCTCCGGCAACTTTTCCCAAACGAATGGAATTTCATTTGGGGCTAATGCAATCATTACTTCCTTGGGCATGTTTTCTAACTGTTTCACGGTCATTTTCCTTAATCCACCGGCTAGATGAAATGCTTTCAGTGATTGCAACATTTTAGTATAGTTATTGCGATCCATTTGCGGTGTTAATGGTGACGATGATGATGATGACATCTTTTACGCTGATGATTCGACAAGAAACTTTAAGCACAAATGTCCACACCAGACTGTTCCAAAATCCTGCTGACGATCGTATGTATAGTAAATAATTTTTGATGGTTCCGATCCCGTTTGTAGATATCGTACCAATTCGATCGGTGGGGGTAAATCGCCGAAGCTGTCATAATATGTTACTTTAGAATTATTTTTTCTATAAGCTACCCAATGAGTCCCTGCACCACGCGTACTATCCAAATTCACTATTGCTGCTTCGTAACGTCGAGGACCTTGTCTAGGTAATAAATCCCTCATATAAACGCCTCGAAAGTGTCCTATTCTTTTCTTTTTGGCATATTTTTCTATATCGATGTTAGATAGTGGTCTTCGAGGTAGGGATTCAATTAGTTTTTTGATCTACGATTTAAAAATAATCCCATACCTTTACGATATGGCTTTAGAAACAAACCATTTCCTTTCGATTTTAAATACAGGCCGGCACCGGTTTTATCTTCGCTGCTTTTTTTTACTGCTTTTATGGCGCGCACAATTCCCGCTGCCCCACCGGCTAATGAACCCAAAGCTGATAACCCGGCAAAAATTGGTATTAATGGTAATATTCCACCAGTTTTAGGAATCGGTATTATTCTCGGTGTACGAACCTTCCTTTTGCCACCTGCCGCTTTTACCGATCTACGTGCTGCCGACAGAGCTATTTTAGATGCATTCATGACATTTTTTTCCAACACATTTTTACTTCCGGCTTTTAATAATTCCCTTCGAACTGCTTGTCGAATAGCTGTTCCGAAACTGGCTTTCCGAACATGTCGATTTTTATTAACACCTTTCCTTTTTGTATGACGCGTGCCTTTACTAGATGTTTTTTTTGTTGATAATGATGATGATGGTACACCCATACCAAAACGTTGTTTTCCTTTCATAATGTTTGTAACTAACCAAGCTGCTGTTTTTTCACCTAAACTGGAATCTTTCGATTTTACTCTATTCCAAGCACTTTGTTCGAGCTCGTAATCCGCTCGATGTCTCACACTTATGTTGTCTTTATTATGTAAATAGGCTAAATCGTGTTTTTTGCATGCGGCATCCAAAGGATTAATGCCTGGATCACCTCTTGTTACACGTTTTATTACTTTTGTTCCGGGTCCGCAATATTGATAACCAGGAATGTGTACCTCGAATGGTAATTTATTTATTAACGAATTCACAATACCGTATCCAGTTTTGTTGGAAACGTGAGACCGTCCACTTCGTTTGACGCTCGGCATCTGAATGACAGTTTTTGTGAAAAATTGCCTATAAAATATCAAATTTTCCTAAGATGCGCGTTATCGATCTTAAACAAAAACTTCCTATTGACAATCTCGATGAAAAAGTCGGACTTGGATTTGAAAAGAAGATAATGAAGAGACACGGTCCTCTACTTCCTTCCTCTATTCGCGGCCTGTTAATTGGTCCATCCAATTGTGGAAAAACTAATGTCATGATTTCGCTGCTTACACACCCCCTTGGGCTACGTTTCGAAAATGTCTATATTTACTCGAAATCTCTGTATCAACCGAAATATGAGTATTTAAGGAAAATTTTAGCGCCCATCAAAGGTTTAGGCTACTATGCCTTTAGTGATTCCAGTAATATTGTGGTACCGTCCGATGCAAAACCAAACTCTATATTTATCTTTGATGATGTTATATGTGAAAAACAAGATGTTATAAGATCGTACTTTAGCATGGGACGTCATAAAAATATCGACTCCTTTTACCTAGCGCAAACATATTCGCGAGTGCCTAAACAGCTTGTGCGAGACAACGCCAATTTTATTATTATGTTTAAACAAGATGAGTTGAATATGAAACACATATTTTCCGACCACGTTTCACCGGATCTAACTTTTACTCAATTTCAAGAAATGTGCTCAAAATGTTGGGATAATAAGTATGGATTTTTAGTAATTGATAAAGACAGTGATGTGAAATCGGGAAGATACCGCAAAGGATTTGATAGCTATATATTACTGTAATAATAAGGGAAAATGCTCATTTGATTGTTGAAACGTCCTTTGTTAACATCATGAATAACGCGATCGACTTAAAACGTAAACTAGTGGAAGCTACCAATGCCGTCAGAAAAAAATTTAAACAAATTAAAGCGGCTAAAGAGTTTAATGTTGTGGAATTGGAAAAGTTTTACGAACCCATTTCTAAGCCGTTGACAACTATATCTGATGTGGTTAAGCAACGTCAGCAGCAGCAGCAGCAGCAGCAACAACAACAGCAACAACATTATCCAGCTACAAAGTCACATAGTCTCAGTACATCAGTGCAGTCGACTCAAATATCAGGTTTTCCCCAACCTACACATTCCTTTCAAACCTCCACACCTATTCAGCAGCAGCAGCAGCAGCAGCATCGCATTTCAAAAGAAGATATTAGCCAATCGGTGTTTGATACACCCTCAACTTCAACTAATACATCTCTCGCATCCGCTGACACCACAACTTCCGATACTTTAAACGCACACCTGAAAGGATTACGTTCGAAACCATCTCTATACGATACTGTATATGGTGTACGTTTTGGTTCAAAAACAGATAACAAAAATTTTATTGGTAATTTAGAGGTGCGTTTTCGAAATGGAAATATTGTCTTATACAAAAAAGGGAAAAATATTGCAGAATATGGTGGATCACCGGCACTTTATGATTTGTTATTTCTTAAAACACCCCCAAGTGTAGGCAAGGAACAACAACAATTAAGTGATAATGTACTTTCAACGTACAAGGAAATTTTGGAATCAACGAATGCTGTCTACAACAATTTTAAAAAAAGTGATGGTTTACGGGAGACCAGATGGAACAAATATTTGCGAATTATTAAACCTCTGATAATGGGCACAAAATTAGGTGGTACTATTACAAGAAAAAATCTCTCGGAAAAACTACAGTTACCCACAAACAAGAAATTATCTTCGAAAAAATTTCAATATGTCTACTGGAACAAAGCTAAAGAGTTGGTGGATCGTTTACGTTTGTTGTGGAGTTCCAAAATGGCCGGTCACACTGGACACGAAAATGAAATTATGTCAATCATAGAGGAATTACGAGAAGAAGATATAATATATTAAGCTCAATATTTAATGATATTATTCAGTTCTTCCTTCGATCTGAAACCTTTAGTATTACTAATAATATGGAGCCCAGTCTAGAAAAAATCAAGATTGTTAATGAACTACATAGAACGGCTAGAAAAAATTTTGTAAGACGGCGCACGATAATAAAAGGATACAGAGATTTGTGGCAAATTGATTTGGCTGAAATGCAACAGTATGCTGATGAAAACGATGGTTATCGTTATATTTTAGTCTGTATAAATTGTTACTCGAAATTTGTCTATACCAAAGCCATAAAAAACAAGACTGGTATAGAAGTTACTAATGCGATGAAAAGCATCATTGAAGAGGCATCATATACACCAATAAATCTGCAAAGTGATCAAGGAAAGGAGTTCTATAATACAAACTTTCAAGCCCTGATGAAAAAATATAATATAAATCATTATTCCACTTACAGCACAAAGAAAGCTGCAATTGTTGAGCGAGTCATAAGGACTTTAAAAAATAATTTATATAAACAATTCTCGACAAGAGGATCTTACAAATGGATACATATATTATCGGCAGTAACAAAAACCTATAACCATTCGAAACATCGCACCATTGGAATGAAGCCTGCAGACGTGCAAGAAAAAACACATATTAAAGCATATGATTATTTAAAAATTGTACCTAAAAAATTTAAGTTTTCCATGGGTGACATTGTGCGTATTAGCAAGTACAAAAGCTTATTCGAGAAAGGATATACGCCCTCTTGGTCAACCGAATTGTTTAAAGTTGTAAAAGTTAACGTTACAAATCCACCTACTTACTTGTTGGAATCGTTAGAAGGTCAGCCTATAAGAGGGTGTTTTTACGAATCAGAACTACAAAAAACAAGCAGTCCTGACGTTTATCTAGTAGAAAAGGTCCTTAGACAACGCAAGAAAAATCACATCGAACAATTATTTGTCAAATGGCTAGGATTTCCCAACCACTTCAACTCTTGGATAGATAAAGCTAATATTGTTTAAATAACATATTGTATGACTATATTTTTTATTTAAAATGTAAAATAAATAAACAATATATTGTAAAATAAAGTTTTTTATTTCAATCTTCATTATTAAAAACAATGACAATAAAACATCATACACATAAATAACATTTCAATATTCTTGGAGGGAAGGTCCAATTCACCGACGACTACGACGTTATCTTCAAGGCTATGCCACTCGGAGTGCGTTCTCCTATTCTTTAACCTGCTTTTTTTAGATTTTTTTTGAAGTCGAGTCGTACGACAGTGCGCTTAATGAGTCATTTAAAGGCTGATGATAGAGTATTTTCTGCATAACTTCAATTTTTGTTTTAAGCTCGCTATTATTTTTGTATATCATGGGGAGGACATCCTTGTTAAATATGTCACATATTACAGCTGCAAAATTGTAAAACTTTCTATTAACAAAGTGTTTTGTCACAGCATCGTCATCATCTTTAGGTTCGCCTAAGTTGGTTATGATTTTTCCACCCATATCATACTGCCCATCCGCTGTAAGTTTAAAACCAACCCCTTGTGGCCCAGATAATATATGATATTTTTCATTATATTTCTGACGACCAAATTTATCAATTGTGTTGTTTCCTCGACTCATTTTCAATCTTTACTAAACTATTTTATTTTTATTTGCCCTACTTATATTAAATATTTCAGCTGAGAAAAAGAAACACTGACTATGATCTACTGGGTTGGTATGTTTATAAAAGAAATAAAATAAAACTGTGATTGTAACAGATATTTATTTACAGTTATTTAATTGCACAAATACAAAAATTATAAAAAATTAATTTTCCATGTCTTCGTTTTCGTTGCTCAAAATTCTATCCCATCCGACACTATTTCGATCGTCAACGTCTTGGGCTGTTGCTGTTGCAGAAACCAATTCATATTTTGCAGCAAGCTCACCTGGTAAATGTGGAATATTGACGAGGTATTCTTTTAATTCTTCTTCAACCATTTCAGCACAAAATGTATCCATGTCTATGGAACCATATAAAAATTTGTCGCACAAGTGTGCCCCAGCCATAAAATTGATTGTATCCCTGATCTCGTTCTTATATTGATCTTTGGTTACATCAATATGCGACCAATCATTTACGCTATCTAACATATCGTGAGCCCTATTTCTTAATTCTCTCCCCAACCAAAATATGTATCTATCTACACATTCGTTGGCGGTCGTCGTCGTCGTCGTCGCATCAGCAGACATCTTTAACAGAAATAATGAACACGCGTAAGTATTCTGACATGTGCAACTATATTTTAAATTTAATTACATCCTTTTTTTCAAACAATTTACATACAATTTACTCCAATGAGCCAAAACGTAATAATGTTCGAGTATTGTTTCCAAAAACTCTAGTGCCCTGTCCCAAATAAGTTAGAGTGTATTTATCTTTAGTTTTACTCATAATATCTACAATATCGTCAGGTAGTGTTTCGGCCACACGTTTTGGTAAAAAAGTCTCAAATGTGCTATTATCACCGTCATCGTGTAAAGCCACTAAAAGAGTTTTACCAAATCGTGTAGTCATTGAAACCATCTTTACAATTTTATACACTTTGCCTACAATCATTTCGGTAACCTTTTTTTTCTCTAAAACCTCGAAATCTTTGCTAAACATTTCATTAATTTCATCTAGAGTTTCTTTTGCAATACTCATTATTGAAAAAATGGTATATAAATCCAAAAATTACCGTGAATATAAAAGCACTTTCAGAACACTACACGAACACAATATTTGATGTTTATGCCACTGATATCTGCGACTGTTTGAAGTCACTTCTTCTCCCACGAACTTTTATAGCGAGGTTTCAAGGTCGAATTGTAACAATGGTGGGGGTAGCTTAACGATAGAAATAGTGGGAGGAGTATTCAAGGTCAAATGACGTCACACATTTAAATTGGTATAAGGATAACTTCAAGGACAAAATATAATGAAACAAATAACTACATTTTATGTACTTTATTCATTGATTTTTTTCTGCCATTCTTCTATGCGTTTAACATTATCACCTAAACCTAATTTCCTTAATTTGTTCAATAATAAGTGTTTGTTTTTATTTCTAAGAAAATTCTTACAAACTATACTAGCTAAAAGACACACTTCGGCATGGTCCATATACTTAAAAAATACACTAAAGTCCTGAGCCTCCGAATCTTGCATTTCATATGCGTAAAATTCCGAACCGGCTGCAGAAATTAGAAATTCCTCGTACATTTCTCGCACTAAACTTTCCATATTAACTACTACTACGTTAAACTTAAGTCCTACACTCTAATTTCATCTAACACAACCGGATCTGCAATGAACCTAATCAGTTTTTCCAAACAGTCACTAAACCCCAACTTTTTTATCTCACGAACAAAGTCTTGTAAATTTATTGTTTTGCTGCAATATTTACGACATGCATTCGCAGCCTTTTCATATTCATAAGCCAAATCACAATAGCGCGACGCCCATTCTGCTCGACTTTTCATTGCATCATTGAAATAATTATTAGCCGTTTCAGTGAACTCATCGCCCAATTTTTTTACTGTCTCTTGCAAAGCACTATTCATATTATTCACTCATTTTTACATTCACGACACTTTTTTATTGCTGGTGGTGGCCCATCTATATGATGACGATATATTTGTTCATAGTGAATGTAACAGGGTAAGCTTAACTGTAGTTCCTTGTTACACCGATATGACGCTGGCAGCTTATCCCAAATTTGCCGTAAACTCAGCGTATCAACGCAAGTTTTTAAATATTCGAGAGGAAAAAATGCTAGATCCTTCTCTTCAAAATCACACAAACTTTTTAAATTACTCTGATATAAACAAATTACTCTGCCGACTTGCTCTATAATTTTTTCTTTAGATAGTTCCGTATCTGACATTTCACACTGAATGAATGCAAGTAGACTCACACAATTTATAGAACAATTTGCAAGGTCAAAATCATTTCAAGATCATCCCACACTATTACAATGCACAAATAACTACTTCAAGGTCACACACCCAAGATGACCTTCAACAAAGTCAAGGTCGTCTCGACCACGGTCAAGGTCAAGGTCACACACACAACCTTGAACACAAGGCCAAGGCCAAAGCACACGTGCACTTTCAAGGTCAATGACAAGGACATGTGGGCGGGGCCAAAGAGGGGTGAAGCAAGGTCAAGGTCAAGGTCGAGGAGTGGGGGGATTGAGAGAATCGGGTTATGTTCACTACTGCTTATAATGATGAAAATAAGAACTGTTACTATGGAAGAACACAAGGATTCACCGATCCAAGCAATACAGACAATGTTTTCTGAAATTCTTAAGAAACCAGACACGAGAGGTGATTCTTCACATTATGGGAGAAATCAGGAGGAACTAAACATGAGAGGTGATACTTCACGTTATAGAAGAAACCAGGAAGAACTGAACACAAGAGGTGATATTCCACGTTACAGCACAAACCAGATCAGGTGTTATCGATGTAGATAAACTAGACACACGAGAAGGGACTGTCGAGTGGAATTAAGAAAGCAAATAAAGTGTTTCAGACGTAGACGGACTGGACACATGAGAAAGTTAGTTTTCTAAGAAAACAATTTTTGTATCTTGAGAAATGTATGGAAAGTTAATTATTTTTTATTTTTAACTTAAAATAAGAATATATTTGATAAAAATTAAACTTATTTTTGTTTTAAATTAAAAATTTCATAAGAAAAAACAGAATAAAATGGTAATTTTAAATTTATATAAATATTTTCTTACCATATTGAATTAAAGCAATGAGCAGAAATTTCTTGTATATGATTGCCTGTAAGGCAATTGTAATAATATGGACGAAATAAATCCCGAAAAAACACAATACAATAAAAATAGCTATTAAAAAGATGATTATATACAAAATAGTAACACATTGGACATAAAAATGTAACCATTTCAAAAATTTTTAAAAAATAAATTTACTAACTGTGTGCTTTCTGAAGAGTGAAAATGAAATGGGATTTTTTACTAAACATTTAAAACGCAGTGGTTGTCTATTGAAAGTCCTGTTTTGATTTGCATAATACAAAGTAAATAATAGCACTTAGCGGTTCCTGGTGAGTACTTAAATGCATGAAATTCAGATTGTTTGACTTTCACATAAAAGCTGATACAATCTAGGTAATGATTGTATTATTTGCAATGAGATAACTAGATAACTGGAAATTACGTGATTCGAGTCATCAATTTATTTATATTACAAAGTAATACTAATTTTTAAAATAATTCATTGCTTTGCAAATATTATTTCTTCTTTAGAAGCACTTAAAAAATCTGTTTGTTTAATGAATAGATTTACATAATTTGTGGCTATGTTTGTTATTCGATGTCATCTACTATAGAAAAGAGGAAAAATCTTAAATATAAATAGACATATCGTGGCAGAACGTTTTAATATCTGTTTTTACAGTGTTGTCTGAACTATTTTCTATTTGGTAAGTATTATCATTTTTTGATGTTTTGTTTTTTAAATTGATATTACATATTTATATATTCAAGTTTTTATTCTTCAGATAACAACAAAAAAATATTTCAAGAAGTTACGACCGTTGACAAAGTATTGTACACTAATTTAGATTTTAATTTTAATGAAAAAAAAAAACAATATGGGACAAACTACGACCACCAAATTTTAAATTTATTATATCGTATTTGCACACATTTATTACCAAATCAAATTTGCTTGTTTATGGGAAGTTTTGTTGCACATTTATTGGGTCGTATTGAGGACTTTGGATTTCTTAATTTGTGAATAGATATAGATAGGCAACATACTTTTAATAAAATGCGTAATATTCTAGATATAATAGTATGGGGAATTCAAGTACCCAGTTATGGAAAAACAGGGTTTGAAAATAGTTATTTTTTTCATTGGAGATCTGACCATTTTCATGTTTCTTTAGTAATGAATGAAGATTTGGTTCTTAAAATTCATTTTGTAAGGGAAAAAAATTCAAAACTTTCAATGGAAGAAAATATAATAAATCAAGTGTTAGGGACTCAATACAATAGTTTTATGACTCAATACGATGCTTTTAAATGTGCATAAACATTTTTAAATTAAAAATTTTATATTTGGGCTTTTAATATTGGGGCAATAGCCACAGTCTAATACCTGGTATTAAAAATTTTCAACCTTAATCATTAAAAATGTTGGCTTTGAAAGTTATTATGGATCAAAAAAGTTTAGATCCACGTTATGGATATTTGGAATGGTAATTTTGTGTGCATTTATTTTATAAGTTAATTTATATTTATTTAATAAGTCAATTTTTTAAATTTTTCTTCTTTAATTTTTGCATATAATTAGTGTACAATAGTAGCAAAAATGTCCACCACTCCATCAACTATAATGTTTGTGTAAATGTGAAGGACAAAGTAGAGCTACCACTAAAAATGGCGTTGGTTGTAATGAAACAAATATTTCAGTAAGTGTTATTTAACATTACTTTTATCTTTTAAATCTAAAAATAAAATAAATTTAAAAATTATTTATTTGCAAATCTTTCAATGTATATTTTACTCCTCTGTTCAATATTTGCTATTTTTTGAAAAATAATTTCAAATTCTCTGATTTTTCGTTCAAAGCGAAGTCTGTCAAGATAATACATTTCATAATTGTTTTTTCGAGTTTGTCTATATGCAAATTGCTATTTAATTAATAAATGACATCGGTTCTTATTTTCACTAATACACACGGATTTTTTCATAGTTTAACATTTTAATTAATAATATTATGTATATTAAACAAAGGTTAATACAATTTTTAAAATATTTTTAAACATTTCTCTAATTTATCTTTTTATTTAAATTATTTCAGATTTGGAGTCAAAGAAATTAATTTAAAAGGGAATAAAATATTTATTAACCTGTCCTATTCACAGAAGACGAACACCTTACAGAAAAAATTCGGGAATTTACCAATACATTATCTGCGTGCAAAGTTTGAAGATGAAGAGCAATATTTGCTTTTCGAAAATACAGTGAAAAAATTTAACTTTAATTTGGATGATGAGACGTATGAATTCCATCAACCTGCGAAAAAAAAATAATAATGAAATAAGTATGAAAAATCCGTATGTATTAGTGAAAATAAGAACCAGTGTCATTTATTAATTAAATGGCAATTTGCATATGGACAAGCTCGAAAAACAATTATGAAATGTATTATCTTGACAGACTTCGCTTTGAACGAAAAATCAGAGAATTTGAAATTATTTTTCAAAAAATATCAAATATTGAACATAGGAGTAAAATATACATTGAAAGATTTGCAAATAAATAATTTTTAAATTTATTTTTTTTAAGATTACAAGATAAAGGTAATATTAAATAACACTTACTGAAATATTTGTTTCATTACAACCAACGCCATTTTTAGTAGTAGCTCTACTTTGTCCTTCACATTTACACAAACATTATAGTTGATGAAGTGGTGGACATTTTTGCTACTATTGTACACTAGTTATATGCAAAAATTAAAGAAGAAAAATTTTAAAAATTCACTTATTAAATAAATATAAATTAACTTATAAAATAAATGCACACAAAATTACCATTCCAAATATCCATAACGGGGATCTAAACTTTTTTGATCTATAATTGCTTTCAAAGCTAACATTTTTAATGATTTAGGTTGAAAATTTTTAATACCAGGTATTAGACTGTGGCTATTGTCGCTAATATTAAAAGCCCAAATATAAAATTTTTAATTTAAAAACGTTTATGCACATTTAAAAGCATCGTATTGAGTCATAAAACTATTGTATTGAGTCCCTAATATTTGATTTATTATATTTTCTTCCATTTAAAGTTTTGAATTTTTTTCCCTTACAAAATGAATCTTAAGAATCAAATCCCCATTTATTACTAAAGAAACATGAAAATAGTCAGATCTCCAATGAAAAAAGTAACTATTTTAAAACCCTGTTTTTCCATAACTGGGTGCTTGCATTCCCCATACTATTATATCTAGAATATTACGCATTTTATTAAAAGTATTTTGCCCATCTATATCTATTCACAAATTAAGAAATCCAAAGTCCTCAATACGACGCAATAAATGTGCAACAAAATTTCCAGTAAAAAAGCAAATTTGATTTGGTAATAAATGTGTGCAAATATGATATAATAAAATTAAAATTTGGTGATCGTAGTTTGTCCAATTTTTGTTTTTTTTTCATGAAAATTAAAATCTAAATTAGTGTACAATATTTCTTTGTCAACGGTCTAGAGATGCGAAAAAACTTCCACCTCCACAACCAATACCGTAACTATCAGCTGTGTCTCCATCATCTTCTAAAATGGTAAATACTGAAGAGGATGAAAATGACGATGATTTTTTAAATTCTCAACTTTTTTTTTAATTTTTAGATATACTTCTTTTAAAATATGTTATCTTGTTTTATTTTATAGTTAATTTTAACTACTTTGATTTTGAAAAAAAAATATTATATATTATTATATATCGATTAAATTTTTTTCTTAACATATTTGTATTGTATATTGATTATATGTTAATAGAAATTTTAAAAATAAAAAACATAATTAATTATATATTTGTTTTATTTTCTAAAAACCATTTCCCTAATATAAATACAATTTGTTTAGCACATCTATTATTATTATACAAATGATTTTTACAACGGCTTTTTTTAAATGTTGCTAATAATTGTTGATCTAATTTATTACAACTAATCTAATAAATCAAAAATTTTATTATTTATATGTTTTAACAACCATTGTTTTTTGGGTAACCCTTTCACAAAAACTTAGCATGTCGGTCTTTGATAATTCGTCTTATAAATAATGTAAGTTGTTCGTAGTGTAGATAACCAGCAAAATCCCAAGAAATTCCATGTGTAAAATTTGTAGTCCAAGCAATATGACTTTCAATTTCAGGTTTTAACCAATGAAGTGGTATTGGCAATTTAATTAGTTGATGATATATTTGACCAGTTCGAATATTTATTATGCCTATTTCTTTGTAGATAAAGTCACTTGTTTGATGTTGAAATCCTTGTACATTAACAATATACATTTTTTTTCTTCTTTAAAATTTATCTGCAATTAACTTCTATCAAATTTGTCTTTAAACAACTTTCACCAAATTTATTAATGGATTATATTTCACTAATTGATCGTGTAAAATTAAACAATATGCGACAGTATTATCGGGAACTATTTTATTAGTTTCAAATTCAATTCGAATATCTATCGCACCACCTTTTAGAATATCTTCACTCTGTCACGAACAATCAATAAGTATGAGTGGTGTGTTGTTTTTAAAATTTATAGGAGTTATACATGAATGACTTTTTTGTTTGTAGTAGTAGGATTTTTGAAATTGCGCAAACATTTCATAGATAATTGCATACTTATTATTAGAAAAGTCAACATTTAAATTGTCATATGGAAAAATTTCTGAATTTAAATAATCTTTTAAATTTACTAAATCACAATGATTGATCTGACTCATATCTTTGATAATATCATTTTTTATAGCAGTCTGAATGTCAATTAGTATGTTCCGCGGGCGTTCTAATAAGTTTGATGACCACATTCCACCTGTGATTTTTCGTTAATTTTAGTTGAGGATATTGGTGAAGTTGTCATTCTTGAAAAGCAATTGTCAAATCTTTATTGCTTTCAAATTGTTTGAAAAGACGTAATTTTTGACTCATACGTGGTATTTTCCAAAACTTTTTATCAATAGTTACTTTATAGTTTTCTTTTTTGTCTTCTTTTTTATGAATTGCATTTAAATCAGAAGCATTTCTAATTAATATCAATTCTTGACGTAAATTCATTATTATTTTACGATAATCTTCAGCAAATCGCATTATCATTTTTAATGGTACACATTAAAATTACCCTTGTTTTCTAGAAGCATTGGATGCGAATCGATATTCTATCCAGCATTTTGTAATTGTAATGTAAATGAAACATATCCTTTCATTGAAGTAGTTATACCAGGATTTCTAATACGATCAATAACTACTCCATCTAATTCATAGCGTATTTTTTCAAAAAGATGCATAATTCCATTATTTATAAAATTAACATTTTCCGAAAATGTATTATCGTCTTTTGTTAATTTTCCTTCAATATATAGAAAACTTTCACTTGGCAATGTATAAAGATCTTGTGTTTGAATAGGTATTCTAATTTCATCGTTATTATTAAAAGTTGTAGATGAATATGGTTGATGTGTGTGATATTGATAAGTTATAATTGAATCAATTATAATACTGTCATTTTTTTTTCAATACATTAAAACTAATTTTTTTCCTTTTTGAATAAATTTAGTTTACACTAACACCTAATAAAAAACTTATTTGTATATGTAGTACAGCTTAATTTAAATCTATATCAAAAACTTTTTTTGGTTTTTCTTTTTTAAACGAAATCCTAAAAATAAAAGTAGTTTTTTATTTTTAGATTTTAATCGTTTAATTTGATTTCGTGAACTAAAATGATTTTTCTGTATTGTAGAGCTTTTATAACTATTGAAGTCTTTCTTTTCCAAAATACCATACTTTTTTAAATAAACTTAAAAGTTTTTCTTTAAATGTAGACGTATCGTTATCAATTATTTTCTAAAATTAATTAATTTCCATCTTGATCGGCTATTTTAAGGACAAATTCATCAAAATAACGTGTAATTATTGGTAGATAAATTACGTTTGTAGGTTTCTTGAAATCTGGAGGGGCAGTGGGAAAGGACATATGCGTAACATGAACTGATCTTCCAATATTATAGGAATTTGTTATCAAATTACATTCTATACATATAGAATTAATTTTGGAAAGGTCTACAGGATTTTCGGAAACGCGCACTTTATTTGGCTATTTGATTTTTAAATCCCAATAGAATTTTGTTTACTAAAGTAAATTATTTTATTACATTTAATTTCACATTTTAAAGTATTACGATTATTATTTGGAAAAAGAGTAACAAATTCCTCATCTTCTCTTTCCTCTTCTTCTTGTGTAGTATACTTTGGAATAATATTATTATTATTAAGACTTTGACCTTCAAACGATTTTATTTCAATAGAATCTATTTGATTTATTTCTTGTTGTAACTCGTTGTGCTTTCTCTTCTTTTTTTCTCCTTTTTTTAGGTAGTAACTCTAATTAATATGATTTGATAAAAATTTATATATATATCTACAATTTCATATGATCCTTTAGGTATAATCACTTGTTTATTATTGCTATAATAAAAAATATTATTTTATTGATCGACATTGGGACTAGAATTATAACTTTCAAAATTAACTAGTCCCAAAACATATTTATCATTTTCGATTAAAATAATAGGAGGATATATTTTTGTAGAAAGTATTGATGTAGTTCCAGATGAAGTAATTTAGTAGTAGTATAGGACATTTTTTTTCTTATTACTATATATACATTTGATTAATAAAAAGAAACTAAACAAAATATACTTAAAACATTATATATATTAGGATAAAATAGAATAATATAAAAATTTTAAATATAGATGACCACAAGTTACCCAATTAAATAATTGATAAGAATTGAGATTATAAATTATATTACATACATCATTGGAATTATAATATAATTTATTTTCTAAAGTTGGTCTTAAATTACCAAAGCTATCAAAATAATAAATATTTTTTCCATATTTTTATAAGCAGTTCAATGTCCAGCAGGAACTGAACTATTGTTTAAATTTATAATAACAGATTCAAAATATTTAATTTATTTTCGGTAAAGAATCTTTCATAAAAACACCTTTAAAATAAGGAATTTTTAATTTTCTAGCATATTCTTCAAGTTCTAAATTATTTAAGGAATGTTCAGGCAATATTAGGGGTAATCTTTCAAATTGGTAGGAGGGGTTAAAAAAGACCCAATACCGTTTTATATGGTTTCAAATAAACTCCTTTACTCATTGCTATATCTTCCATTTTTTTATTGTGACGTTGACTTTCTTGTAATTGTTGATTAGCAGCACGTTCATCATTTACAGCTTTTGTAATTCCTGCTCACAAAGTACTTAGTTCAGCAAATATTGGTATAAGAGGTAAAATTCCTCCTGTTTTCGGAATTTTTACTATTCTTGAAACTTTTTTAAATTTTCTACTTTCATATTTAATCGTTTTACGTGCTAACTTAAAAATGGAATTAAAATTTTTTAGTTTATGTTTTACTATATTTTCCTTAATTTTACGTGTAATTGATTGGAAATTCACTGAATTTTTGTAAATTTCGATATATTGGTTGACATTTTTATAATATTATTATTTTTTACTAGATATTATCTTTAAAGAAAAACAAAACTAATACTGAATTAAAAATCGTATTATCACTTAAATGCTTTAAAAGGCTTTTATTCTCCTTTCTGATTGATTTATTATGTCATCTTCATTGTCACTACTGACTTTAAATTTTTGTTTTGAAGAATTAGCGCGTTTAACAATTTCAAAATTTTGTTGATTTGTATTGTTTATTTTATTTAGTTCTAGCGATAAATTATGTTCAATTTTCCTTTTTTTTCTGCATCCATATTATTCGATATGTCTTCACCCATATCTAGTTTCCTGTTTCTTGGTTTTAGTGTAGATCTTCTTGAACTTTCCATTTTTTTTTCTTATTTCTTTCTCATGATAATTTTCATATTTTAGATGTTCCTTTTTTTATTACTTATACGCCTCTGCACTTTTTTATGAACTATTGAATTATTATTTCCAGTTTCTGTTTTATCTAATTTATCCACTAATATTTTTATTCTACCCAAATAATGTTTTATAGTTTTAATAGTTAGTGCATTTTATCCAAACTTAAACTTGTAATGATATTTTGTTTTTTACTTACACTTTAAATCACCATTTTGAATTTTTAAATCCCTACCCATACCTAATTTAAGTTTACTACGCGTTGCAGCAGATATACCCATGACTGCTAATTTTTATTTCCTATTAGCATCTGATGCACGTATTCTACTTAAAGCTTTTCTAAATAAAATATTGTCAGCAATATGTCGACTAGGTAAGTCTTTATTGTTGAATAAGCAATATCATGTTCTTTACATACTTCATCTAATGGATTAATTCCCATATCACCGCGTTGTAACCGTTTAGTTAATTTTGTTCCTGGTCCACAATAATTATATCCTGGTAAATGTACCTCAAAAGATAGATTATTTATTACAGAATTTAAAAATTCTTTTCCTTCATGTGTTAGACAATATTTCATTTTTTTTCTTTAACTAATAATTTAAACCTTAACGAGTGCTTATATAAAAATAAGAATATAGTTTAAAATAGCATACATATATAGTCATTCTTATTTTCACCTTTTTTTATATACCTTGAAAAAAGTTATAAAACAAAAAACTACCTTAGAAGTAGAAAACTACGAAAATCCAACCA
Organism: Diaprepes abbreviatus; assembly: GCA_034092305.1. Classification (NCBI taxonomy): domain Eukaryota; kingdom Metazoa; phylum Arthropoda; class Insecta; order Coleoptera; family Curculionidae; genus Diaprepes; species Diaprepes abbreviatus. The sequence goes on along the minus strand of JASJET010000144.1, from coordinate 5,664,561 downwards.
CTAAAACTTATAAACACAGTAAGCTACTTCCAACAACAATGCTTTGTATTATATGTTGTCCTTCAAATTGTGGAATAACGTGGGTAATATGAAGCTTAATGGAAAATCGAAATGGTTCAAAATTCGAAAATATTTATATATATTCCAAATCGCTATATCAACCAAAGTATATATATATATACATATATATATATATATATATATATATATATATATATATATATATATATATATATATATATATATATATATACATATATATATATATATATATATATATATATATATATATATATATATGTATATATATATATATATATATATATATATATATATATATATATATATATATACAGGGTGTCCAAGATAAGGATCCTAACCATGGGGATCTCGGAAACAGTTGGAGATACGAGGTCGGTTAAATTAGAGAAAAATTGCGCAATTTAGTGCTAAATTAAACGCAATTTAAAAATTTTAAAAATTCAAAATACTTCCGGAGATTTCCGGAAAAAACCGAATTTTGCCAAAATCGTTTTTAATTTTTGTAGGCTTTATTTAAAGAGATATCAAAAAATAAAAGGTAGATTCTTCTTGCCACTTTTTATTTTTTATAATTTGGTCTAAACAAAATTTAAATCCGACTTTTCGTTTCTGAGATACCATCATGAACTTTCATTTTTTATATGGAACAAAAAAAAGTATCCCATGTATTTGATAGCATTTTTTATTACAAATTCAACGGTGTATCACACTTGCATATCAAGTGTGTAGTTCATTGGCTTTTATAAAACTGATATACCTTTCTCTCTCGCTCTCATGGAGCTTTTATGGAAAGTACTTGAACTACGTATTCGATATGCAAGGGTGATACATCGTTGAATTTGTAATAAAAAATGCTATCAAATACATGGGATACTTTTTTTTGTTCCATATAAAAAATGAAAGTTCATGATGGTATCTCAGAAACGAAACGTCGGATTTAAATTTTGTTTAGACCATATTATAAAAAATAAAAAGTGGCAATGAGAATCTACCTTTTATTTTCTGATATCTCTTTAAATAAAGCCTGCAAAAATTAAAAACGATTTTGCCAAATTTCGTTTTTTTCCGGAAATCTCCGGAAGTGTTTGAAATTTTTAAATTTTTTTAACTGCGTTTAATTTAGCACTAAATTGCGCAACTTTTCTCTAATTTAACCGACCTCGTATCTCCAACTGTTTCCGAGATCCCCATGCTTAGGATCCTTATCTTGGACACCCTGTATATATATATATTTGGAAAATTTTATAAAACCCATCAAAGGCATGGGATATTATGCATTTAATAATAACGAAAATATAATACCAACGTGAGATGTTAAACCAAATTCTATTTTTATATTTGATGATGTAATATGTAGTAAAAAATAGTAAAAAACTAGATATCATAAGGGAATACTTCAGCATGGGACGTCATAATAATATTGATTCTTTCTGTCTTTGTCAATCATATGCTAAAATACCAAAACATTTAATAAGAGATAATGCAAATGTACTTACGGTGTTCAAACAAGATGATCTAAATATACGACATGTTTATACAGATTATGTGGGAAGAGATATGCCATTTGAGGAATTTAAATCTATTTGTTCATATTGTTGGAAGGAACCCTTTAAATTCCTATCAATTTTTAAAGACAATAATATTAATGATGGTCGCTATCGATATTGTTTGTATCATTATATATACACATTTAAATTAAAATATATTTTTCATTTTATATTTAAACAATAAATATAATGGTTTTAAAAAAGAAAATAAAACATAAAAAAAATATTGAATAAGAGCTAATTAAAAAACGAAGAGAAATTAAAAATATATTGGATATACTAAAACACGGACAGTTAGTGCATGAAAATATATTTCAACCCATAACAAAACATTCACAAACAATCGAATATAAATTAAATCCATTATCAGTGAGTAATTTATCAAATGTTAAAATAAAAGAAAAAACAGAAAATGAAGATGAGTATCAAGAAAAAACGTATAAAAAATTAAACATCTAGGAATTTTAATGACATAGAATCGTTTCTTTCGGAACCTATTCCTTCAACGTCAACGCCTATAAATCCAAACACTCAAAATATATTTAACAATCCTCTATCTGAACCACGTACGAAGAGAAAATTACATCTTTCGAAAATCAAACTGTACAATCTTAGAAAACAAATAGTGAAAGACATTGAAAAATAATTAAAACATGGTGCATTCTCTAGGTTCAGTGGAAGTGAGGCACTGGAGCAGCATGCGCCGACGGAAATACATACAATTGATGCCGGTCTACAAGAGAACCTGAGGAAGGATTACTGGGGTGGGACTATCCTTGTCTTCTCCGTCAGTTAGGCAGCAACGAAAGCATTTGCATCTTAGCAGATAAGATAGAAACACGTTAGGACTGTTGACAAAGCTTTATCGCTTTGGCAAAATACAAGGTTACTCTTACGTGAATACCACGATATAATGGTATCCTACACTATTTATTGATCTAGAATAAATATTTGGCAGTCCTAAAATCGCTCTTCTTGGGTAAATTTCTTGGTTGATAAATTGTCAACACCAGAACTATAATATGATTTCATATTGAAGGATACAGGGATACAGGCATAGTAAACTATAAGAGAACAGATTAGATTGGTGAAAGGACTGATAACAGGTCACTGTAGCCTAAGCAAATATCTACTCACAATGGATATCCATAATAAAGAACAAACATGTAAACTATATGATGAAAAGAATGACACTACTTCACATATCATCTTCGAATGCCAAGCTCTCGCCTTCTAGAGTCATCTTCAAGGACAAAAGAGAAACTAGCGAACAGGCTCTTAAACCTGACCAAGACAACTAACCTCATCAGGTTTAAGATATTAATCAAAGGTATTACAGCTACATCGACAAATTTAGTAGAACTAAGAAAAATTTACTGGTATGACTATTTGATAGAGCCAGACATACCATGGCATTTCAGTTACAATGTGTACATCTCTGATTACCATTTTACCTAAATATATTATTTATTAAAATATAAATTTAATCATTTCAATCAAAAGTTTATATTGAATAAATGAGTCAAAAGAATAGTGATACTCGATCTTTGATGTTTAGGTCTCGTTAGACCCATTATATCCCACAAAGATAAATCATTCGAAGTCGATGGCTTTTGCGAATATAAGCAGCCTCGTTACCTGATCTTGTCTGACTGCCTCGGATGATATTATTGTATTCCCGAAATGTCTCTGCCTCAGTCCGTTGAGTGCCCGGCACTCTCTAACAGTATGGTGAATAGTTTCATTCTCCATCATTCACCATCCGCGATACTAATCCTATGAAGATGGCCTCACAGGTGACAATATCTCTCCAGCAGTCTCGCCATGATCCTCAGTTTTTTCCTCTTCAATAGAAGAAACTTCTAATAAGTCGAATATTGGGTCCAATTATATATTCCTAGGCACATGTCATTCAAGAGGCATTCAATAAATTTGCTTTTCAACAACAGTTTCAGTTCTTTCTTACCACGAGTAATTAGAACAGGTTTAATGGATTGGGGGACCGTATAGTTCAGCTACGGACCTCATCTTATCCGAACGATTGCTTCCTCGTTCTTGTGAATCTCATACAAATCGTATGATGAAGTTTATATTATTGGTACTTTTGTAATTACTTACAATAGGGTTTTTAAAATAGTAAGTCGGATAAGCGGTAAAGATGCAATTAAATTATTAGAAGTGAAATCATGGAACAGATATGACAGACAACACAATAAGTCTTTAGGCTGCTATGTAAGTGACTTTAAATAACAATTGAAAAAACTTAAATGAAATAAAATAATATAGTTGAGTATGGGGTTTATATATATATATATATATATATATATATATATATATATATATATATATATATATATATATATATATATATTGTTGTAAAACGTGTTTTACATGTCGATAGTCCAAATTAAAATAAGCAAAACGCGTTGAAATTTTCTTTATAACTAACGAACAAACTCCCTTAGCAAACTCCACCCAGTCACGTGACCAAACTCAACGCAGCGGTTGGAAGTAGGCCTTCATATAAATAGCAAACAAAAATCATAACCGCTCTCTTATTCTTGCCTGACATCGTGGGATAGAAGAAGTATACACCGCAGACTAAGATTCGGGCTTCAGTTTTGAAAGACAATCTACACGCATTTCGCTGGGTTGTCCACGAGTCGCGAGATCGCTGCCGAGGAGTTAGTACCTAGCATTAGCACATAGCTAGCGAAAACTCCCGGGGATCTTCAATAGGAGAGCCTCTAGAGTATTTCTCCCAAGAAATTAATGCCTAGATTCTCTGCCAGAAGAAAAATTATTGATTGCGCCCATTCGCGAATAGGGTAGTAATTCTGTTTTCCACAAGCAAGTAGGCAAGCAAAGTAACCAAACGTTGTACTTTGGTAAGTTTGGAAAGTTGAAAGTCACTTTCCAAAGGTGCGCCTAAGCCCTACTTGTTTGTTCTGTTAGAAAACTTCGTGCCAGGCTAACCGTAGGGCCCGATAAGTGTTCGGCTCTACGGGAAAAACCAGCGATAGATTTTCGCGTAAAAAACTCTGCTTTGAGTTTGATCTTATTATTATTCTTAACCGTATAAAGACTTTCCCCGCGTGAAACTGAAAAACTAGAACTTGAGACTTTTGTGTTAAACCTATTGTTTGTGAGAAGTTTTTATATAATAACTGCATAAACAAGCATACGCAATTAAAAATGCTAACGTTATAATTGTGCTTATAACGTTGTAAAAAAAAACCGTGAACTAATTAAAATAAATCTTAAGTGAAATTTATAAGTTGGGAAAAACCCAGACGCCTGTCGCCCAGACGTCCTTGTTCCTTTGTTTTTGTCAGTAACAAGCCGCTTGCCGACGGCCGACGTCGCATGGTTCCATCAGCAGATAGAGACCAGAGCAACTCACTACCGTACTTACAACTTTTTACCAAGACACTCGAATACTTTGAAAATTTCTGATTAAATTCGAACTTGATTTAATCTTAATCGTTTGCTAACACTAATATCTTATTAATATTAATTGTGTTATTTTTTTTGTTAAAATTTTCTTACTTAGTTATTACGTTTTGTTTGTTTTTGTAACGAAATTTTCTTTAACAGAAATCTCGGAACAAATTGAATTTATTACCCTTATTCTAGAAAAGACTTTTTGTTTATTTTGTTTGAGAATTTTTAAGTTTATTTTGTTTTTCTTTTTGTTCGATTAATTAATATTAACGAGTTACTACAATCAACAAATCTTTAAATATAAAATACTAGAATGCACAAAAGATAAAATACATTGTAATTATCAAACGTGCAATTCGGAACTAAATAAAATCAATTTCAGTTCTCACAATCAAAACTATTAAAATAATCTGATGCTCCTGAACACATATTATATTATTGGAATTCGGGTAGCAACCTATAGTTTATTCAGGAAAACTGACAAGATTTAATTTAAATAATTTTGCAAGTGCAGATACAGTTTGTACAGCCGTACCTGCAAGACGGTTTGAAAAAATTATTGAACAACACCAATGTAATCCATTATTTATGCAGCATTACTAGCATAAAATTTATTTTAATAATTAAAATTGTAAATCGAACAAAAAAGTTAACTGTTGTAAAAGATCAGGATATCTTCCACAAGGTCTTTAGTTTAATTAATAGCCTTTAAGATTTTACTAGAAAATAAGATTTTTAGTTGAACTGTTAAAAATTTATTTTGTTGTTAATCTATATTATTAACAACGATATGTATAAAGAATAGACCTATAGATGCGCACGGATACACTAAACATAACAACAGACATTCTACATTATTAATTTTCTACTATAATAACTAACGCAAAAAACTATTTAAATAAAAGCCCACCGTGACAAGTAATTAATCGTGAGTAGTGGGAATAGGGGGCTTCTAGTTGACCCCCCACCACTTTTTTGATTGGTCAGCCAAGAATGACCTTGTTTCTGATTGGCTGCCCAAGTTCGCCCCCTATTCCGATTGGTTTCATAAACTCCGCCTCTTTTTGCTCCACCTCCTACCTCCTTCCTAACCACCACAGTAGTTGGAGGGGAGCTGGTAGCAGTTGGAGGGGAGCTGGTATTTTAAACGATCGAATCTGAGCGAACTTCAGTCATTCGTGCGCGATGTCAAATAGCGACCAACAACAACAACAACAGCAACTCATTGAACGTGTAGGCCAAGTAATAATTTCCTACCAAAATAACGGAAAAAATCTTACCGATTTTGAAGATCAAGACTTGGCCTTCTTTCCCATCAACTACTTGAAAACATTCGTCGATTCACTTAGTTTACAACAAATTTGGAACAGGTTGCCGGAAAATTATAGAAGTGACGAATAATTGCAGCTAAATTTGCCGTGTTTTAAACACTATCCACTATATCAACACCACATAGACGGCCCACCATTACCAATAAAAAAGTGTTGTAAAATTAAAAAATAGTGTGAACAAGTGAATCGAGTTTCATCGGACAGTCTTCGAAATGGATCAGACACATGTATATTTAGATTCTGCTTGCGATGAAACGATCCAGTCAATGTACAAAGATGAAATAACTCATTTTAACTTGGCTGGAAGAGGAAAGTTTCACGCAAGACAGGATTCTCTGATCACTATTGATCGAAATAATTTCGAAGACGACGATGAAGATGAAGAAGATGATGTGATAGAGGATAATGGCGTTCCAAACGGGTGTGGAGAAGAGGGGCTCGTGAAAGTGGCAAAAATAAATGCAAGTGATACATTGACACCAAATTACCTTACGCGAGAAGTGTGCGTTTTTCAATCTTATGTCGTAATTATTTCATCTTCTGGCGGTGCATATAATTTATGTTGTGAATGTTACTATATACATGCTCTAAATTGCCCAAATGGGAAAAATAATTTTGTTAATAGCCACTATAAACGATCCTTTATATGTTGCGAAAAAGATCTGCAATGCAACACGTGTGAAAACGATTTATTCATAACAACTCCTTCACAAGCATGTATAATATGTAACAAACCAGAACTAAAGAATATGCAAAACCATCTAATCGAAAAATCAAATTTTAAATAAATTTATTTCACTTGCACTTATTCATGAACTATGGCGTTTTTAATATTAAGTTTAAGTTTAAAATATTTTATAAGAATTTAGATTTTGTTCTGCTAAGTTAAATAAATATAAGAAACTATGTAAATAAATATAAGGGAATGATGTGAATAAATAAGAATTTGTATTTATTCCCATTGAAAGAAATTATAATTTTGTTCTTTCAGTGTAGAATAATTCTTTTCAAATAATATGCACAACAACCCTACCGATAAATCAAATTTAAATAAATGAATTTGATACTCCACTTGAATTTATTCATGCACCCTAGTAGTTTTTGAATATTAAGTTTAAAATGTCAACTAATTTAAATAAGATTTCATATAAAATATAAGTTGTAAGATATAAGTTATAAGATATAAGTTATAAGATATAAGTTATAAGATATATATTAAGTTTAAGTTAAATAAATATAAGGGTGCCATCTAAATAAATAGAAATTTGTTTATATTAAGATTCGAAGAACTAATGATTTTGTTCTTTCAGTGTAGAATAATTTTTTCTACATAATATGCACAATCAATCCTATCGATAAATTGAATTTTAAATAAATGAATTTGATACTGCACTTGAATTTATTCATTCACCCTAGTATTTTTTAATATTAAGTTTAAAATGTCAACTAAGACATTTAAATAAGATTTTATATATAAGATAAAGAACAATTAGGTTTAATTCCCTGACAACAGACTATGATTTATTCTTCCATGTAGAATAATTCTTCCAAGTTAAAAAAAAACCTAGTTTTCATTACTATGCTTGTAAAAAAAATTATATTTATCCTATTCATAATAATTCTTTCAAGTTAAAGAAACTTGGTTATTAGGTGTGATTCTGTATAAGAAATAGAAAAAAATAAAATATTTTCTTCAACGACTTTGTTTTTTATTATTCCTATATCCAAAATACAAATATACATATATACATAAATACATATTTATAATTTATACCATTTTGGGATGCCAGAGGTTGCTGCTGCATGCCAGAGGTTGCTGCTGCATGCCAGAGGTTGCTGCTGCATGCCAGAGGTTGCTGTTGTCTGTCATAGGTTGCTGCTTTGCCATCGGTTGTTGTTGTCTGCCAGAGGTTGCTGCTCTGCAAGAGGCCAATTTATAATTTATAATTTATTGGCCTCTTGCATTTTCGAGGATAACTCTGCCTTCGCTGCTGCTGCTGTTGTTGTGGCTGCTCCTGATGCTGTTGATGTTGCTGTTGATGTTGCTGTTGCTGCTGTGGCCTCTTGCACTTTCGAGGGTAACTCTGCCTTCGCTGCTGCTGTTGTTGCTGTGGTTGTGGCTGCTCCTGATGCTGTTGATGTTGCTGTTGCTGCTGTGGCCTCTTGCACTTTCGAGGGTAACTCTGCCTTCGCTGCTGCTGTTGTTGCTGTGGTTGTGGCTGCTCCTGCTGCTGCTGCTGTTGTTTCTGCTGTTGTTGTGGCTGCTCCCGCTGCTGCTCCCGCTGCTGCTCCTGCTGCTGTTGTTGCTGCTCCTGCTGCTGTGGCTGTTGCTGATAAACCGGCAGAGGCTGCATTCTCATTATTTCATCCAGAGCTCGGTCAAATTCGACGGGCTCTGGATCTAAGGAGGGCTCAAACATATTGAGGAATTCCTCACTTGGCAAATCATCCATGAGGAATTCATCGTTAAATTCCTCTTCCAAAAATTCAGCCTCTGACGGCGGCGGCCACATCATAGTGTCTTCTGAGTTCGGTGAAAGGCTTCTTAGGCTATCCATCAGGTTCGCCTGATGCTCTAAGAAGCCTATAAAATCTTCCAGAGTCAAAACGATGAAGGTACTCATGTTATATTTTAAATTCAATGAATGCTAAGTCAAGACGCTGTAAATCCTTATATACAATACTGAAATACCACTTTTCCTACCTCCAGCGGCGAAACCAGTCCGAAGAATGAGAAGAAGAAGAAGGCAAAGATAGCGTGAACTCGAGAGAGGTCGTTCAACGGTCGTAAGTTGTTTTGTTCTTAAGAAAAAGACGAGTAAAGAGGAGAAGAAGAAGAAAAAAAAAGTTGTTTTTGGAATAATATAAAAAACGAAAAAAAAAAAACTGTTTTTTATATTATTCCAAAAAACAACTTTTTTTTTTCTTCTTCTCCTCTTTACTCGTCATTTTCTTAAGAACAAAACAACTTACGACCGTTGAACGACCTCTCTCGAGTTCACGGTCTCACGGTTCCCGTCGTACCATGCAGTGCCACGCCGTACCAGCCGGTACCAGGCTCTTGGCTGCTTTAAAAGGCGGCTGGGTACGAAGCGTCTCTTCAGTTTACATCTCGCTATTAGCGTACGCTTGTAAAATTATCGAATCTGTTGTGAATATATCTAGATAGTCCGATTTATTTCGAATTGTGTGACGTAGTGACATATTAATTTTTATTTGGTTTGTATTGTTGATTTCATATTTTTGATTTGATATTTTTGATTTAATATTTTTGACTTAATACTTTGGATTTTCATTCATTTTTACTTAATCTTCTAAAAGCCAATTTTTGATTTTTGTTGATTTTTTTTGATTTTTTATTGATTTTTTGATTTTTTTATTGATTCATAATTTTTTTATTTTTTAATTTATAATTTAAAATGTCATTTTTAAATGTACAAATTGAAAACATCGACTTAACAGCCTTCGATTTAAACGATGCTTGCCTTGTGCATGATTTGATGGATTGCTCATTTTGTGGGCTAAGCGACGAGGAGCTAGATATTAAATTTAGGGAAATTGATATTAATACATTTAACAATTCATCTGAATCTGGCGATTCTTCCGAAATTGGTGAAAGCGATATTTTGACACAGCTCTTAAAAGTTTTGGATGAATCTATTATCCCTGATATTCCTCAAGAACCTCTTGAAACAATTAATTTCGATGATTTAAATAATGATATATTAAGGAAAAATTTAATTAACAATTCTGAAATAAATGAGGGATATAATTTGGAACAACTTTTAGATATATTAGAAGGGGGTGAAATTTGTGAAAATAGCTCAGGGCAAAATTTAATTAAGGGTGATGTGGAATATCAGGAGACTTTTGAGAGCTGTGAGGAACAAAATAATAAGGGGGTTTTAAACAATAATAATAATGGGGTTGGTAAAGAGGGAGCTTTAAATAATGATAAGAGGATTGGCATTGGGGGTTTTTCGAAAAATAATATGGAAGAGGTTTATCGCCCCCACTATTCGCCAATTTCAGATGCATCGTCAGATTCATCAGAGGATTCCAACGACAGCGTTGAGACTGTTATAAACGTCTCAGCCAAAGCTCAGCATAATTTTATTAAAGTGTTGGATCAAAATTTAATTGAAGGGTTGGATCAAAATTTTATTCAGGGGTTTGAACAACCATCCAAATTTGGCTATACCAGAAATTCAGTAAATTCGGTAGATGTTTTTGATTTGAGTTGTGGCGAAATTGTGGGGGACATTGAGGTATATACTTATACTGAAAATTTTGAAGATGAGCAGCCTCAATGTCCCTTAATTTCTTCCTGTAATCAAAATCAATTTTTGAAAAATCCTTCTGGCCTAAATTTAGAACAAAGTTCTGAAAATTTAAAAGAACAAAGTTCTGAAAATTTAATTGAAAAAAAATTTTCTAAAAAACGTTCTTTATCAGAAACAAATGATTGTTCAGATTTAAAAAAGTCAAAATTGGACGGTGATATTTCTAGTTCCAAAACTTTAGGGGCACAAACTTCAAAAAATTATTCTTTACCAGTCTCTGTAACAACAGCTCCGAAGATCAATCCAACAAATAAAGTCGCTATTGGAGAATTAGATAAGTTTCTACATAAGAAAACTAAGCCGAGCTTAAATAGGAATGAAACAAGGTGTGCCACATCTAGATTTAAGTCAATGGTTTATTCCTATTTAAACTTAGATAATATATGTAATAATTTATCTAATTCAACTTTAAAAGACGTTAAAAATTGTATACAAAGACAAGGCGATCTTCTTTTAAATTTGGAAAATATATTTTTTAAAAAAAATCCATGTTTTCCTTCAAATTGAAAAGTGAATCCAAAAGTTAATTCAAAAGTAAATCCAAAAGTTTTCTAAATTGCGCGAGCTGAAAAAATTGCTAATTATTCTATGTCATTGGGTCTTGATAGATCAAAATTGTATTTAACCGATTCCATTTTAAAATGACTCTCCTTTGCACACACTGCTTAAGAGAATTTAAAAGAAAATCACATATTGTACGCCACCTTCGAGAAAATTTTGTCAATAACGAAAACACCTTTAACTTGGAAGATTATATAATTAATTGTAAGTATTTTTTTTTTATAACATATTTAGCTATAATTTTCCTTTTAATTTTACTTTTTATTATTAAGTAATAAAGGTTTACAGAGGAATTAAAAAATAATAATTGTTTCAGTTGATGAACTACTTTCAAGACCTCCAATGCGATTTTGCCAAGATTGTGAAGTAAATGTCAAATCTAATTCCTGGAGCACACACTTGAGGACAAATATTCATAAAAACAGGAGCTGCATAAAATATGGAAATGGAATTGACATTATCAGGAGTGCATTTAAATGTCGAATAGCTTCCTACAGAATATATTCGCAGAATTATCACATCGACATCAAAAAGTTTCAGCAAGATGTTGGTAATAAAGTGCAAACATTAATACGCCAGCGTCAACAAGAATTTACATGTGCTAAAGTAAATTTGGAATTATTTGGAATATATTATTCTCCAACTTTAACCTCTACTTCAATTAAGTCATTTAATACACCGTTCTTCATTGTAACCCATACAACTGATCTACAACAGCTTTACGATGATTTATTCAAGATTATTGAAACCAAAGCAGATGAATTGCCGGAAAGAGACTCAGGTAATTATTATTTAATCTCAAGAGCTAAGTTTTCTTAATCTCAAGAGCTAAGTTTTCTTAATATCACTTGTACATCTCTAACAAATATTATTCAGAACTAATTTTTTAATTCCTATTACAGGGTGGGCTCTACAAAGAATTCTGCATTTGGAAGTCAACATCAATAAGTACAACCCATTGAATGCCTCCTCCTACATTAAGATGCATCACTTTTCTAAATCAATAGTGAATGTGATGAATGAGGACAATTGCTGTTTCGCCTGGGCAGTGGTTTCAGCAGCATACCAGCCAACCGGTAATCCTCGAAAGACCTCATCATATCCAGACTTCAGAGACGCTTTCGATTTTACAGGTATTGAATTTCCAGTAAAATTATTAGATGTAAAAAAGTTTGAGAAAAAAAAAAATTTGTCCATAAATGTATATGGAGTTGAAAAATTTTTAAGGGATAATAAAAACGTATATGAGATTGTCGGTCCTTTACATTATAATAATGAAAAGAAAAAATTACATATTAATTTGCTTTTAATAAGTTCTGATGATGGAAATAACCACTACGGTTGGATAAAGGATTTAGGTTGCTTGGTATCCAAACAATTATCAAAAAAGAAAATAAAAAAATACTTATGTGATGGATGCCTTCAATATTTTGGAACATATGAAAAACTTAACACACATTTAGAACGTCATTGTAGTTTTGTTCGAATTGAGCTTCCTTCAGATAATTTGATTTTGGATAAATTTGGCAATTATATTCCTGCAAATATATTAAAGTTTCAAAATATTCAGAAACAGTATAAAGCTCCTTTTGTTATTTATGCCGATTTTGAATGTTATTTGAAAAACATTGAGTGCCAACAATCTACACCTGATTCGACAACCTCATATACTATTAAAACTGCTGAACATATACCCTATTCATTTGCTTATTATATTAAATCATCATTTGATGAGAATGTTGTGTGTCTTAAACTTTATAGAGGTACAGATTGTGCTATAAAATTTATTGAATACATTGAAAATGATGTAAAAGAAATTTATAAAAAATATTTAAAATATCAAGTACCATTGAAAGATTTATCATCTGTGGAACAGATTGAATATGAAAATTCTAGCATTTGTTATGTATGTGAAAAACCTTTTTCAAAAGGAAATTTCATAAAGTGTAGGGATCATTGTCATATTACAGGTAAATATCGAGGAGCCGCCCACTCAATATGTAATTTGCATTTTAAACCTCCAAAATATATACCAATAGTATTGCATAATTTAAAAAACTATGATTCTCACCCATTTATTAAATCGCTTTGCTATAATAAAGAAAATATTAGTGTTATAGCTCAAAATAAAGAAAAGTATATTTCTTTTAGTAAGGAAATTTTCGTTGATAGTTATGTGTCAGAAAAGCGGAAACCAGTTGCTTTGCGACTACGCTTTATAGATTCTTTTCAATTTCTCCCAGAGTCTTTAGAGTCACTATCACAAACTCTACAAGATTCACAATGTTTTGAAATTAAAAAGTTTTTCTCAAATGCTGATGAATTTCGATACATTAGACAAAAAGGGGTATTTCCATAATCTTACATAGATTCCAACGAAAAATTAAATGAGAAATCTCTACCATCGATTGATAAATTTTATAATAACTTAACCGATGAAAATATCTCTCCTCAAGACTACAATCGTGCTGTAGAAGTGTGGAATCTATTTAAGTGTTCTACAATAGGGGCTTATTCCGATATTTACTTAAAATCTGATGTTTTACTTTTGGCTGATGTTTTCGAAAATTATAGATCCACATGTATTAAAACCTATAAGTTAGATCCTGTTAATTATGTCACTAGCCCTTCTATGTGCTGGGATGCAATGATGAAATTAACTAATGTAGAATTAGAATTATTAACGGAACCAGATATGCTTCATTTTTTCAAAAAAGGTGTTCGTGGTGGGGTTAGCACTTGTTCCAAACGCAAATCTGAAGCAAATAATCCATTCTTAGAAAATTTTAATCCTGAAAGACCTACAACATATATCACTTACTTAGACGCCACAAATTTGTATGGTTATGCTATGAAACAATATTTGCCTGAAAAAAATTTTGCTTGGGTACCTAAGCTCGAAATAGAAACTTTAAATATATCCGAACTTTCAGATACATCATCTATAGGATACATATTTGAAGTTGATTTAGAATATCCAAATTATTTACATGATAGTCATAATGATTTCCCATTTTGTCCTGAACAATATACACCACCAATTTCAAACCACTCCAAATTAATTCCAAACTTACATAATAAATATAACTATATCATTCACTACCGATATCTGAAACAATGTTTACAATTTGGACTCAAAATCATAAAAATATACAGAGCAGTTAAGTTTACACAATCACCATGGTTAGCGGAATATATAGATTTAAATACAAATTTACGAAATTTATCTAAAAATAAATTTGATAAAAATTGTTATAAATTGGCAAATAATTCAATTTTCGGTAAAACCATGGAAAATGTTGATAGGCGAGCAGATATTAAATTAGTATCTCAATGGGAAAGACAGGGTAATAAATTTAGTGCCGAAAAACTTATTTCTAAACCTCAATTAAAGGATTTTAAAATTTTCTCTGAAAATCTAGTTGCTCTTCAACTTCAACAGGTTTGCATTGAATACAATAAACCAATTTATGTTGTGATGAGTATTCTGGATATTGCAAAAACTGTAATGTATAATTTTTATTATGGGTATTTAAAAGTAAAATATGGTAATAATTTAAATTTATTATATACGGATACTGATTCCTTAATTCTTGAAGTTCAGACCCAAAACTTTTATGAAGATATGAAGCTAAATCTGGATAAATTTGATACTTCTAATTTTTCTGAACAAAATATTCATTGCATGCCTATTACAACATCAGTTGTTGGTAAATTTAAAGATGAGTACAAAGGGATTCCCATTGAAAGTTTTTATGGAACTGGTGCTAAAGCATATTGTATAAAATCCAAAAATAGTGTAGATAAAAAAGCAAAAGGCGTTAGTAGATCATGTATAAAAAATCAATTAACATTATCAGATTATAAAGATGTTGTTGAGAAAGGTGACAAAATATTCTGCACCATGTATGTATTCAAGTCAGATATGCATAATATATACACTAATTTGTTAAATAAATTGGCATTAACAACTCATGATGATAAAAGATATTGTATACCAAATTCCACAAATACTCTTGCATGGGGACATAAGGATATTTTCGAAACAGATTTTTTTGATAAAGATATGAAAATGATGTATGATACTCTAACTTTTTTAAGTTCTGGAAACGAAAATGGATCTAAAAATAAAAAACCGCGATTAGAGTTAACTACTCCTAGTAATTTTTCATCTTTATAAAGACATCATTTTATATGATGATAAATTATGTAAGTCGTTTTTGAAGCTTTAAAAGTTGGAGGGGGAACTGAATCCAAAAACATATATATTGTATAGAAATACCATTATTTGTTAGTAATATTACAACAATGACTGCTGCATCTTTAATAGTTTTAGTTTCCTTTGTTGGAAATGTGATATATGTAAATTACATTCCTAATACAGTTAGGGCTGATATATGTATAAATGCCCTCAAAAATGAAACCGACTGCTACAAACAGATGAAAATGACATATCTTGTTGGAAATTCACACTTTTTTACCTATAATGTAACTGATTCTGCTTTGTGTGAAAATAAATACATAAAAATTAAATATTCCACGACAAACAAACCATTACAATATTCAGATTGGATTCCTTTCAATAATAAAAAAGAAGAATCTTGTCATTGTGTCTGTTGTTATATATTTGTTATTATATTTACAGCAGCAATATTTATTTGTACATGTTTAATTTTATTGTATTTCATGAAAAAATATCTATAAAAATATTTAATAAATGTTAAAAAAATAATATAAATTTTGTTTTTTATTGATTCTCGTTAGTATAAAGACATTTAAAGTTTATCCCCTCCTCTTAAATGGAGAGGGAAAATAAGTTTACCCCTCCACTTGAGAGGAGAGGGAAAATGTTTAAAATTTAGGAGCAAACGGATTGATAGTTAGTTTTTTGAGAGCAAGCAGATAGCCAGTTAGTTTTTGAAATACATCATTTAAAATGTTCAGTAATCAGAGTAAAAATATATTTGAAAATTCACCATTAAAAAAGAAAATAAAAAAAACAATTATAAATTCTACAAAATATAATTTAAATAATTCTAACTCTAAATATGCTGTGATTGTGGGTGGAAAGTGATTTTCTACCATGCATTGAACTTGGTGGTAAAAATGGTCAGTCTGTGATATTAAATGAAGATGATTGGAAGAACTTATTGCAATATCAAGGAGTTATAACAAATTATATGTTTTCACCAAATGTTTTCAATGAACCGATATATTTGCAAAATTTATCTATTCATTTTGAAAAGATTGGTGAATTACCAATAGTGAAGATTGTGAAAAGCTGTGATTTTATTTACTATGGAAATGAAACTGTGTGCAGACTATGGGAACAAATTCCACTTATAGAATATAGACTAAATGTTTTACAAAAACAAAACTTTCGACGTTATTTCAACGTTTTTAGAAATAACAATTTTTACGACGGAGATTCTTTTGACAAAATATATAATGTCCTTTCTCCAAAACAAAATCTAAATAGTGAAAATGTGTGCTCCATGCTGGAACTGCTGTTGAATCATCCCGAAGAACTAGAACAAAAATTAAAGTCTAAGCACTATTATGAAGAAGACAGTATCTATTGATGAATCAAGAAACCAAATTCATCTGATGGTTGCTTGGAACTTCGCCTACAGAAAAGCTCGTATGACTTCTGAAGAGTTTATAAATCAAAAACATTTTAGAAGAAGGATTAAATTGACTGAAGAAATTTTAAATCCCATATTAGACTCTGATTATAGGAATATTGTATTTAAAAAAATGTTTATGTAATAAGCTTATTTTTAAATAAAACAAATATATAAAAAATCATTTTTTTTTATTACAAACATCAATTATTATTACAGCATTAATTACTATTACATCACATCTCTCTTGAAGATCAAAGAGTTATAAGATTTATCTAATCCTAACCATTTTACAAATACTTTGTTTCCTTTCTTTCTTAACACTTTTTCCACCAGATATACATTTGGGTGTCTTACTTTTTGAAGTTCTTCTTCATAGAAACCTCCTTGAATATCTATCCCATTTCCATCTTGAATCAAATACGTTGTTGGATTAGTAAGCTGGATTTTTTTTATTTGAAAAATTTCGTTTGACCAGTTGGGCGTGTAACCTTTAGAAAATTGTTCGCGAATCTTGCTTATTCGTACTCTATCACTGACACGAAATTTTGGTGATCTGGGATCCACAGTTTTCCTATGAGTATAAGCTGATTTCAAGATTTCCATTTCATTCTTTTTGTTAACTTCGTTTGGTTTTTTTCCGATTGTTGAATGCTTAGTATTATTGTATTCTGTAATTATTTCTTTAAGAAAGCTGATCCATTTATAATTACCTAGTAAACTAAACTTTTTCCACATTTTGTTTTTTATCGTTCTATTTACTCTCTCTACAATACTAGCTATCATATTAGAAAATGTGTTGTAATGATTAATTTTGAACTGCTCCATAACTTTCTGAAAGTCTTGATTAAAGAATTCTTTACCCTGATCAGTATTCAGATTTGTTGGGGGAGTTTTTAAAGTTAATAGAATTTTTTTCATTGCCACTGCTACATCTTTACCAGTTTTGGATTTTACAGGTTCTGCCCATACAAATTTAGAAAACACATTTATTACCATTAAAATATATCTTAAACCCCTATTAAATTTCGCATATGGCTGCATTTCTATCAGATCAGCTTGAAATAGATCATTAAGGCCTTTTACAATTGTTCGTCTCCTTCTATATCGCCTTCTCGCCGGTTTATGTAATTCATTTACAACGTCTTGCTTAATTTTACTCATTATTAATTTATACCTTACTCTCGAAAATAAATCCCACAAATAACTTTACCTGCTTCTAAACCGTTTATAAAAACCCTTTATCGCTGATGTTGTAAAATATAAAAAAAATCATCTCAGTTTTTTTTAGTAAGTTCTTTAATTTTATTTTCCATTGCTTCAAATGATTTTTTATTTTCATTTATAATTTCTTTTATTGACGAATTTATTTGGGTGATGTTGTTAGTAAGATCAGAAATTTTTACATTAAATTTATTTTCCATTGTTTCAAATGATTTGTTATTTTCATTTATAATTTCTTTTATTGACGAATTTATTTGGGTGATGTTGTTATTAAGATCAGACATTTTTACATTAAATTTAGTTTCCAAAAGAACATTTGATAACGTATAATCTTTTTTGGAACCACCTAATGTTGAATTCATTTCTTCTCTTGCATAATTCATTGTATCGTTAAATTCTTTTCTAGAAACTTCAGCAGCTCTTTGAACTAATTCGTTTAAAGATTTTATTTCTTTTATTAATTTATCTTCTAGATTTTTTATATCTTTTCCTAATTGAAATTCTGCATTTGTAATATCTAATGTCATTTTCACAATTTTTTTTTCTATATTTTTTATGTCTGACGCTGTCTTTTCAGCTTTGTGTAGTATATCTGTATAAGATGTTTCAAGTTCTTTTATGAGTAAAGAAGTCTCCTCGATTTTTGAACTATTATTTTTAATTTTAATTAATACATCCTTTTTAGAAACTTCCATTATAGCTTGCACTACTTTTAGTAAGGATTCTAATTCTTTTTGTAATTTCTCATCGATTGCCTTTGTAAAATTTCCCTCGTCAAAAGACGTTTCAGATTTGGTTCTCAGATTGTTTAATTGCTTTAGTATATCCTCGATTTTTTCATTATCTTTTGTAATTTGATCTTTGAATTTTGTTTCAATTTTTTCATTTTCGTTTTGAAAATCCTCTTTCAATTTGTCTTCTAAATATTGTAAATTTGATTTATATGCATTGATTTTAATTTCAAATTCTTTAATTTGTTCTTTAAATTCATTAAGTTTGTCGGTATCTTTTTTGTGAATTAGGAAATGAGTGTTCATTGATTTTTCAAGATTTTGTGTATTTTTATCCATAACGTCATGTATTTTCTTAAAATTCCTTACTTCTTCTGCTACTCTATCATTAAGCAAATTACTAAAATTTTGAAACTTTGATGTAATTTCCTTGGAAATACTGTTCTTGGCATTGTCAATTGCTGAAGTATCCTTAATTATTGATTTAATTGATGTAATTTCATTTTTTATTTCATTTTCAAAATCATCAACTTTATCATATTTTAACTTCACTACGTCAAAGTCATTTGCATATTTAGAAACTTTCTGAGAAAATTTTTCTACTACATCATCATTTCCATCAACAGTATTTTTCAAATTAATTATCTTGTCATTATATTCAGGAATAACTTTATCCGCAAATAACTTAATCTTTTTTGCAATATTTTGTATATTGTTATCATATTCATTTATTCTCTTATTTAAATTATTAACATCGCTTTTCAACCCGGGATCTAAATTTTGAATTAATTTGTTTTCAATATATTTGACATCGCTTTTAAAAATTTTTATTATTTTCTCTTCAACATTTGATAATATTTTATTTTCTAGTGATAATAATGTGTTTAGAGCAGATTTTTTTGAAATATGACGACCAAATTTATCGATGGTCATTTTAGAAATGTTTAAAAGTATCTATTATGTCCTTTTATATAATAATATTCGCTTCTCTTAGTTCTTCAATAATGGAAATAATTTCATTGTTATGACCAGTGTGTCCCGCAAGCATGGATGCTACCAATAGTCGAAGTCTCTCAACAAGTTCGTTTACATTATCCCAATATATGTAATCTGTATTAGGTTTATTAACTTTTAAAGTTATACCAAATCCGGTTTTTTTTGAAGACACTCGACTTTCTCTATATGGAGCTTTGCGTCTTTCAAAAAATCCCTGGACTGCTTGTTGAGATTCGGGATTTAGAGTTTTAGTTTTTGTAATTCCTTTGCTTTGCAAATAAGGTCCTATTATAGAAATATATTTATGTGATCCATTCCCCTGCACCTGCTCATTTGGATCATTATTTCTACGGTATGCATTGGTTCTTTTTAAAATATCCATATAATTTTCCAAATCTTGTTTTTTATACCCTATTGGTTCTTTTTTAAATAATAACTCATATAAACCTGGTGTACCTGTATAGGTAATTCCTTCAATTTTGATGTTTTTACCAATAATTTCGACAGGTTTTTGAGTTAAACCCAAAAAGAATTTCTCGGTTTCCAAATCATGAACTATTCCATATTGGTGATCAAACTCATGTTCAACATCTTTTACACCGCTATCAATATATTGGCGAGGTAATTCATCAAATCCTAATAAATATTCTTTATATAAATCTGTATCAACAAATGTTCTAACTGTTTGCCGTGTTTGTTCCAGTATATCTGAAAGATTTCCTATTGTGGAGTGTGAACCTGAAGAAGGGTTTGTTTCTGCAATAATACTTGTTTGTTGTATAGATGGCATTTGACTTGCTGAAGCTAAACTCGCGTCCCAGTCAATAATCGATGGTATTTCTGTAGGAAGGAGTGGAGTTTTTCCCGTCTTTCTTTTTTCTGGTGTTGATGTTCCATATTGTAATTTTCTCTTTGGTGTTAGTGTTTGAATTGATCTTTTCTGTGGTGTTTCATAAATTTTTTTAATTGGTGTGTGTAGCTCTTCCTTTATTTCAACAGGTTCAATTTTACCAATCGTTGAAATTAATTCTTGTAAGGGTTGAGTTATCGGTTTATATGTTTCCTCCAATTTAGTTTGCGCCTCAAATTCCGCATTTTTTAATCTCTGATATTTTTGTTTAACAGCTTTTCTTGATTTAACTAGCTCTCTTGCTAAACGTTCATCCATGATTGGTATAATTTACCATCAAACGTTTATTTTTATAAGTAAATATATGAATCAAATCCTTTTCGATATCGGCCAGATTTCACATTAGAGTCTTTGTCTATTACTAAAAATCCAAATTTATCTTTCCAACATATTAAGCACAACTCATTAAATTGGTTTAATGACATATCAACATTAACATGATCATCATAAATATGTTTTAAGTTTGTTCGATCTTGTTGAAATATAACAATTAAATTTGCATTGTCACGAATTAATTGTTTCGGAATAGAAGAATATGTTTGACATAAATAAAAACAATCAGTATTTTTGTGTCTTCCGAAACAAAAATAGTCCTTTACAACATTCTGATTACAACACACTATATCATCAAATATTATTATAGAGTTTGGTTTAACTTGTTTTGGTGAAACAATTGTTTCTTCATTTTCAGATTCATAGTATCCAATTTTTTTCAAATGTTTAAAAAGTGTTCTCAAATATTTATACTTTGGTTGATATAAGGATTTTGAATAAACATACAGATTTTCAAATCGCAAACCATTCGGATCTTCAATCAAACTAATAATAACATTGGTTTTGCCACAGCCTGACGGGCCAATAATTAACCCTCTTTTACTATTTCCCTCAAACAGTTTTCCATGTTTTCTAAAACCATTCACTGAACTTTCATGATCCTTAATTGTTATAGAGTATGGTTGTTTCTCAACTCTCATTTTATATATAAAACAAACTATTAATATTCAGTATTGTGATGTAACTGGTTAGTTATCACTAGGATTGCAACTATATATAATGTTTCCATCACATAATAAACGAATCATTTACAAGACAAACAGCAAAAGGAAAGGAAGTGGTTTAGTAAACTCATTAATAAATAAATTACCCTTTGAATTGCATATTCCTGGTTATAATTTTTGTGGACCTGGAACAAAATTGGAAAAACGATTGTCAAGAGGTGATAAAGGTATAAATTTATTGGATGAGGCTTGTAAAGAACACGATATTGCTTACTCACAATCAAATGATATAAAAAGAAGGCATTTAGCTGATAAAGTATTAGCTGACAAAGCTTTATCAAGGTTCAAAGCTAAAGATTCTAGTTTTGGGGAAAAAACTGCTGCACTAGGAATTACTAGTGCTATGAAAATTAAAAGAAAATTAGGTATGGGACTTCGAACGAGAAGAAAGTTCAAGCGAAAAACTCGAAAAGGACGAGGACTATCATTATCTCAGGTAATTTCAAAAGCTAGAAAAGGAATTAAGGGGAAACGTTTTAAAGACCTAAATGAAAGTATTCAAACTGCTTTAAAAGCTATTAAAAAAACTGGTAAAGTGTTACCTCCAAAGAAAAGGGTAATTCCAATCCCAAAGACTGGTGGATTTCTTCCACTTATACCTTTATTTGCTGGTTTGTCTGCTCTTGGTGCTCTTGGAGGAGGGGCTGCAGGTATTGCTAAAGCAGTAAATGATGCAAAAGCAGCCAAAGCGAAATTAGAAGAATCTAAACGACACAATCAAATGATGGAGTCCATTTCGGTAGGAAAAAAAGGAAGTGGACTTTATTTAAAACCCTATAAAACAGGATGTGGATTATACTTGAAACCTTATTCAAAAAACTGTTAAAACATATACCTCGAAAAGCACTTACAAATTACGATCTACTTAAATGCGCTAAATATTTACAAATTCCCAACTTTCGTGGTATTTTTATGAGGGATAAATTACCAAAAAAGATAAAGTTAATTGAAAGTGCAATTGTCAATCTAGATAATCACAGTGGTGCTGGTACTCACTGGATAGCATATACAAAAAAAGGAAAAAATATAATATATTTTGATAGTTATGGTAATTTGCGACCCCCTTCTGAATTAATTAAATATTTTTATAGCGACCAAAATAATAATATTGTTAATTATAATTATAACAGTTATCAAAACTTTAACAAAACAAATTGTGGTCAATTGTGTCTAAAATTTCTTTAT
Source organism: Diaprepes abbreviatus (assembly GCA_034092305.1). Taxonomy (NCBI): domain Eukaryota; kingdom Metazoa; phylum Arthropoda; class Insecta; order Coleoptera; family Curculionidae; genus Diaprepes; species Diaprepes abbreviatus. The sequence continues at coordinate 5,641,565 of JASJET010000144.1, read as the reverse complement.
AACCATATGTAACACCTAATTTTAGTTTATTATTAAACATATTTTTAAAGTAAAATGTCATATAGTTTTGTTCTTAGCGGCAATTCCGCTATTTTAACATCAGAGTTACATCCTCCAATATATCTAGATGAAGATGTTGAATATGTTATCGGTCTTGTAAATTTCGAAACATTTAATGCAATTCCCAATATTGATGTTGGGAATAATGTATTAATTCATAATGAAAATTTAGAAATAGCCATACCCCCAGGTAGCTACGAATTAGAAGACATAACAGATTTTTTAAAAAAACACTTGGATGAGGATAAAATTAGTTTTAATCTTCATGCAAATAATAATACTTTACGTACACATCTTAAATGTTCAGCCCCCATAACTTTTCGTGAAGGAACTATTGGTAAATTATTAGGGTTTAAAAATGGGCGATTGGAAGCCAACATTGAACATATATCAGATTTCCCCGCAGAAATAATTAAAGTAAATTCAATAAATATAGACTGCAGTATTGCAGAGGGATCATATTTAAACGGGAACCCTGTTCATATAATACACCAATTTTTCCCGAGCGTTGCTCCAGGATTCAAAATAATTGAGTCACCTCAAAACGTCATATATTTCCCAGTCACCGTTAAAGTAATTGATAAAATAGCCATTAAAATAATAGATCAGGAAGGTGATTTGGTTAATTTTAGAGAAGAAACCATAAGCATCAGACCACATCTTAAAAAAGTAGATTAAAGATGGTAATATTATATAACAATAAATCTGCAAACTTTACTAGAAAATTTAATAATAAAAACATTAATAAGACAAGAAAGAAACCAACTTCCTTTAGTAGGAAATCAAACTTCCAAAGGTTAACACCTTCTAATAGAAAATTTCTTCAAAGTTTGGGTTTTAAACTTAAATAAAAATGGATTATTTAAATGTAAGAGAAAATGTATTGGTTGATGAATCAATATTAAGCTGGGAAATTCTTTCTTTCGATCCTTTTAATCCTACAAAACTCGGACCAAATGATGAAATCAGAATTGCTTTGCAACAAACAGGAAAATATCCTTTACCTTGCAAAAGTGAAATTTATGTGGAATTGCAAGTAACTAAAGAAGATGATTCCCCTTTAGCTAATACTGTTTTAATTAATAATGCTCCAGCATTTTTATTTAAAGAATTACGCTATATTTTAAATGGTGTTACTATTGACTCCGTTCGGGATATTGGTATAACTTCAACTCTTAAGGGATATATTTCATTTAATCAAAATGAAAGTGCTAAATTGGAAAATGCTGGTTGGTATCCGAAAACAAAATCTAAAGAAAAAATTGTGACTGATGATAAAGGTAATGTTTCATTATGTATACCATTAAAGATATATTCAGGATTTTTTGAAGATTATAATAAGATTATTCTTAATTCACAACAAGAACTTAGTCTTATAAGAAGTAATGATGATACAAATGCATTATTATCCAGTAATGAAGATGAAAAACCCAAAGTTAAAATTACCAAGTTGTGTTGGAGAGTTCCTCATCTTACTGTAGCGATTCCGCAAGAATTAGCACTTACCAAAATTATTGACAAAAATAGTGATATACTAATAACCTTCCGAAGCTGGGAATTAGTTGAATATCCAGAGTTATTGGAAACTACGAGGCACAACTGGCCCGTAAAAACATCTACAAAAGTCGAAACGCCACGTCATGTTCTAATTGCTTTTCAGAAAAATAGACGTGGTAATCTAAAAATGGATATGAGTAAATTTGATCATTGTAATTTAAGAAATATGAATGTCTTTTTAAATTCAGAAAGATATCCTTACAATGAACTTGACTTTGAAAATAATAAATTTGCTACTCTGTATGAAATGTTTACAGACTTTCGTCAAGGGTATTATAACTCTCCAGTGGAACCAATTTTTAATCCGAAAGAATTTAAAGAAAATGCTCCTATAGTTTACATTAATTGTTCACATCAAAGAGATTTACTACAAACAGGTCCAGTAACCATGAGAATTGAATTTGAAACCAAGGAAAAAATTCCCCCTAAAACAGCGGCATATTGTGTTATAATTCATGATAAAGTTTTCAGTTACAATCCATTAACAAAAATTGTGAAACAGTTGTAATACAATTTCCTTAAGATAAAATACTCTTTTTAAACAAACCGCTACTTACGCTTAAGAGCGCACGCGTCAATTTTGATATTTATTAACGTAGCCAAACCAGAATTCTTCATTTATATAATGTCTTACGAGATTTCAGTTCGAGTATTAGATTTTCAACTTCAGTTGCAGAAATTAAAAAACAAATAAGTGAATATCAATTAAAAGTAGAAATGATCAAGAAATTCAAATATTTGAAAATATGAAACTTATTCTAGATCTTCAAGGATTCAAAATTGAAAATAATAAATTTATTGTAAAGGAATTAGCAGCGTACGATGGGCAAAAGACAAGTCATTTTATTTTCAAAGCTCCATTTCCGATGGGTCATTTACCATCCTATTTACACAAACAAGCTCTGTGGTTAATAAAAAATTACCATTGCATTGAATGGTGTGAAGGATTTACACCATTACACTAATGTGGAGATATCATAAGAGATTTAAGCGCTAAGGTGGACTATGTTTATGTAAAAGGGGAAGAAAAGGCAGATTTCGTAAAGAAGTATTCCATGAAACCAGTTATCGAGATTGATGAACAACCCACCCTAAAGAAAATGGATCCTTGCTGCTTTTATCATCAAAAAATACCATGTGTATGTGCATTATCAAATGTTTATTACCTTTACAACAATTTTTTTATGTAATAAAAGACTTGATTACAAATTATGTTTTTTATTTTCTAACATTGTTTTAATACATGAAATATTATTATTAAATCCTAGTTCTTGAAGTTTACATATTAAAATATCTATATTTTTATTTTTTAAATATTCGCTACAACATTTAGCTGCTAGTAAACATAATTCCGCATGTTCCATATAATTTAAAAACAATATAATATTCTGCGCTTCACTTTCTTGACCTTCATATGCATAAAACTCGGAACAGGCTGCGGACATCAAAAACTCTTCATACATTTCTCTTATTAATAATTCCATAATAAATCCTACACTAAAACCCCCCTGTTTCTCAATATCTCTTTATCTCTCTCTTCCTCTTCCACGATTTCTTTTAATATATCAGGATCTTTTATATAATCCTTCAATATCCTTAAAAAGTAACTGAATCCTATTTTCTTTATTTCATGAAAGAACTTCGGCAAATTTTGGGTTTTTCTATAATTTAAACAGGCTTCTGCAGCTAATTGGTATTGGAAGGCAGTCTCATAATATACCTGTGCCCACTCGGGGTGTGTTTTCCTTAGCATTGCATTCTTTAATTCGGAATTTTGAAGTTTAGTAAACTGTTTACCTAATTTGATTATTTCATTTTGCAAATCACTGTTCATAACTACCACTTATTTTTAATTTAACACTGTTCTTTATTAGTGGTGAATCTTCTATATAAGCTTAAGACTAGTTGTAAATGAATGTAGCTCGCTCAGATTCAGTCCTTTAAAATACCAGCTCCCCTCCAACTACTGTGGTGGTTAGGAAGGAGGTAGGAGGTGGAGCAAAAAGAGGCGGAGTTTATGAAACCAATCGGAATAGGGGGCGAACTTGGGCAGCCAATCAGAAACAAGGTCATTCTTGGCTGACCAATCAAAAAAGTGGTGGGGGGGGTCAACTAGAAGCCCCCTATTCCCACTACTATCGTGACTAAACCTTTTATAAATTTTTTGCCCCAGTATTAATTTAATATTATTCTTCTTAAAAATATGTCCAGTCACTAAACATCCCATCAATCCGTGTTTAATGAGGCGGGTGGTCATATAGACTTCCCGGGTGGAATTGTTGGGACCTCGGCGGTGGGGAAACCTTCCACCCTACTTCTTCACACGGCAAACTCTCAATCCCCAAACTCCCTACAAACTATAGACGAGACAGAACAAAAATATACTCCCGTGAAAGATTTAATTAAATACTTTGAATCGGTGTCTAACCCTGAAGAGGGTTTCCAAATTGACAGAAACAGGGATACTTATAAACTAGGTAGATTAAGATTGAACAAGAGCGCCCCTAATATTATTAACCGGTTCCCACAAGAAACAAATATTGTTGCGAACGGAGCAAGGACGCAGAGACATATTTCTGTGTCATACGAAAATTCCACTAATCTAGAAAATTCACTTTTTCCAATCTTAATCGGACCTACTTCGATTAACAGGGCCGCAACGCTACGAGAACGCGACGTTTCGGTTCCGGGAAAAATATCTTCAGGGACAAAAATAATACGTAAAACGAACGAAAGAGAGAGGTTCCGGCAACAATATATATATATATATATATATATATATATATATATATATATATATATATATAATGATCTATAGAAATATTATGCTATTAGATTGATAAAGCCATGATAAAAACTCTATTTGCATCATGAGATTGAACGTTTCTTCGAATGAAATTATGAGCACGCAGCAAGCTCAAGTTTCTGCTGCAAGGCAACGGTTGATCGTCGCTCCTTAAATTTGCAATTAAAACATTTTCATGAAATTGAAAACGTTTTTAAAACTGTAGGAAAGTTCGATTTAATATAGATAACAAAAGCTTGTTCGTGCTTTTATTCCTTATTTTCTTAAGAACAATTGAGGTGTTAAGAGAATATCTACTTCATCATTTTTATTTATCATTACCAGCAAGTGAAATATAACAATATCAATTGTAAAAATATTTTACCTTCAAAATGAGATATCACACGATGAACAAATTTAATTAGAGGTATACTTATTTTTTTTTCAGAATTATGCGCGCACATTCTAAACTCATTATTTTACAATAAATATGCAATATCTCTTGTTCTAATTATTGTATTGAGTTGAACCAAAAATAATTTTTATTTTCCAAGCCATTAGTAAAAATTAGTGCTGTTTATGACATAAATTCCGAGATGCATGATACCTATCCAAGGGTATTGGGGGCAGGCGCGGATCCAAGGGGGGGGGGGGGGTGATCGCCCCCCCCCCCCCCCAAGAGCTTTGAGTTCAGGAAAATATACCCGATTTTACCTCTTATACTATAGTTAATTCAAAGACTAGAGAGAGTAATAAATCATTTTTTACCCTTTTTTCTTCGCAAACTACCTATGTTCTTTAGTTCGGTGTCTTTGGCAAAATCTGTTAGATATAAATATTTTTCCTATATATAATGAAAAATACCGGTCTATAATAATGGACTATTTGGGCTGGATAACAATAGACATTTGGAAGTGTTAAAAAGGATTTTAATCCTTGTCATAGGCGTCGGAAAGAGATTTATTTTATCACTAAGTATTTATGGCATAGAATATTATTTCGGTAATAAATTTAAAATAAAAAGTTTTTATATTATTATTTTATTTCTTACGATTTCTTAATAATTCACAAACAGTACAAAATACAGATAATTTTGACATATTTAACACAAGTCACAACTGTATTTTTATTATTTTTAATTTTGGCATAAAAACCGTTTTAGGCACATTCAGACTAAAACGTGCCTTATTCTTTCAAAAAATTCGAAGTTACAATTTTAATACTTACAAAATACTCATTGTCAAAAAGAAAAGAAGTTAAACATATATAAAAAAATAAATTCGTCCATATAATATTAAAATTTTTTTGGGGGCTATCGGTCATTTTATTATTAATTATAAACATTTTTAGGAAATTTGACGTTTCAGTTTATTTATTTCTTAAATTAAACACTAAAAAGGGATTCAAATGTAATTAATTTTTATATGTTACAGTTAAAATTAGACCAACTTATTTTTATTTCTATTGCACTGGCATCTTAATTTAATTTCCTTTATTATATGAAATATCCGATAGGCTTAAAAAAATAAAATAAACGTGTTAATTCTACACGCTTAACAAAAAGACATAAATATAATAATAAAATAATAAAGAAATTACGGCTAATTGGAATTAAACATATATAAAATTAAAGAATGGGACACACTAAAATAAAAATATATAAAAAAATAAAAAAAAATATATAAACAACATTAAACAATAAAATACAACAAAAACAAATTGTGTTTACACTGGTAAACATTACGTACCTAATTCGTAATCAAATTCAGTGAAGCTATCGTTGCTCAATTAATTGAGTTTCCACATTTTGTTTTATTCTTTTATTATATGGATTTTTCCCAATTTTCCGCAGTAACTTTGTTCAAAAAAATCTTTCAAAAGTTCAGTTAAATTACTAATTTTGTACAATGTATTATTTCAAGCAACTCTGCCTTTTACTTGAGAGAGGTATTTCCTTCTCCAACGGACAGTTTCCGGACGATTTATAAGAACAGATTTCCTATCTGGTTTTTTCCATCAAAAATTAAGTTCTCTGAGCAATTTCCTGAGCTCAGTTCTTTTAATTTCAGGTAAATCCCGATCTTGATTGATTTTAATAAGAATTTTGTTGAAGGATGGGATCTGCTTCTCATAATAAAATGTATGTACAACTCCTTTTATTGCAGTTTTCATCTCTTCTTCCAACGAGGTTTTTCATCTGCCTGTGATCGAATGGGGAGTACGAAACATTCGAGTCGTTTTTTCTTCTTAAGTATTCGGTACATAGTAGATTTTCCTGTCATGTTGGAACACATCTCAACAGAGCTTTTAACATTATTTTCTAGATATTGATTTCTTAGGGCATCATAAGCGTTCATCGTAATAAATTTTTCATTGAGGAAAAATGCCTTGGTTTAACGATTTTGGAATAAATATAGAAGTGGAGGTAATTTTTTTTCGGTATCTTACTAATCTCAAATAATATATAAAAACAAGCACAAACAAGATAAATCACTAAGGACACACTGTAAGGTGTACTTTTCTCACTGACAGAAATAAAAATGAACTATCAGAAATTTTAATATTGCAGTAAATTTATAAAAGCTTATAATATTTAAATATAATTAGATTTACGGCAGTCCTCCGTTACCTGCAGTACTGGAGCAAGTACGTTGGGGATTTCGGTAACAGGTTTATTACTCTTTCTAGTTCTTGAATGGAGTATAGGAATGTGTATACTTGCGATCGCCCCCGCCCTCCCAAGAGCTCTGAGTTCAGGAAAATAGAACCGATTCTGCCTTTTATATTAGGAATGTGTATGCTGCTAACACTCCCTCCCCGTTGACAACTTGTTTTTCTCGTGATAGCCGTCCCCCAATAGCTTTGAGTTCAGGAAAATAAACCCGATTCTGCCTCTTATTATAGGAATGTGTATGTGTGTATGTTGCAGGCATCCCCTCCTCTCCAAGAGCTTCAAATTCAGAAAAATAGACACGAACCTGCCATTTACACTAGAAATGGGAATGTCTCCGGTGTCTACCCCCCCCCCCCCCCGCCCCCGTCGACAACTTGCTTTCGCTTGCCATAATGTACTTTTGTGATGTCACCGCCCCCCCCCCCAAAGAGAGAGGCTGGATCCGCCCCTGATTGGGGGCAATATAAGAACAAACTCTACATAAAATGTAGCGGCAAAAAATAGGTTGAGGCCAAGAGAGGTGGGTAGCTAAAACAGGTTTTTTGAATCTACAAGCCAAAAAACGCATTTTGGAAAAAAAAAAGTTTTAAATTTTAAAAATCTACAAACGTTGCCATTTTTTGCATTAAAATTATCAATTCCAAAATTAACTTTTTTGCACATTTTTAATTTTAAAGGGAAGCCCTGATCATTTTGAACAAAATGATATTTTATTATAGTAAATCAGATAATTTGTTGTTGAGATATTGCTATTTGTTTATTCCATGACACAAAATGTTGATTGCTATAATTTTTTTGGGTAAACATTTTGATCTCCAGAAAGGCTAAATTTCTTCGTAAAGGTCTAAATATTTATATCTTGTTAGGGACAATTGAAACAATTAATTTTCAGCCTCTTAAATATCGCTCTAAAAAAGGGGATATGTTATATTCATAATTTTACAAGCTATCCCAGATTAAAAAAAAAAACACCGAAATTAATTTATTCATTGCTGAAATACGACGAATTTTTCCGAGCGCTGCTATTTTGCGAATTCAGTTTTCTCTCGCTCACGAAAGTTCTATTTCTTTTTTTAGTCATTCCCTTTTTTAAAGCGATATTTAAGGGGTTAAAAATGAATTTTTTCATTTGATCTTAACAACATATGAAAATGGAAGCCTTCAAGAAGAGATTGAGTCAAAATGTTCACACAAAAAAAAGTTATGGAAATCAACATTTTGCATCTTGGGATAAACAAATAGCAATATCTCAACAACAAATTATCCGATTTTCTATTATAAAATATCATTTTATTCAGAAAAGATGAGGGCTTCCTTTTAAAAGCAGAAAAGCAAAAGAATTAAATTTTGCAATAAATAATGGAGATGTAAAAAATGGTCCATTTCAAGAGTTTTTAAGCCTTTTTGCAATAATAAATTAACAAAAATGGTCGCACAAAAGCTTATGTTGCAGATTTTTAAGGTCTCTACAACTTTTATTTGAAAGTTTTTTTCCAAAATGTGTTCATTGGCTTGTAGATTCAGAAAACCTGTTTTTGCCAATTATAATCCCCCTTTTCTGGCCCAAGCTATTTTTTGCTGTTACATTTTATGTAGGTTTTGTTCTTATATGGAAATCAACACCTCTAAGTAGGTCTCTTCTATCTCGGAATTTATCTCACTATATTTACCTATGGCTTTGACTATTAGGGTTTATTAATTATATCCGTCTAATTTGTTGGTAACAATTTTTCCTATCATCTGTTCAAAAAACAGGTTGAATATTCAGATTTAGCGATTCTAAATACAAAAGAAAATACTTTTTGTTTGTACGGAACCCAGTTTATTACCAAACCACTTGGGTACTAGCAGTCAAGCTCAAAATTGTTATAAGTAGACCATATGGACCCCAACCAATTCTACTTGTCCCAATTGCCATTGGCAAAAGGGAACCAAAATTATTACTGGAAAGTAAATTTATTAAATGACTGAGAGGAGCTCCTAGAATGAGGTGTGCCAAGGAATATATAAGTGGACCTAGCGTCCGGCTTAGTAGAGACTGTCGCGGATGACCCGACGTGCAGATGGTGTCTGGAGGATAATGAAACTCTTGACAATTACCTCAGAATGCTCTTTATCCAACAGAGTGAGTTAGATATATAACAGAGATACAATTTTGTGACTGCAAGCAGTTAGGCAAGTTCAATTAACGGGGCTGCTTAGATTAATAAAAGCGATCGGCCTCGAACAACCTGCAGCTATGATGGGATGTAAATGGCCCAACGAAGATTAGCCATCGAAGATTAAGTATCGCCACCTTTGTTTCATTAATTCATTCGTACATGCATAGGTTGATATCTTCGATTAGTTCTAGACATCCGCTTACAAATCAATTTTTTGTGGTGAACCCGCTATTAAAATTAAAAAAAAAAAACCACAAACGATTAATTTTATTATAGTGACAGTTAACAGAACGATGAGAAAAAATAAAAATACCTAATTCCAGTTATCTTTGAGAAGCTAATAAAAGGTAGAAATTTTCAAAAGTTTTAAAAAAGGATTCAAATCTGCTCTCTGATTATCTGAAAACCTTTTTCAAATTGTCGATTTTTTTCTCTTAGAGTATCAATATCCTCGCAGAAATTCTAACATTTTGAAAATATTTTATACAAGCGAACAAGAAGCTATAATCTTAGATATCAATTTTGATACTTACCTTGTTTCTGGATGATTGTAGTAGAGATAGCACACAAAATCATTAAAGTTAATCTTTTTCAAGAGCGTTATCCAAAAATCTCCAAAGAAGATCCACGGTTTGGTTTGTTTAACTCCCAATTTTGTCCAGTAGCTAAGGGGTCTTACGAAAATGTACCATATTGCCAGAGCAATAAATAGTGCAGCAGCAATAAGTCCAATCATTACTGATTTTTAACTAAAAAAAAATTGCCTATGTTGCTGAATTATTTTTTCATTCCCCTATTTTTCTTACTTCATAAAATTTTTGAAGTTCAAACAAATATTTACTACGAGATAATAAATATTTTAACTTTGATTTAAACGATTTATTCTTATAAACGCCCTTGTCTTGACTGACTGATTAATATACCAACGCACAGCCCAAACCATTAAAAAAAATCATGAAATTTTGGGAAAAGGTTGTCAACACCCTGTAGGTACCCGCTATGAAAGAAATTTTCAAAATTCGTATTCCAAGAGATGAAAAGTGGTAAATTTTTATTTGATAAATTTATCCATATCTCTTGATTAAATACAGATGTGGACTCGATCCGGTTTTTTATGGCATTGAGTCTTGGTTTGATTTTCGGAGCAATCTCACAATCTTATTGGCGATTCTGTGTATGTAAGGCACTGTCCATAGGTGGTGCATTTATGATATTTTGTTGAGGAGTTGGGTTTTTATATTTATATTAATAAATAGAACGTCTAATATCTTCAGCGCAATATCTGTTGTTTTTCAGAGCATTAGTCAGTTTTTCTGTTTCTGATTTCAGTGATTGATCTTTACATATTGGAAGAGCTCTATGTACTAAAGAGTTAATGAAGGATTGTTTTTGAAAAGGATGATGGTGTGACGTTGCTTTGATATATCAATTTGCATGTGTTGGTTTTCTGTACACAGAATATCCCAATTGGTCATTATCTTTTTTTGTACCAGTAAATCGAGAAAAGGAAGGTCACTCCTTGATTCAGTTTCCATAGTGAATTTTATGCTAAGGCTAGTTGGTTTCGATGATTCAGGAAATTATGGTTATCTGCGCCACGCGACCAGACTACGAACGGGTCATATAAATATTGGCATCAAAATTTAGGTTTTAGAGGAGATGTCTATTTGGAATACTTTCTATTTTCTGCATAGTCTTACCGACTCTGGACCATTTCTTTCACAACTTTAAATTAAACGATAAAGTTTTGTCAGATTAAATCGTTTGATAATAATCTTTAGTAACTAATGACGATATGTAAAATACTCTGTAAATTTTTATTATGGTGTCAAATTCCTTAGTTTGGATAAAGTGTGACGGGGGACTATGACGAAACTTAATGCACAATTAAATATTTTAATTCAATTATCTCAGAATTGCTTTAGATGTAGACAACTTTCACCTAATAACAGGAAAACAATGGAAATCAACATCGCCCGAGTGAACATCTATCATGCCATGGGAGCCTCAATGGAAATCGCTAGGACGTTCATGAAAAACCTGCTGAGGATTGTGTTGATCCAGGAACGCGAAACATGAATTATGGTAAGGCAAAATATTATTTATGTTTTCTCTTTCAGAACTCATTTGGAGTATACTTCGAACTGAAGAAAAAGAAGCAAGATATCATTATAGCCTCATGCTATTTGGCAAGAGACGGACCTGTACCGCCGCCAAAAGGGCAAATATTAATAGAGTACTGTCAGGAAAAGGACCTGTTGCTACTATTGGGGGTAATGCCAACGCTTACAGCACAATTTGGGACAACAAGAATACCCATCGAAGAGGTGATCAACTCTTAAAATATATCTTTGAGTGTAATCTTACCATAAACAACCAAGGGAATACCCTTACACTTGTAACAAGGGCAAGGGAAGAAGTAATAGATATTACACTAAGTACACCAGACTTAACAGATCTAGTGGAAAACTGAAGGATACTGAACGAAACTTCTCTTTCAGATCACAGAATAGTCGTATTTAGGTTAGAAACCGATCCCCCTGAGCCAGTCTTCAGAAGAAATCCTAGGATACCAGGTTTGGAAAAATACAGAATCATTCTGAAAACAAATTTAGCACACATTCAGACCGGAGGATACGCTAAGCATCATCTGGAGCTGGAAAATGGTCTGAAAGAAGTAAATGAGACAATACTCGGAACTTATAATTGAAGCTGCCACTTACAAAATAGGCGAGAGCTGTAAGGATGCACCTTGGTGGAATAACCATGACAAGCAAAGATCCGAAACGCAGAAATTCTTTAATATGGCTAAGCGTGACGGTGAATTCTGGCAGGGCTACACCAAAAAACTCACCACCTATAACAAAGAAATTAGGACAGTCAAAAGAAACAGCTTCAAGAAATTATGTAAAGATATCCAATTTACACTTGTTGCAGCGAGATCACACAAAGTCATGGTCAAGAGTAAGGTTGATAAAACAATGAATTCAAAACGTCAGGCTGCAGCTAAACGCTCAACACTCACTTTCCGGTGGCAAGCTTAGCACCGCAAATGGTGCAACAGAATACCACGAAAGGCCTACCAGAAAAGCTATAACAATGACTAGACAAATATGCAGTATTGATCATCTTAAATCGGCAATGAATACCTTTCAACCATTTAAAACCACAGGAGTCGATGGAATAATCCCGGCTCCGTTCCAACGAGGATAGGAAGGGATTCTACCACATATAGTGTGTATTCGTCGAAGTAACTTGGAATAGGGCTACATACCAGAAGTACGGAGCAGAGCCAGAGTCACCTTCATTCCGAATGTGGGAAAAAAGACTCTACACACCCTAAATCCCTGTTAATTATCATCATTTATTTTAAAAACAATAGAGGAAGCAGTGGATAAATATATCAAAACACAAATTCTTAAAAAGGAACCACTGAACCTTTATCAACAGGCATATCAAGAGGGCAGATCTAAGGAAACCGCACTGATAAAATTAATAGATGAGATTCGAGACGCACTGAACAATAGGGGAACCGGAGTAGGTACCTTTCTTGGTATATAAGGGATTGTTGACAATACTGCTCATGAGGCAGTCAAAAAAGCACTTGATGATAGAACGAAGTCCAAGTAGACAGCGCGGCTTCTCTCTACTAGAATTGCAGAGACAGAGATAGGATAGAATATATACAAGGGGATGCCTTTAAAGGGGAGTAGCTTCTCCACTTATGTTGAGCCAAATTGTAGATCGACTCCTCTGTGATCTAACTAACCTCGACATATCTTGTCGGGATTATTCCGATGACGTGGTCATAATCGCGAGTGACAAATTCGAGAATACTCTATGCCACATAGTCCAGAGAGAACTTGAATATACCAAAGAATGGTACCAGATAATGGGACCAAATGTCCCCACACCAAAACAATCCTAGTAGCCTTTACAAGGGAAAGAACCTTAACCTGGAAACAATCAAAATAGATGGGAATGTTATTGAGTGGAAGTCAGACACAGACTTGCTTGTGCATGTAGAACTGGAGCAATGGAAACCTGCCCAACGGCCGCCATGGAACTAGTCCTGCGCCTTTAACCTCTACATATACTTGTGGAGAATATGATGAAGAAGACAGTTTATAGGATGATGAGAGATAAAGTCACAAAACGAAGGCTCAATTTCTTATCTAGAAAAATGCACAAGTCTAAGCAAACACCAACTTGTCATAATAATGTTCATAAAGTTTTTGAACGACTTGGTTTTTGAATGATGGCACTTATTAATATGCAATATATTTAGTACCATTATTTTCACAACATCCAAATTTGTAGTTATCTCCTTACAGTTAACATGGTGATCATCTTTGACACTTAATAATATGTCTATTTTTATCATCACTAGTTACCGGTTGCTAGCTTCTCGAAGCATCTCAAATATGACCAAGCTGATAAAATTCTGTTCAATCTTACTCGTTGTCGATTGTGAAATTGGTGGAAAATTAATATATTTTTTTTTAAATAACTGACACACTTTTCCTTGGTTTCTTAGCCTGGCGCCATTGATTGATTGATTGCATGGCATAGAAGGTTATGGTTGAAAAGCCTTTACACTGCAGTCTTCACACTTATTGTATTGCCTGCCACATCCATTCTAGGCGAACATGTTGGTTGCCTCGATCAGGTTTAACAGCCTGCTAACTAGTTTATCCTCCAGTAGGCCAAAGCTTTGCACTCAAAGATGATGTGTGAGGCCGTCTCGTCGTCTTCATCACATAGTCTACATGATGGTTGATACCCATTACGTGTAGATGTTTTCTCAAATAGCAGTGGCCAGTTATAAGTTTTGACACCAGCCTGATTTGTTGTCTACTTAAACGCAGAATTTCACGGCTTCACGAATAGCAGCCTTAGTAATTTCAAATGCTAGCCCTGGTCTAATAAATGGAGTGGCAGATTCTTGTTTTGCAAGTTGGTCCGTTTTTTTCACTGCCCGAGACACCCTTGTGCTCTGGTACTCACGCGCTATCAGGGAAGATGAGAACGGTACTGTCCTTTTAACCCTTTCTCAAATTCATCCGAAGACAGACATCAATAGCCCCTTCCAGTCAAGCTGAATGGTATAGAGTCTGTCAAACTCTGACGCCATAGCCAATTATCATAAGAATTTCCATCCTCTGTACCTCAGTAGGTTTCATTTTCAGTAAAAATTAACTTAAAATGACAATATGACAAAATATGATAAGGAAACAGATCATTAAATCAGTTATACTGCAAAATAATTACACTATTTCATTTTGAGTTTTAACTATTGATAAATCAGAAATGGTACATTTACGTACAGGACATATAACAAAAAAAATTCGCGGGGAGTCTATAGTATAGAAAAAGTCGGGGTAAATATTTAAAAATCAGCTGATAATAGCACAGCTCCTTTTGAGTCAGCCCGTAAAATTTAGTGTATGGAAAAAAAATCGTACCAAAAAAAAAACAAAGTCGAACGATTTTTCAAAAACTCAGCCTTGTGTAAATAACTAACTTTGAGTCCTTTTGAATACCAGGTTTGTTAACAAATCAACATTTACCTTTCGATATTACACTGTATATTTTGAACTGAAACAGGTTAGGCTACTAAATTCGTATTCACATTTCTTACATAACACGGCATAGCCATGAACATATGATGTTAAAAAAATAATTTCAAAGAAAATTGTCGTTTTATCACTGGAAAATACTTTAAATAGTCTATCTTCATAAACGCGTCTCCTTCACCAGAAAGGTTTAAAACTCAATTAAATATCGCAAATATACATTAACGAAGTTCAGAAAATTTCCCTACATTTATAACATAAACCTACAAATCCAAACAGATACATATCGTCCACTGTACTTAAAAAATAAATTAGTATCAATAATAATAACTATAAAAAAAATTCTTACCTCTAAGATAAATTCTGTTTGTCTACACGAAAACGATAATAAAACTATTATCACAACCAACTAGGTTCATCAGTTATAAGTCGTTAATTATAATTTAAAAATAGTTACATGTAAACAAGGAACCAATGACGCAAAATATAGGGGAGAGTGTTCTAAAATGACTATTAAGAGCAACAAAATGAAATAAAATACCATATAATTACATAGAATATAGTTTAACCTTCCATTAGAGAGAGGAAAATTATATAGCTAATGTTATTTACAAAATATATACGAGGATCATAAATATTGTTTCAAGGAAAAACTTACTTTTTAGTCAATCTCAAATAAGTTAGATAGAAAAGAAAACGTTAAACTAGAGTGTCTTTCTTTGGATAAAAACAACAAAAAAATGTATTTCCTAAATATATATAATTTTTTATTCCTGAAATTCTTCGAGGTGTCAAAAAGGAAAGAAGCAGTGCCAACGTAGACACTTTAATCTCGTATTCTATATAGCCCAATATTTTTCAATTCATATTTTTTAGACAATGTATGTATGTAGAAATGGTGGTATACACTGCGAACTAATAGATCTACTGTTCTCTCCTTCTGCCAAGTCGTTAGGGATACCTTGTGACTAGAGTAGGTCCTCCAGTCTTATTTCCCTAAGGAACCATATAATGTTGGAGGGCCTTGATGTAAATAACTCCCCTTCTATTTGGTGTGCTCCCAAAAATAGCATTTTAGAGTTTTCTAAAGCACTGCATTCTGAAAGGATGTGTATAGAGGTTTCGTCCTCTTCCTCGCAAAATCTGCACTTTTATCTCTCTGGCAGTATGAGTTTCTTGAGGAGTCTCTCAAGCACTGCCTCGTTAGGATTCCCGTCAGAACTTTAAGTTTCCTTTTGCTTAGGCTTAGGCATTCCTTGAATCACCTGTAGTCGTTATTCTCAAAAAATATCTTCACTTGTCCCATTCTTTGGATCTTCTGCTCTCATCTTCTTTGTTCAATTCTTCCAGCATTACACTCCTACTAAATCCACAAAAAGGATCGAGCCTCAGTAATGTTATCGCAGCGCCTTTTTTCATGATTTTGTCTACTATTTCATTTCACTCCACCCCAGTGTGTTCCGGTACTCGAAGAAATGTGACCTTATTACTCTTATCTAATTTGTTTATTTCTTATAGCCATTCTCACACCATTTTGGAACTGATTACTTGAGAACTTAAAACAATGATGGCCGCTTGACTATCTGGCATGATAATAATCTCCTATCCACTATAGCTTATCTTTTTGCTGGATTGAATGCATTTTCTTATGGCGTATTTCCTCCTGCAAGATGTTTGGCTTTCATGGTGTCTGATTCTGAATCCCTACATTCCTATTCCAGTTTTCTTCGTTGTTTTTTTAGCCATTTGTATACCATTTACTTTTGCGATTCAACTTTGTGTTGAAGTGTTTCACAAAGTTGAAATTCTTTTTCATTTCATTTTGGGCATGTCCCAGATTTCCGGATAAGAGACTGGGCCTTCTTTTAGTAACTTCATCTTTCATCATCTCATCTATTACCATCTTTGCCATACTCTCCACACGTAATTGTAGTAGTTTAAGATTAGTTTTATGGCTGCCATTGGTCAGGTTTTCATTGCTCCAGTTATACCCGCATAGGCCAGTCTTTGAACTTTTGAGGGGTAAGTTCTCGTATTGACCGTACCATTTTTTTTATTCGAGATCACTGTCCCGTATGTGATGATTGGTCTCACTACTGCAGTCTACTACTAAAACTCCCATTTTTAACTCAGAAGTATCATCAAAACAACGAACAATTAATATTCCGAATACAGAAAAAACAGATCCTTTAACTGTGAATACCTCCCAAATATATTATTGGTAAAATGGCGTATAACTTCGTTTTCTGTGTAGACATAATATGTCAATTTTCACAAGATCATGTTTTTTAAAAATCAATTAAAACTTAAGTATTCTTCCATTTTAAAATCCATTTTGCAGGAAAAGGTTTATAGTAATTAATATAAGATAATTTTAAATGTTTCAAAAAAAAATTATTCTTGTTATTTTTTGAAGGAAAAATGTAAAATAAGATGTTAATAAAGGCTTTAAATTAAAAAATTGTTAAAATAGTTAATATTTTTCGAATCAAATGTAGGTTTAATTAACTTTTTCATATATAGAACACACAGACTTCAAAAAGATACATGTAGGAACAGAAACACCGCCTAGGTTATTTTAAGATGGTCTCCCCTACATATATCTTAATTGAGGTTATCAAAAATGATGAGTTGTCCAAGCTCTAACTGTCTTAAGGGATCTAGTTCAATATTTATGCCGGATAAGAATGAAATCACAAGACACACACACAGCATGTTTTAATTTTTATAATATTTATACAAATTAGAGCAAAACAAAATCAGTTCTATTGGGAGCCACATAACTTCTGAAGGCAAGTGTAACATTTATTTTCGTAGGAAAATACCTATATAAACCATTGATTTCCAAAATAGTCCATATTATTTCCTAGGAGACTGCGACTCGCAAGGGGTTCAGGTCAATGAGATAAGAAATTTAGGGGTTCATGAGATGTAAATGAGGATTCACGAAAGTGGACCCTATTTGGAGAGATCATCACAACAATTTAGGCGTTTTCTAATTCTCATATACTACCTAATAGTGCATAATACTTAGAATAGACAAAAATATTAAATATTTATATATTAATGGAGTAAATTTCACAAAATTATTATATAAGTAAGTAACTATGGGCTTTTTGATCACACTATTGTTACCTTATAAAAACTAGATTTGATAGCAACGCATTGCGTTCATACGTGCGATAGTAAATATGTCCAGACTTGAACCAGAGCTTCGATATTCTAATCAGCTACTTACACCCGTATTAACTTTTTTAATTACTTTGTACGTTTTTTCCATTTTAACAATCAGTATTATTTACTTTCTATCTTTTCTTTTTCTTTCTATCTGAAATTTTACAGATAAAATCGAGCAGCACATAATTCCTCTGTAGCTAACTATAAAAATCAACGATCGCCATAGAGATTCATAGGGTGAATGTTTTACGTTGGAAATCGATTGCTAAGTTATATTACATTTAAATAGCTTCATTCTTGTTTGCAGAAAACCACAGAAATTTCATGATTGCAGGGCGAATACCTGATTATGTACCTTTTATGCAACAGAGTTTTAGGTAATGACGCTATAAAGCCATCCAGTCGGGAGGATCATATGATAAAGTGTGATCCTGATGAAAAAAAAAACGGTAAAGATTTGAAATACTTAAAACGAGACTCCAGTTCTGGACAGTAGGTTTGCTTCAACGTCAAAAAGACGATGAATTGCTGGCATCTTACAACATCTCTCTATTGATAGCTAAATCAAGATAGCAGCATGCTATCGGGAAAGAGCAAATTTTGCTAGCTGTTGAAGGGTTTGTTAAAATCCTTCTACATAAATCTGCATATGATATAATCCCTTTGAACAACAATAGAGTCCAATGACGTATTGCTGAAAATTCGAGTTTCCTTTACCTGATAATGAGGTACTTTTGTAGGCATATATTCGTTTTGTTGTGGCCCCCGAAAAACTACTCTTTCCGAGAACTTAGGCAACACACAGTAA
Organism: Diaprepes abbreviatus; assembly: GCA_034092305.1. Lineage (NCBI taxonomy): Eukaryota > Metazoa > Arthropoda > Insecta > Coleoptera > Curculionidae > Diaprepes > Diaprepes abbreviatus. The sequence goes on along the minus strand of JASJET010000144.1, from coordinate 5,622,766 downwards.
GGGTAAATCAACAGTCAATATTTTGAGACAATATTTCAAGAAAATGGCTTCGCTTTTATTAAATATAAGAATTGCAGCAAGAAATGAATCATCTGCTACGGTTGGAGGACATATTTAAGACAAAATGTACCTGAAGTGTTTCCCATTCACTGCGTAATCCGTCGCCAACATTTTGCTGCGAAAAATCTAAGTGACAGATTCCATCTGTCTCTATTATATAGTTCTCATATGTGCAAGGCAGGTTTATCATTGAATCTGAGCACTTTCAGCAAGCTGGATAGTCGGTAGTCTCTATGGAAGCAATGGTCGCTTATACGCAGGACCTGACGTGGAAATCCAGTTGTTAAACACGAAGGCAAAGTACAGGTTCAATAAAAACTGTTTGTGACACGTACCTGTTTGTCTTTAATTGTATCTAGTATCAAAAATCACAAAGGTGGTGTGTTGATCTTTTAAAAGTGATAATTTTCACGCCAAAAACAAAAGAAAAAAAAAACAAAAGATTAACTAAACCCTTTATGACAATAGTAAGCAGTGGAGTGTGTCATATATTTTTAGACACACTTTATTTTTTACTTCACCAATTCTTGATATATGATAAGTGAATTAACTTTTACAGCCAGAATCTAAGATTTAAACCCGATCTAGTTGCCATGAAATTTAAATGTTATAATCGGTCAGTTTTGTTTTACTAATGATATTGTCATAATTCATATTACATATGTCAATAAATAAATGCTTAAATAGGGATATTAAGGATAAGAACCTTACGATAAAGCCTTGAAATATGTAATAGTTCTCTCCCGAAAATAAACAAAATGATTTTTTTATTCTTGTATTTTAGATTGAAAATCATGGTTCTTGGGTTTATATCGTATCAAATTGTAATTATTATCCGACGTTTCGCCTACGATTGCACGAGGCATCTTCAGGAATATTTGCTCCATGAGATTAGAACACTGAATGTCTATCGAGGAGCAACAGCCCGGTATTTATACCCGACTGCAATTCAGCGAACCGTGATCCAGCATTACAATGGATTTCCACGTGTGATGTAGACTGTAACCTGCATCTCTATTAATATTATTTGGATATTTACAAATATCGATTGATTCTTTATTTTTACGTTTAAAGAAACCAAGCAATTATGACAGCACTTTAGTTTCTTTTACATTAAAAGTGTGACTTGAACAATGCTAGTATTCAGCTACTGCAGATTGTAAAATTTGTTTCTTTTTTATACATCTCTCATGTTCTTTAAGCCTAGCTTCACCTATATACACTTTACTATAAAAACAAGGTATCTTGTAAACGCCTTCTGTTTGAAATGGATTTGCGTCCTTTGGAGACTTCAAAGATTGTCCAACTTTCTTACATGTATTGAAAATTGTCCAAATGTTTGATTTTTGGAGAAATCTGGCAATCTTGTCGGTGGTTCCTTGTACGTAAGGTAAAACAACACTGTCTATAGGAGGTTCATTTATGACATTTTGTTTAGGAGTTCGGTTTTTATATTTATAAATAGATAATCTTATATCTTCAGCACAATATTCGTTGCCTCTCAGAGCATTAGTCAATTTTTCTGATCCTGACTTCAGTGATTGTTCGTCATATATTGAAAGTGCTCTATGTACCAAAGAGTTTATGACGAATTATTTTTGAGAAGGATAATAGTGTGACGTTGCATTGAGAGGAGGCCAAATTATGAACGTATCCTCTACATATCTGCACCAAAATTTAGGTTTTATAGGAGCAGAAGACATAGCGTTTTCTTCTAAAGCTTCCATGAAGATGTTAGCTACCACAGCTGATAGCGGAGAATCCATGGCCGCTCCCGAAGGCTGCTCATAGAAAGTTCCTTGAAAAGTAAAATGGGTGTAAATCAGACATGCTTTAATTAATTGTACTAAGGTGGAGTTCATGTTGTTGTTTCGTAAGATGTCAGATGTTATTGAAACTGAGTTATCTCTACGAACATTTGTCTACAGGGATTTTACATCAAAACAGACCTATATGTCTCCGGTTTCTAGTTGAATGGTTTTTAATCTTTGGACAATGTGTCTAGAGTTTTTAATAAGGGATTCGGTTTTTTCTGTAAAGGGATGTAAAAATTTTGCCAGATATTTACCTATTTTGTAGGTTGGTAAGCAGATGACTCAGTTACCATAATATCTGGCAAATTACGAAACAATAATATGAACTCCACCCTAATAGAATTAATTAAAGCATGTCTGATTTTCAACTATTTTACTTTTCAAGGAACTTTCTACGAGTAGACTTCGGGAGCGGCCATGGAATCTCCGCTGTCACCTGTGGTAGCTAACATCTTCCAGGAAGCTTTCGAAGAAAACGCTTTGTCTTCTGTTCCTCTTAAAACTCATTTTTGGCGCAGTTCGACCGCATGGCATAGATAACCTCTATAATTTCCTGGATTATCTAAATCAACAACACCCTAGCATAAAATTCACTATGGAAACTTCTTTCCCTTTTTTGATGTACTAGTTCAAAGGAAAGAGAATGGCAAATTAGGACATTCCGTGTACAAAAAACCAACACATACAAATCGATATCTCAATACAACGTCACATCATCATACTTCTCATAAACAATACATCACAAACTCTTTGATACATAGAGCACTTTCAATATGTGACGAACAATCACTGAAATCAAAAACAGACAAACTGACTAATGTTCTGAGAGGCAACGAATATTGCGCAGAAGATATAAGACGTTCTATTAATAAATATAAAAACCTAACTCCTAAACAAAATGTCATAAATTAACCTCCTATGGACAACGTTGTCTTACATACACGAAACCACCGACAAGATTACCAAATTGCTCCGAAACTCAAACATTTGGACAATTTTCGACACATGTAAGAAAGTTGGACAATGTTTGAAGTCTCCAAAGGACGCAATTCCATTTCAAACAGAAGGCTTTTACAAGATACCCTGTTCTTGAGGTAAAGTGTGTGACGGTGAAACAGAATGATCTATATCCACTAGGCTTAAGGAACATGAAAGATATATAAAAAAGAAACAAATTGTACAATCTGCAATAGCTAAAGACCAGCATTGCTCAGGTCACACTTTTAATGTAAAAAACTAAAGTCCCAACATCAGTACCTGGTTTCTTTAAACATAAAATTAGAGAATCAATCGAAATTTGTAAATACCCAAATAATATTAGTAGATGCAAGTTCCAATCAACATCACAGTTCGTTGAGCATCATCGATATTCATTCAGTATTCCAATCTCGTGGAATAAAGATCACTGAAGATGCATCGTGCAATTGTAGGCGAAACGTTGAATAATAAAATAATAAACATAAAAACCATGATTTTCAACATGATCAGAGCTGTGGAAGCTTTTGTTCTTTACTTGTATTTTAGGCTTTAAAACTTGTTTGAATTATTGTTGCTCTTGTCAGTTTAAGCCCTCTGCTGTCAATTTAGGGTAATTTTTAATTTAAACCATATTAGTGAATCCGGCATTGATAGTAATTTAGTATGAATTTTATAGTTCTAATAATAAAAAAACAAGCATGATGAGAGTTTTAATGTAATAAAAACAAAGTTCAATAGGTTGCCAGGAAAATGAGGTTTTAGCCTACAGTCAATATTTAAGTACTCTGTTCCTCTGATTAGGGGATGTTTTGACCATGGCCTATTTTCTTACAACCAAGTTGTAAATTAATGACCAAGGAGATATGAAATTAAATTTGACTAATTTGAAACCTAATATTGTAAATTTTCTATTGAAGCATCAGGCTCATCTGTCGCGTCAAAAGTATTTTATAACGAGTGCCAAAGTTGCTAGCAAGTGGAGAACGATCCGCCGAAGGAGAAATGGAACCTGCAGCGATTTTAGCATTTTTGGCATCTTCCCCTGCCTGTTCTAAAATATGAAGAGTAAAATAAAAGACATTTTTTTTTTGTTTATTTAATTTATATAGAAAATTTACAAGATTTGATTTTGTGTCGTTTTAATAATAAAGGTATGAGTTGAAACTTAAACATTATTTTTTTTTAATACTTTTCACTCAGCAGTAAACCCTATCAAATGGCGCAGCACTGTGTCTGAGATATTATGAAACACGTCAACAAGGTCTGTTGTTATGTTGACATATTTCATACTATTTTCGACTCAATGTATTTTGTGTTCGATTGCCAAATTAAAGCGCCAGCTATCAAGAACACATTTAAGTTGATAAAATTTTAAAAACTTCATATAAGGAAGAACGGCGGGTTAACAGAAAATAGAAAAAATCGGCTCGTGCTTTATGGAGCAAAAATGGTTAGGGAACCTCGGTTGAAGATAATCAGTGCTGCTTTACAAAAGCCTCCTGAGTCAATTACAAAAAATGCAAGATTAAAATAAAAACGTTTAAAGGATTATTTTTCTAATCGGAACGACAAAAATCTTATTTCTTAAACATATCTTCGAAGAGGTAGTAAGTACATCTTTAAACCCAAAAACCTTTCTTGTCAAAAATAATAGTATCATTATCCTTCTCTTTGCTCAGGAAAAGGTGACAATTTTCTACCTGAACTTAATATTAACAGATTGATAGAAGTTCTGTTATGGCTTTGAGAAATTTATATTTAGATATTATCATTATCATTTTAATGAAATGTTGTCACAATATGATTTCCATTTAAAAAAATATATATATAACTTGCATCGAAATAAACACATCCTGTATAATTCGGTAAAAAAATATATAAACACAAAACAATTTAGAAACATTGCTATTTAATTACTTCACAATAATTACAAATTATAGAGACACATGTATTTTTTAAATACAGCAATAAAATGATAGATAATTTGCAAAATGAAACCTATGTATTTCACTATTCTTATGTTTTATAATGATTTGTTTAATAAGTTCTTTTTTGCTGCATGAATTTTCTTAACAAAGAATAAGAATCCAACCTTTTAAAACAACGAAATTTAAGAAATATGTTTCCTAAACTGTCAAAGATGCTCCATGGAACAAACAGCACAACAATGGAAACAAATAGTTACATAGTACAAAACTGACTGCCGATTCAGTAAAAATGGATGTGTTGTCTTAAAAAATTGGCTCTAGTTTTAACTGTAGCAACATCAAAATGTCAAATGAATAAAATTACTATAAAAATAAGTTATTCCTTAAAAAGCTTCATATAAATAAAAGTAAAAACCCAATCAATTATAAATTTGACACGAGGCAGTTAGTTGCGTTCAGTATTTGCATGCCTTCTTCCGATCTGCCCTTTGCACAGCCAGGTGCATGAGTCTAGTAGAGACGAAACATGTACCTCTGCCGTATCACTGTAGCGGGGAGGATAAGTTTTGACTTTCTTCTCGATATGGTGCTACAGGTAGGCCATCATCTCGATGGTGGTGTAATAGGATGAACTGTGTTCTGTAGCGATTCATTCAAACTGTGCAACCTCTAACACGGAAAGGATATGACGGAACGAGGTTTGCAATTACTGTTCGCATTTTACTTCATATATATATATATATATATATATATATATATATATATACATATTTATTTATTTATTTATATAACTATATGTTTCAGCAAGGATCACGAAATATAACAATGCATTTCATAGCTGACGCTGGAGTAGTTTTGAAAACGTCCCTAATGCTTACTCAAGCATTCCATTGTAAACTGTTTAACTTCCGTATAGTGGACCATGATGGATCATCACACCAATACTGTATAAACGATCTTACCACACTAGCGTATAGCCTGTGTGACTCCATATTCTACCGCACATTGATCTAATAATTATAAAAATTATTTCTGTCTTCGTTGCCAAGTATTTGAAAGAAAATTTATATTAGAGAGAAGATCGAAAAGACATGATTACATTATTGTGTGATTAAATCTCCTTCACTACATACAATATTAGACCCTTCAGTACTTACAACGTTAATATCACGGACACTCTAGGTTTCCCTTAAAATTAGAATATTAAATTACTATTACTTACTGGCAATAAATAAAACAAAAAAAAAACAGTCGAATTAAAAACTAAGAAACTGATGCAACAAATATATAAAACTTGTGCATTTGCAAGTGTGTGTCAAAATACATTTACCAAAAATAATTAAAATCCAAAAAACATATCTAGAATATAAAAAATAAGTTATATCCCTTTTATAGGGGAATTATACTAATATTAAAACTGATAAAATTGCATAATATTTGGTTAAGATTAAAATTTTACTTAAAACATATAATTAGCAGTGTTACACTGATATTTTAAAAAGGCGCTAGGCCTTGCAGAAAGGTGTAAGATAAACGAAAACGTGCCAAGCTAACCCCTGTGCTGGAGAGTAGGGGTGGGTAATTTAGGGCGTCACTAGCCTTAAGCTTTGCTCTGTTGCGTTTTTCACCCCTTCACGAGATCTAGCACCCTTTTAAAATACCAGTGTAGCAATTTGGCGTCCAATGTGGTGCAATTGTTGGTTAAGAATGCAACTAGTTCGGGGAACAAATGAAACTCTTACTAAACTTTTAATGATAGACTCTAATTAAAATCAGGATTATTGTAATAAGACCTTCAATCATTTAAGCTCTAGAGTTTCACTATAACGAGGCTTCGGCCGAATCAAATCAGGACAAAGTAAAAATCAAGGCAAAATGGTTTTCATTTATAACCATAGCCCACCTTGCGCACTAATCAACTTCAGTTAAGCGCGTTCAATTGTCACGTGTAAAAGAAATTGCAGCTCAAAAAGAATGACACTGGGCAACAACAGTCGGCTGAAATGCATTTGTTAGTTAAGCCAATTCGGTAATCATTAGCATTTTCTACTCAAAGCAAAAATAAATCTAATAAGTATCCCAGTAGTTATTTTCAAATTCGAAAAATACATATTAATGCATTAATAGAAATTTTTCGCATCCCAATATACATATAGTTTCATTGAAATGTAAATATAAATTGCAAGGAAAAAAAAAACAAGATCTATCGGAATAAAAAAAAAGGTAGCACTAAGTTCGACATCCATAAGAAAATACCTAAACACAATGTAGTGAAATACTAAAACAAGACAAAATGATGGACAACTTGAAAATAAAATTAATTGAAACTGTACTTTAATAACGACAGTATTTACAAAAGATAAGGTTAAATTAACTGAATTAACCATAGTTAACTTAAGCGAAAAACATGACAGCAACTTACATGATTCATAAAGCAAACAATGCTGCGAGTAAAGTGGCGTTGAGCGAATTACATAGCGACGATGGACAGAACAAGATAAACGAGACAAACAACCTATGGGGAGAGAAAATTAAACTAGGATATCCAATATTACGTCGATTCGACATTATCAGAAAATTCCCAGGAAAAACTTGGATGACAGAAGCGAGAAACAGAGAAAAATGGAAAAATATGGAGCAAGCATATGTTCACACATGAATATGAAATGCTGAATAGAGGGAGTTTAATTTGTTGTGATCGATCAATGAATGAACGAAAGAATAAATAAAAAGTGATATACAATGCTTGAGTCTTGTTGGATTCCACCAGACTGCAAGTTATTCGAGGTCGATCACCTTTTAAGTAGCCTCGTTAACTGAGCTGGCCTGCGGACGTCAAGTGATAATATTATATCTGCAAAATATCACTACCTTCGTCCGCTAAGTGCCCGATACTCTTTGAAGATATGGCCAACAGTTTCACCCTTCTCTAGATGCCATCTGCATACCGGGTAGTTGACTTTTTTTTGTTATCTCTAAATATTTTTAAACTAATGCAATTTTATCCTACTGATAATGATTTTATAAAATCATATTAGAAAAAGGAATATAATTAAAAATGCTTTCCCTTTATTATGAAAAATTCGATTCCAATTTCCTTCCAGAACCCATATCTTATAAATTAAACATATTATTGTCAAATAACCTTGGGTTTGACCATAACTTGAATAAGCAGATGACTTGCTATTTAATAATTTGTATAAATGGACGGAAATTGCAGTTTTGTACTCCAATTCAATTATTAATCAAAAAAGCCTTAGTCAGCTTTTATAACTATATTCGAAGCATAAAGTGAGAGAAATGCTGATTATCAATAAATATAATTCTGCATCACAAAATTAAGTATCATCAAATACGGCAAAAAATTGATTGAAAACGTTGTTCTAAATATGCAAAATATATAAGTTGCTTGTGTATAGTAATTGGTTCTGATTTGTTTTTCTGGTGAAAAATAAAGATAAGAATTTTTCAAGTAACTTTGATAGAATTAAAATGATAAGACTGATATATTTATGGCACTTTAAAGTATTTGGGAAGTATACTAAGTTTGTCAATGGGTAAAAGAAGCTGTTAGAAGGTTGTGGGGGCAGACATCATCTTTGTTTAATTCACTTTTTATTATATCCAGCTATTAAAGTTGGTTTATGTTAATTATTAGATAAAGAATTATAAAAAAGTATGAAAATACTGGTGAGAATGAAAGTATACATATATAATGAGATTTTATTTGTTCTTAATTAAATAATCTTTCAAATGAGCTAACAATAGTTGTTGGTTTCTTAATTTGTTAAAATTTTTACAAATTAGACCATATAGCTTAAGGCCTGCAATGTAAAAAAAGTAATATAGTTTTAAATTATCATACCAAATTTAAAGTTTTTATCTACTACGATTTTTAAGATAAATGGATAAAAATTCTAAATAATAGAAATTTGTAAAAGTTTAAACAATTAAAATTTGAGTCTGATTTTGCTTCATCATCAAATGGAATACTCATATATTTTAATAACCCATTATGAGAACTATGAATTTTTAAATATAAATGCTTCAAAAATGTAAAAAACCTGTATTAACAAAATAATTGTGACAGCAATTTTTGCCTGATAAAAAAGCATAAAAGGTGATGCATTGATTTTCTGCATAATTGAAAGAAAAGAGAAAATCCAACCAAATGTAGATGTGTTTATATAAAGTGGATTTTTTTGGAAATAATCAATATTTTTAAATTTTTTAAAATGCTTAATTTTATAACAAATATAAGTTGTTGTTTATAGTTCCTGTAATCACTCTAAATGAACGTTAGACTTCGTATTGATGAAAGAAAGTTAACGTATTGCATCACGGCTACCAAAATGGTGTACTAAAAAAATATACTTTTAAAGATGTATAATAGTATTTTTAATTTTATTTTAAAGTAATTTCTTAATTTTTTTGGTGAGGAAGATAAGTATATATTTTTATATTTCTCATCTTTTTACTTTATAATCTTCTGTTTCACTATACTACGTTTGCACTGTTTACGAACGATATTCGATGTCACAATGTAAAAAATGTGCAGTTTTTTCATATGTATCCGACCCTCCGCCGATTAATATGATTACCTCTATACTGGTTCATTCAAAAAACTTTTTTATATAAAGGGTGTTTTTTATAGAGGTATAGAACTTTAAGTTGGCAACATTTTTTTAACTGGCGGCCATTTTGTCAGCTGTCAAGTGATTTATGTTTAGTTTGGTTTGGCATTTCAACATGAATAGACTGACGCCTGAACAACGCTTCCAAATTGTGCAAATTTATTTTGAAAATTATAGTTCTAGAAATATGTATCACGCACTACGTCCATTTTACGAATTTTACGGTAAACATAATCGTCCATCAGAGCAATTAATTCGATCAACTATGAAACGTTTTCGCACCACGTTTCCTCTAAATGATAATACGCATCCACAGAGACGTCGTACAGTGCGTACTGAAGAAGTCATTGCTGCTGTAGAGCGCAGCGTAGAGGAAGACCCGAATCAGTCTATCCGCCATCGTGCACAGGAATTGGATATGTGTCCATTCACTTTATGGAAGATTTTGCGGAAAGATCTTGGTTTGCGTGCTTACAAAATCCAACTCGTGCAAGAATTGAAGCCACACGATCACCTAGCAAGGCGTAGATTCGGTGAATGGGCCCAAAACAAGATTGCCGTTGATCCAGATTTTCATAAGCGAATTTTGTTTAGCGATGAAGCTCACTTTTGTTTGAATGGATACGTCAATAAACAAAACTGTCGTATTTGGAGTGACGATAATCCTCAAGTGTATGTTGAGACACCGTTACATCCAGAAAAACTGACTGTTTGGTGTACTTTATGGGCTGTTGGAATCATTGGTCCGTACTTCCAGAAAAACTGACTGTTTGGTGTACTTTATAGGCTGGTGGAATCATTGGTCCGTACTTCTTTAAAAACGATGCTGACCAGAACGTTACAGTCAATGGTGACCGCTATAGAGCCATGATTACTGACCTTTTCGTTCATAAATTGAACAACCATGATGTGCAGGAGCTGTGATTTCAACAAGTCGGCGCAACATGTCACACAGCTCGTGCCACAATTGATTTATTGAAGGAAACGTTTGGAAACCGCATAGTTTCACATTTCGGCCCCGTGAATTGGCCTCCAAGATCGTGCCACTTAACGCCGCTAGACTATTTTCTGTGGGGATATGTGAAGTCGCTAGTCTACGCCGATAAGCCCGAAACGATTAGTCACTTGGAGGACAACATTCGCCGCGTAATTGCCGAGATACGGCCACAAATGTTGGAAAAAGTCATCGAAAATTGGACTACCAGATTAGACTACGTCCGAACCAGCCGTGGCGGTCATATGCCAGAGGTCATATTTAAATTATAATTCGAATAAAGTAAATTTCATGTCAATTTAAAAAATTCATCTTTGTTTTATTCCATTTAAAATTCTATACCTCTATAAAAAACACCCTTTAGTTCAGGTTAGTTCATGTTAGTAAAATGATATTTCGTCATATTTTTTCTAATATTACTGGAAATATGTTTTCAGGCATACTTTATGAAAACTTAAGAGGAATATGACTACAAAAATTAATTTTCAATTTTATGACGTCCATTATGACTGATTTATTGGCAAATATCTATAGTTTTACAAGGCGCAATGAAAAGAGTCTTTCTTTTAAGAACGTAAAAATCTGTAGCTGCCTACTTCGTGAGTTGATACCTACAATTTATTTTCTTTTTTTAGAATTCTTAATAAAGGTTTCTTTATTTTATAGAAGTATGTAGACTTTTTTTATCCTATTACTACAGCGACCAACACCAGACATAAAAGATTTTTAAAGTAAGTACTCTAATAAATTTGCATAATTTTTTTTTGTTTTTAGCGATGAAGATACGCAAGATATTTCAGTACTAGAAATCAGATGGTTAATATTAGGATCCAATATTAATTTATTGTACAACTGCAAAAATATTTGCTTGATAATAATCCAATATTTTCACTAACTACTTTAAAATAATAGCTCTATAGAGCTATAATAAATTAGAAACATAATAACTGAAAAAATGAACCTTTTAAGTAGAAACAAATGCTACTTTTAACTAGGTTTCTATTTTAGAAAAGATGATATCGTCAATTAAAACAATAAATTTTCAGCAAAAGTCTTCATTATTTTTCATTCAATTTCAAGTTAGGAAGGCTCATTATAGTCCTCGTGAGTTATTTACCTCGAAACTGAGAAATTATTAAATCTGCAAAATTATTTTCTCTGAGTTTACACATCATTCAGTACACTTTTGAGGTTGGTGATGACTCGTCATGAAACTGCATCAAGAACTCAACGAGCCTGTCTAAAGTGAAATTGAGTGAAAAAAATTGGAGTTTTTCGTATTTTGTAGATAATTTTTGTAGTTAAAGATATCTTCTTTAGAAAAAGTGATTTTTTTTAATAATTTGGGCATCTTTCTGCCAAGTTTTTATATTACTGGTGTAATAATGTGTAAATTATTAATTCTAAAATAACATTTAAAAAATGCATAATCCTAAACAGACACCTACTTCATAATAGTTTTTTATGTTCAATTTTGAATGAAGAGTTATTTTATTACTTACTTAAATTATAAATATCTCATTATCTGACAAAACTAAAATCACTTCATTTAAAATACTCTCGTAAGTTTCCATTTGGTATCTGTATCTGATATACAACCACCAAAGATGCCCAATGAGATAGCGCTGCCATGGGCTTTTCACTATCTCCAGCCATGGCAAATCTATTCATGACCTACTTCGAAACGAAAGCTCTTGAAAAATTCCATCTCAAACCCAAATTCTGGTGTCGCTACTTTGATGATGTATTCGTAATATGGACTCATAGCAAACAACAGATCAACTACTTCCATGAGTTTCTTGATTCTATCCACACAAAGATACTTTGGAATTAAAAGAAACTAATCAGCTTCCTTTTCTAGACGTCTCCGTAACCAGAACAATGGATGAAGATCTGCGACACACAGTATAGCGAAAACCAATACACGGACAGATATCTGAATGCTGATTCTCACCATCAACCCTCACAAATACAGGGCTTAGCCAATACCCTAATATCAAGATCCCTTCGCCTCTGATGACCAGGGAAAAGAAAAGGAATTGTCACATATAAATAGGGCCCTCCAACAAGACAGCTACAAGACACCAATCATAAATAAGGCAATAAAATTGCAACAAAAAGCAACGCAAGAAACAAGGCCATACTTCCTTACATAAAAAGCACAATAGACAGAATCGGCAGATTACTCAGGAAACACAAAATATCTACAGCCTACAAATTTATATATATATATATATATATATATATATATATATATATATATATATATATATATAAATGTATGGTAACTTCTTTGGATTAGGTTTCAAAAATTAATACTACTATTCTGTGCTTGACGTTTCGCCCAACGTAGTGGGCTTTTTCAAAAGTATAATCTAAAATAAAAACAAAATACAACTAACATGGTCACAAACGCACACTCACAAGACTTAGAATTAAACACTTAATTGGTACAATATTATTTAAAAATATCAATAGATAAAATAATGTGACATTAAAATCAAGAATTAAAATTAAAAATTACAAATTAATTCCAGATACGCACCTCAATTTGCCTTGGCCATGTCCCTCAGTGAAGTGTTTGATGATTCCTTCAGTTACTATCAAATTAATATTTTTTTTTTATTTCGAAACGTTTTTACTCCGTTTTTTCTGATTTATAAATAAATTTTATCGATATTGACTATACAGTGTGTTGCAAACAATAAGGGTTACAATAGGTGGTTTAGTTTATTAGGTTAAAATATATTTGGCTCAGCTTTTTGATATCTTGTTTGTCATTGATTGCTTGTTTTTCTTTTTTTATATGTAGCATTTCCTTTATTTGAAGTTTATGATAGTTTCTTTCCTGGGTTAGAATCTTTGTGTTTGAAAAATCAAATTCATGTTTAAAATTTGTCTCGTGTTTGTGTAATGCTGTCGTTGCGTTTTTTGTGTATTTATGTTCGTTCAATCTGCTGTCTAGATATTGTGTTGTCATTCCAATATATTTTTGTGGACAATTTAGACATGGTACGGAATAGACAATGTTAGATCTCTTTTTATGGGTCACCTTACTTTTTAGCTTTGTAAATAGTGGTGACAAGTGGTTGTATGTTTTATGGCAAACTATAATATCGTGCTGTTTGAGGATGTGTGTAACTTTTTCTGACAATGAATTTATGTATGGTATTGCAACATATGTTTTTGGGTTGTTATTATTATTATTTTGTGTAAGGGCGTTCTTATTATACAGTTTGTAGGTTTGTTGTTTTATTATTTTGTTTGTGACTTTTTTAGGGAAATTATTATCACGCAGGATTTGTCTAACTTTCTTTAAAGCTTCTGGACGATATTTCGGCGAAGTTAGGGTTAAAGCTCTATCAGGCAAACCTATTATTACGCTAATCTTTTGGGGTTTCGGATGATGTGATTGATAGTTAAGGTAGCGTCCCGACCATGTATCTTTTGTGTACCACATCGTCTCAATCTTTTTACTTTCATAATTTCGAACAAGTGTGAGGTCAAGGAAATTTATTTTTCCATTTTGTTCGACTTCTGATGTAAATTGCATCTTTTGGTAGAAATTGTTGAATGCATTCAGTATGGTGTCTATTTCAGTTTCGGGGACAGCTGCTAGACAGTCGTCAACGTACCTCTTGAAAAATTGAATCGGTATATTAAGTTTTTCTAAGACATTTTCTTCCAGATATTCCATGACCAACTGTGCTACTGTAGGTGATATTGGTGAGCCCATTGCGCAACCATCAAGCTGCTGATAGTATGTATCTTAATATTGAAAGTAATTGTTGGTTAATGTCAAATTTATGGCTTCAGTGAAGGTTTCTAGGTTTAAAGTGGTAAAGCCTTTTATGTTATCCCACTTTGCCTTTATTATATCTGATAGTAGGTCATTGGGAATATTTGTATATAACGAGACGACATCTAGTGAGATTAATTTATAGTTATTTGGAATACTTGTTTCGTTAATAAATTTTTTAAAAGTAAAAGAGTCTTTTATATAATAATTGTTTTTTTCCAGTTATATCCGATAAGCAGCTGCAAAGATATTTCGATAATTTGTAAAAAGGTGATTGTATACTCGATACTATTGGTCTTAGAGGAACACCAGGTTTATGTAGTTTGGGTAAACCATATATTTTTGGTGAAACCCCGTTGTGTATTGTTAAATTTTTTGCTTCTGTATCTGTTATGAGTTTTTTAGATAAAAGTTTTTTGATTAATTGGTTATTTTTTTTTAATTATAAAAGTAAAAAGATTGAGACGATGTGGTACACAAAAGATACATGGTCGGGACGCTACCTTAACTATCAATCACATCATCCGAAACCCCAAAAGATTAGCGTAATAATAGTTTTGACTGATAGAGCTTTAACTCTAACTTCGCCGAAATATCGTCCAGAAGCTTTAAAGAAAGTTAGACAAATCCTGCGTGATAATAATTTCCCCAAAAAACTCACAAACAAAATAATAAAACAACAAACCTACAAACTGTATAAAAAGAACGCCCTTACACAAAATAATAATAATAACAACCCAAAAACATATGTTGCAATACCATACATAAATTCATTGTCAGAAAAAGTTACACACATCCTCAAACAGCACGATATTATAGTTTGCCTTAAAACATACAACCACTTGTCACCACTATTTACAAAGCTAAAAAGTAAGGTGACCCATAAAAAGAGATCTAACATTGTCTATTCCGTACCATGTCTAAATTGTCCACAAAAATATATTGGAATGACAACACAATATCTAGACAGCAGATTGAACGGACATAAATACACAAAAAACGCAACGACAGCATTACACAAACACGAGACAAATTTTAAACATGAATTTGATTTTTCAAACACAAAGATTCTAACCCAGGAAAGAAACTACCATAAACTTCAAATAAAGGAAATGCTACATATAAAAAAAGAAAAACAAGCAATCAATGACAAACAAGATATCAAAAAGCTGAGCCAAATATATTTTAACCTAATAAACTAAACCACCTATTGTAACCCTTATTGTTTGCAACACACTGTATAGTCAATATCGATAAAATTTATTTATAAATCAGAAAAAACGGAGTAAAAACGTTTCGAAATAAAAAAAAAATATTAATTTGATAGTAACTGAAGGAATCATCAAACACTTCACTGAGGGACATGGCCAAGGCAAATTGAGGTGCGTATCTGGAATTAATTTGTAATTTTTAATTTTAATTCTTGATTTTAATGTCACATTATTTTATCTATTGATATTTTTAATTAATATTGTACCAATTAAGTGTTTAATTCTAAGTCTTGTGAGTGTGCGTTTGTGACCATGTTAGTTGTATTTTGTTTTTATTTTAGATTATACTTTTGAAAAAGCCCACTACGTTGGGCGAAACGTCAAGCACAGAATAGTAGTATTAATTTTTGGAACCTAATCCAAAGAAGTTACCATACATTTATATAGAAAGGTGGTTTAAGAAAAAATTTTAGAAAATTAAATATATATATATATATATATATATATATATATATATATATATATATATATATATATATATATATATATATATGAAAAAATGCCTATGTTGTCTGGTTGTTTCTTATACTGAGTTTATGTTCTTTTAATCTACCTGATATTTTTCTGTTGGTCTGGCTTATCTATGTTTTATTGCAAGTGCCACATGCGATTTTATATACGCCTTGATTTTCTAGGTTGATTTTATCTTTTGGATTTCTTAAAGAAGAGCCTATTGTTTTATATGGTTTATAGGCTGTAGATATGTCGTGTTTCCTGAGTAATCTGCCGATTCTGTCTGGTGTGCCTTTTATGTAAGGAAGTATTGTGATTTGTCTATCCTCGGCAGATGGCCTTGTTTCCTGTGTTGGTTTTCGTTGCAATTTTATTGCCTTATTTATGGTTGATGTCTTGTAGCTGTTCTGTTGGAAGGCCCTTTTTATGATAGTTCCTTTTCTTTTCCTTGGTCATCAGTTAGGCGAAGGGATCTTGATATTAGGGTATTGGCTACGCCCTGTATTTGTGAGGGGTGATGGTGAGAATCAGCATTCAAGTATCTGTCCGTATGTGTTGGTTTTCGATATACTGTGTGTCGCAGATCTTCATCCATTGTTTTGGTTACAAGGATGTCTAGAAACGGAAGCTGATATTTTTCTTCTAATTCAAAAGTGAATGTATCTTTGTGTGGATCGAATTAAGAAACTCATGAAAGCGGCTGAGCTGTTGTTTGTCATGAGGCCATATTATGAATACATCATCAATGTAGCGATACCAGAGCTTGGGTTTAAGGTGGAATTTTTCAAGAACTTTCGTTTCGAAATAGGTCATGAATAGATTTGCCATGGCTGGAGATGGCAAAGAGCCCATGGCAGTGCCATTTATCTGCTTGTACATCTGACCATCAAACAGAAAATATGCGTTTTTAAGACAGTGTCTGGTGAGATTCATGATATGAGTTGGGAAATCTTCTCTTTAAGTGGTCTGATCCAGTGCTTCAACCATCGGTATGCTTGAATACAGGGATTTTACGTCGAAACTTGCAATGATGTCGTCCTTGTCAATTCTTACAGAGTGTAGAATGATTAAGAAGTGTTCCGAATTTTTAACGTAAGATGCGGCCTTCTCAACACGTGGCTCTTTTTTAAGGAATCCAATAGACAAAATCAATGTAGAAAATCAAGACGTATAAAAAATCGCATTTTGTACCTGCAATAAGACATACATAGGCCAAAGCAACAGAAGAATATCAGCTAGACTAGACGAGCATAAACTGACTATAAGAAACAAATAGACAAAATCGGCGCTTTTTCAACACCAACACGAGACAGGAGATAAAATTGATTTTGACACCGACCAGCAAATCGCTACTATAGAACACTTCAAGACAAGATTGATTCGTGAATCCATCGAAATTGATAAGAACGGCACTCTGAATAAGAGAGGCGATGCATTTAATTTTCCTTCTACTTGTAAAATTCTCTTTAAGCGGGACTATTATACCGACGCGCGCGCCACTCTTAAACTGATACCAACGGCGACGCTTGAGGGGGAAGTGGAGGCAACGTGAACCAACCGGTACTATCTGCGACCGCGTATAAAGCACCCTGCACGTTGAATTTCTTTTTTTTGATCTACAACAACCAAGCGCAGAAGATGCCAAATGAGATTTTGGCGAAACGTCTGCAAACTTTTACAGGAAACCAAACCAATGAACGAATGTATTCCCGGATTAATACTGAATCACATGTTCCTATCCGTAAAACACTACCCAACAACATTCAGAGATTCCAGAAATCTTTCGTGTAAGGTTATATATACTGACTAAAAACTTTCAGAAACTTGCGTGGATCTTGACATAAGCTTACAAAATATCTTACGTTATGCTTTCCTGAAAGATTACACTATGCTTATACGTAATCTTTCCTTTAGCCTTTATTTCAAACATTAAGTAATTATCGCGGGCTTCCACGAAAGCTCATTATAAGGTTCCAAAACTTTCTCGAAAGCTGCTGAAAGTCTACTGCTCTCTTTTATGCTATGTGGGCTCTGATGTCCTCGATGAGGACAAATTGCCCTAAGCAGAGCAACCTCAAATGTCCTGATTTTATTAGATCGAGTTATATTTTCGTAATTATTCGACGACATGCTTTAAAATCAGATGATGTTCACAATTGGAGCAACAAGGTTGGCTAAATAATTTTTGAACTATGTTTTTATTTTACGATTCTGCGTTTTAATGTAAGTTTTTTAGTTCAATTAGGACGTTGGAAAAATATTCAAACGGTTTTTTAGTATTTTATTATATAAAAAAGCGTGCCTTTACAAACAATATCTTTTAAGATTTAAGACATTTTAGACCTAACCACAGTCCACCATCAGGAATCTGAGAAAAATCTTTTGGCAGTACTAATGGGATCGGTGTTTTCTTGGTAGGTACAATCTCATAATTCAATAATAAATTAAACAACATAGCTTTGACTTCCAATAGGGCAAACCTGTTACCAAGACAAATTCTCGGACCTACCCCAAACGGCATAAACGTATAAGGCACAATACTATTTTTATTTTCTTCTGAAAATCGTTCTGGATCAAATTTGTCTGGATTAGGAAAATATTTAGGATCCATTTGAAATCCATAGATGGGAATCCCAATTTCTTGTCCTGGAAAAATAGTGACTGGCTTTTCGTCCTTAAAGACGGGTTCAATTGTATATTCTTTAGTACACAGTCGATCGATAGAAGGGAGGGGAGGCCATTTCCGAAGAGTTTCTGAAAATAAAAATAAAATAAATTTAATCAAGGTTTATTGGCTTTTCGTTGCATTCATATGCACCAAAACTTTTCTGAAGTAATTTGGCACGCCGAAAACGAATTTCGATGGTGAAATTTAGAAAAATTACTGCATTATTTCTTTATAACAATTTTTTAAAAACAAAATGAAAATTCTCATGTTTTCGAATACATAATTTTAATTGCTTTTAGTGAAATCGATTATTATTCCTATTCCTAATATGCTCCTGCTGTGCTCATATTTTTTAATTTGAAAAATAAATATTAGAATAAAAGGTATTTTATATTTAGTGCAAAAATACTGCTCATTAAGTGTAGCTCATATTTCGACTTCTAAAAATTGGTTTTAAAATCAAAAACCGTAAGAATTTTTTTTTCAAATTCATCAACATTTATTTTTTTTTAGAATCATTGTAAGTTCCAGTTTGTCGCAACCTTCGAATAAATTGTTGGTCATGTGTTCTATACCATCATATTCTTGGGAGAGAATATCTTTATGGTCTATATTCTGTAATGTGGATGGGGTGTGATAATGCAATGAATTTTCTAGTCCATTACATCTTCTTCGCCACTGGAAGAGTATCTTATCTGGGTATATACATATTAAAAGGGACTAGTGACAAGCTATGCCTTTTCAGTTATCTTGAATGGACGGTGCTAATGTTCTGTTAATTTTTATTTGAAAGAATATTTCAGTGTATATTTTTGTTTAATGACCTTTACTAGTATCAAATTTAATGATGATTCATCCAATTCATTCCGAAAAAAAAATTATGTATTATAGATCGTCTAAAATCGCCTTTCATTTGTTATCAATTTGTCCTAATACTGAAACCCATTTCTGCTCATACTGAACTTCGTCTTTCTATTATTTTTTTTTCATTATTGGTCAGGGTATTAATCTAATGAATGTTAAACGTCCCAAATGATGTATATGAAGTTCAATGATTCACTCTATAAGGACTTTCAAATTTGTTATAGATCGTATAAGTCTATTTTCGTTTACTGTTAGAAATATTTCTATTTTTGCTCTTGAGTCTATATAAAGGGTGTTTTTTATAGAGGTATAGAACTTTAAGTTGGCAACACTTTTTCAACTGGCGGCCATTTTGTCAGCTGTCAAGTGATTTATGTTTAGTTTGGTTTGGCATTTCAACATGAATAGACTGACGCCTGAACAACGCTTCCAAATTGTGCAAATTTATTTTGAAAATCATGGTTCTGTTCGAAATACGTATCGCGCACTACGTCCATTTTACGGTCAATATAATCGTCCATCAGAACAATTAATTCGATTAACTATGAAACGTTTTCGCACCATGTTTACTCTAAATGATAATACGCATCCACAGAGATATCTTACAGTGCGTACAGAAGAAGTCATTGCTGCTGTAGAGCGTAATGTAAAGGAAGACCCGAATCAGTCTATCCACCATCGTGCACAGGAATTGGATATGTGTCCATTCACTTTATGGAAGATTTTGCGGAAAGATCTTGGTTTGCGTGCTTACAAAATCCAACTCGTGCAAGAATTGAAGCCACACGATCACCTAGCAAGGCGCAGATTCGGTGAATGGGCCCAAAACAAGATTGCCGTTCATCCCGATTTTCATAAGCGAATTTTGTTTAGCGATAAGCTCACTTTTGTTTGAATGTATTCGTCAATAAACAAAACTGTCGTATTTGGAGTGATGATAATCCTCAAGTGTATGTTGAGACACCGTTACATCCAGAAAAACTGACTGTTTGGTATGCTTTATGGGCTGGTGGAATCATTGGTCCGTAATTCTTTTAAAACGATGCTGGTCAGAACGTTACAGTCAATGGTGATCGCTATAGAGCCATGATTACTGACTTTTTCGTTCATCAATTGAACAACTATGATGTGCAGGAGCTGTGGTTTCAAAAAGACGGCGCAACATGTCCCACAGCTCGTGCCACAATTGATTTATTGAAGAAAACGTTTGGTAACCGCATAGTTTCACGTTTCCGACCTGTAAATTGGCCTCCAAGATCGTGCGACTTAACGCCGCTAGACTATTTTCTGTGCGGATATGTGAAATCGCTAGTCTACGCCGGTAAGCTCGAAACGATTGATCACTTGGAGGACAACATTCGCCGCGTTATTGCCGATATACGGCCAAAAATGTTGGAAAAAGTCATCGAAAATTGGACCTCCAGATTAGACTACGTCCGAGCCAGCCGTGGCGGTCATATGCCAGAAGTAATATTTAAATTATAATACCAGAAGGTTATCTTTCGAATAAAGTAAATTTCGTGTCAATTTAAAAAAATTTATCTTTGTTTTATTCCATTTAAAAGTTCTATACCTCTATAAAAAACACCTTTTATCTTCAATTTCTTCGCATTTTTTCTTAGTTTCGTTAATGAGTATAATATATAGTTCTATCTATTTATTAACCTAGTGGAAGTTTTGTATGCAGCTCGTTTTCACACGTGATCTTAGGGGGTATATATTTGCTGAGTGAAATTTCATGGAAAGAGAAGCAAAAGCAATACTAACATTAGCTACGGATAATTCAAGTACTTTGGGTCGATACTTTGTACTTTTAACGTATTAACTACAAGTGTCAATTTTATCTTTATTTTAAAGAGTTAAAAACAATATAATGAACAAGCGGAGTTGCTGTGTTGTAAATTATAAAAAGACTAGCAAAAAAGCAGCTAACTTTTGGTAGCACAATGGAAAATAAATCATAAAATAAATGTAGAAGATTAAAAACGCTATTGTATCACGAGTTAGAAGTTCCGATGTAAAGTTGAGTTTTAAGTAATAAAATACATTGTTCAATAGTTCTTGTTGTTTTCATGACCTTCCAAGGTCAGTAAACGGTAATATATAATAATGCTCGTTCCATCTTATTATTTAGTGCTAGTTTTTTCTTTTATTTTTTTTTGACTTTTTATTATTTCTTTATTAATTATACTTATTTTTTTAGCTGAAGTAATAAAAATATATAATAATAATAATAAACGAGTGCATGAAGGCCGAATTGACAACCGAATTTGTCAGAAGGGTAAGATAGGTGTTACGAACTAGTCTAAATAGTACAAATTTGTTTAAGGCGCTCAACAGGTACGCATGCTCTGCGCTTAGCTACTCTACGGACATCGAAAATCTGCAAGGGAAAATGAGAACACTCTTAACAATAGCACACAAACACCACCCTCGGAGTGCAATTGAACGTACAATGCTCCCATGACACCAAGGAGGAAGAGGATTGGTCGATATTGGTAAGCAGCTCGATCAACAAATAATATATATATATATATATATATATATATATATATATATATATATATATATATATATATATATACATATATATATATATATATATATATATATATATATATATATATATATATATATATATTGGAAAACGTTTTCTATTGACACGAAAACTTTTCCCAGTACTAAATATAATTACCTGAAATAACCATATCTAAATATTTCATTTGCGTCAAATCCTCGTAAGAAACTTTACCATCTTTCTGAGTTTCCATTATTTCTTCTCTGAGTCGATCTTGAATATCTTTATTTAAAGCCAGTTCATAGGAGCCAAAACACATTGCTGTAGACACGGTATCAAAACCAGCAAAAAAGAAGATTACTGCTTGAGATGCCAATTCTTGATTTGTGATTTTGACAGTTTTTGATTTTCCTATAAAAAACATAAAAACTGACTTTTAGTAAGAGTCAATTTATTTTCTTAGATCGCTTATACGCTGCAAGCCAAATGTTTAAAACCATGTGTGTATATTTATGAATAATAACTATAAGTATGGTTGCCAGCAATAAAAAAATCAGGAAACAAGTGATCTGTAGCTACTAAAATCACTATTAATTTCGCAATCATATAGTTAAAAAATACCAAACAACAAGCTGCTGGGTAATCGCTGTATATTCGTAATGAAAATTTTCTTGTAACTGGATAATGTGGAGAGATCTTGATCAGGCGCAGAACTACTGGGGAGCGGTGGGGGTGATCGCCCCCTCCAAGAGCTTTGAGTTCAGGAAAATAGACTCGATTCTGCCTCTTATACTGGGAATGTGTATGTTGCTAAGGGTCCTCATAATGATGATTATTACTGTCTAGATAATAACATATACTTAAATTGATAGATAAATAAAGAAGAAGGGAATATGGAAAAGGGACGTTACTCTCATATATACCTGTGTTATTAAATCCATTAGTTTGATTCTTCTCCTTTCTAGCTTCCAACATAAGATTAATCACATCATGTCGTACTATATTTTGTTCTTCACGAATTTTTATTGTGTCATCTATTACCCTATAGAAATATTTTACAGCTTCTTTATCCAAAAGCGTTATACCAAGAAGCTAGAAATTAAATGAAAATTTCAACAACAAAAATTATATTAATTTGAAATAATAAAATTTAGTTGAAATTTTATTTTTACCTTATACTTAGATATTTTTGCTTTTATTGTGCATTAAAGCATTAGAAGCATATCTTCGTGATTGTAGAAAATTTGTTTAAAATTAATGTTACCTTGAAATATTCTGAAATCAGAATAGATATTTTTTTAAACCTGTTTTAATCAAATTTTGCAAAGTTATTAAATTTTCACTGCATTCCCTAAAATCTTTTACGAAGCAAGGCTAAATCTAGAAAGCATTTACATATACCTGAATAATTACTTAAATCCAAAATTATTTTTAATTTAAGATGTCTAATCATGTTATCGCTTTTTTCATTATAAATATTAAGTGTATTTCCAAATCACATACAAGGCAAATTTAATAAATTTTTATTTCACTTCAAATTATATTTTCTCAAAATATAAAATTTTCGTTCTCACCAACCGAATTAACTCTGTTAACTTTTAAAATATTATATTAAATAAAACAAACAATGATTTAGTGCTAACCTTAGTTAATTTGGGCAAAAATTGATGTCCCAACACTTTTAAAAGGACGATTATTCCTTTGAAGTCTGTCAATTTTTTACCCATTTGGTAGAAATCATTCGTTCTCTCTTTTAGCGAATTTACTTGAACTCCAAAAGCAGTTGTAGCAATGACATCATTTGTTAATCTGAAAAATAATTATTTAAAAAAAAATGTTTTCGTCCACATACGTTTATAAAACAAAAAGACATTTTCGTTAAGTTTCCAGCTCAGAGTTACATTACTTTAGAAAGAATTTATTTTTTTATTACCAATATTATATATAACTAATGTTTTCTATAGTTGAATCTTGCGGCTTCAAAATATAGAAGGCAAGCCGGTAGAATTAAAATGAGTACAACATTCCTTGTCGTAGAGGCAAACAAGAGTTCTGATATTTATATATATATATATATATATATATATATATATATATATATATATATATATATATATATATATATATTTTAGTAATCCGAATGGTTCCAGATACTTTTGCATTTACTGGAACAGATTTTTAGCATTATCACCAAGCGATTTTATCACCGAATTCAGCTTTACATGATCTTGGGTAGTTTCGATATTTTATCCGTTATTATTCCTTCACATGCCAATATTGACACTTTAAATATTGCTGATAAATCTTTGAGACTCGGAATAAAGTAATTTCAGGATATTTTTCACCATAATGCTGTTGTGCTGATAGATGTAGCCTGAAATGGCATATTTAAGATATGCAGGTAATAACTACATCCATGTCTATAGAGATTGGTAATATGCTCTGTAATAGGATAAAGTTTTTCATATGCTTTATAGACTGGTGCTGATAGTAGGGAAAACTACAATTGCTCTGAATAAATTAGATATTGATAATAAAACATTGGATTTTTAAATTCAAATAACAATACTTGTTTGTGCGTTAGGTTGTAGACAATGGTGAAAATTGACTAAAATGTTGTTGTAAAAATTTTATTTTTATTTATTTTTAGGATGTTCCGATTAGGTTGTATCTTTAATTATTATAAAGTGTAAACCGAATGTTTTCTCTTAAGACTATGAGTTTATATACGGACTGTATCCATTAAACCGCAAACTTTCGTTTCACTCTACGCGCCTCATTGATTTGATGTTACAAAGTAGTGGTTGCCAAAGATTAGGTGTCGCAACACTGGGTTTACCGAAGATTCCCTTATTATTTTTAATGTAAGCTGTTTCTATAAATTTTCTTTTCTTCATGTTGGGATCTATCTATATATATATATATATATATATATATATATATATATATATATATATATATATATATATATATATATATATATATATATATATATATATATATATTTGCAGCCTCAGACCATTTTATATGGTGTTGTTTATTCCAAGCGTATTCTGCAATACCTGGTCTCGATGTTTCCCCTTTTTAACCGACTTCTAAAAGAAGGAGGTTCTCAATTCGTCGACTATGTATTTTTTTTTTTTTTTTATGTATGTACACCGATTACTCCGGAACGGCTGCACCGATTTGAATGAAATTTTTTACGTTATGTAAAGGAAGTTGCTGCGGTGGTCCCATATTTTTCTAAATGAAATTGGTGCAGTAAAATCCAAGATGGCGCTTACAATATGTCGGCCAAAAAAATTAATTTTGTCCGATTTTCTCCAAAATTGGTATGGAGAAATTTTCGAGATTGTACCCAACGAATCTGAAATTATTTTTAAAAAATTCAAAATGGCGGATCCAATATGGCGGACAAATTTTTTAAATTTATTCCGATTTTCTCCGAAATTGGTATGGGGGAGTTTTCGAGGTTGCATGTAACGAATCTAATATTATTTTTTAAAAATTCAATATGGCGGATCCAATATGGCGGACAAAAAAATCAATTTTGTCAGATTTTTACCAAAATTGGTAAGGGGGAGTTTACGGGGTCGCATATGACGAATCTAAAATAATTTTTAAAAAATTCAATATGGCGGATCCAATATGGCCGACGAAAAAAATCAATTTTGTCCGATTTTCTCCAAAATTGGTACGGGGGAGTTTTCGTAGTCGCATATGACGAATCTAGAATAATTTTTAAAAATTTCAATATGGCGGATCCAATATGGCCGACAAAAAAATTAATTTTGTCCGATTTTCTCCAAAATTGGTACGGGGGAGTTTTCGGAGTCGCATATAACGAATCTTAAATAATTTTTAAAAAATTCAATATGGCGGATCCAATATGGCCGACAAAAAAATTAATTTTGTTCGATTTTCTCCAAAATTGGTACGGTGGAGTTTTTGGGGTCGCATATGACGAATTTAAAATAATTTTAGAAAAATTCAATTTGGCGGATTTAATATGACCGACAAAAACATCGTTTTTGTCCGATTTTCTCCAAAATTGGTACAGGGGAGTTTTCAGAGTCGCATATGACAAATCTAAACTAATTTTTAAAAAATTCAACATGGCGGATCCAATATGGCGGACAAAAAATCAATTTTGTCCTATTTTCTCCAAAATTGGTATGGGGAAGTTTTCGGGGCTTCACATAAAGAATCTGATATTATTTTTAAAAACTCAATATGGCGGACAAAAAAAAATCAATTGTGTCCGATTTTCACCAAAATTGGTACGGAAGAATTTTCGGGGTCACACATGATGAATCTAAAATTATTTTAAAAAAATTCAATATGGCGTATCCAATATGGTGGATAAAAAATTAATTTATTTTCTTTAAATATCGATATTGCAAGGTTTTGGGGCCTATATTACCAATCTAAAATTAATTTGAAATTTAAGATAGTGAATTTTCTATGACAGACTAAATATTCGTTTGACCTAATTTGATTGGTATTTGGAAAACTCTAAGAATTAAAGAATTTTTAGTGGTTCATTTTAGGGTGATTTACAACTTTGGATAAAATGGATACTTTTTCGCCAGTTTGGAGTCATAACGAGGTACACTAATCTCGATTAGTACTTCGTTCAAATAATTTATGAGTAACATAATGAATTCTAAAACTAAAAATAGAAAAATAAAATTTTTATAAAAAAATTGAACCGACTTCTAAAAGTGCGCTAAAAAGTGAAAAATAACCATAAATTTTTATATGAAATTGAACTATTTGAAGTCGGCGCCAAATTATTTGTACACGAAATAAATAACTACTAATATATACAAATTATGGTAAGAAAGCAATTACAAATAAAGTATTTCTAATCTGTTTATGCACATCACATTTTGTCAGGTATTAGTTTGGCGCTGACTTCAAAAAGTTCAATTTCATATAAAAATTTATGGTTATTTTTCACTTTTTAGCGCACTTTTAGAAGTCGGTTCAATTTTTTTATAAAAATTTTATTATATATGAGTTTTATATTCCGTTATTCTAACTTCTAGTGGTCTTTTGGTTTCTTCAATATACATTTCAGCACACTTACATAGAACTTTCTAAATATATTCTTTCTTATCGCTAGTTTTTGGTTTTGTTTTTGTTAAATGAGCTTTAAGTGTATTTCCTGATTTAAAGGATGTCTTTATATTTTAACTGCTGACAATTCATCTTTTTTTGTCTAAGGTTCCCTTAATGTACCGAATTGTGAAGACGGAATGTGTTTCTTGCTGCCCAGTGGTTGCTTTTCTAAAGTTATTTATAACATCGTAAATAAATTTCAAAAGATAACCATTCTGTTGTAAATCGGGTTTATTGTTTGCTACCTCTTTTTCCAATGAATCGATATTATTGCATATAGATATAGCGCGATTATAGAGATTGCGTATAATTCCCCGTTTCATATTATTAGTAGCATTAATCTAGTCCCAGACGACAGACTAATAAGTTTTAATGTGGAAAGTCTGTATTCTAATGTGCCATTAGGGGAATCACTAGACATAATCAAAACTAGACTTTCTAATGATACAACATTATCAGATCGTATCAAGTTATCAATGGATGGGGTGACGGACCTTTTGGGGTATTGCCTGCGTAGTGCTTACTTTCAAGTTAAGGACAAGTTCTACGCTCAGGACGATGGGCTTCCGATGGGTTCTTTACTCTCTCCAGTCGTCGCCAATATATATATATATATATATATATATATATATATATATATATATATATATATATATATATATATAT
This sequence comes from Diaprepes abbreviatus, assembly GCA_034092305.1. Classification (NCBI taxonomy): domain Eukaryota; kingdom Metazoa; phylum Arthropoda; class Insecta; order Coleoptera; family Curculionidae; genus Diaprepes; species Diaprepes abbreviatus. The sequence goes on along the minus strand of JASJET010000144.1, from coordinate 5,594,995 downwards.
ATATATATATTTATGCACCTGAAACATCTTAACACCATTCAACCTATAAATAAGTTTACTATGGAAAAAGAGATAAATGATCAATTGCCCTGCCTAAATGCCATGATGAACCATTCAATCGAATTTATTAAAACCTCAGTATACAGGAAGCTAACACGTACTGGATAATATCTTAACCATAGTTCTAATCATTCTGTTGTAACAAAACGGGGAATTACACGCAACCTCTATAATCGCATTAATATGTATATATATATATATATATATATATATATATATATATATATATATATATATATATATATATATATATATATATATATGTATATATATATATATATATATATATATATATTTATATATGTATATATATATATATATATATATATATATATATATATATATAATACAAACTTCTCTCCATCATATCCTTTCTGTGTTAGAGGTTGCACAGTTAGAATAAATTGTTATAAAACACAATTTATCCTATTCCACCATCATCGAGATGATGGCCTACCTGTACCACCATACCGAGAAGAAAGTCAAAACTTACCCTCCCAGCCACAGTGATCGTGTGCAATGCAAATACTGAACGCGAAGCCATGTTCAGTATTTGCATGCTTCCTTCCGATCTGTCCTTTGCACAGCCAGGTGCATGTCGGTACCCTGATGAGTCTAGTAGAGACGAAACATGTACCTCTGCCGTATCACTGTGGCGGGGAGGGTAAGTTTTGACTTTCTTCTCGGTATGGTGGTACAGGTAGGCCATCATCTCGATGATGGTGGAATAGGATAAATTGTGTTTTATAACAATTTATTCTAACTGTGCAACGTCTAACACAGAAAGGATATGATGGAGAGAAGTTTGTATTTACTGTTCGTATTTTATTTCATTTATACGCGGAGCTGCATATAGTTGTACGTTTGCTGAATGTGATTTTAGCACTACAACGGCATAATGTGGATATATCCACTGCTATTGCATCTCACACGGAGGAATCCGTGAAAGCCGCATAAACATATATACGCCATCCGGCGGGAGGTCGGCGAAGCCGCGTTATTCTAACTGTGCAACCTCTAACACAGAAAGAATATGATCGAGAGAAGTTTGTATTTACGGTTCGCATTTTACTTCATATATATATATATATATATATATATATATATATATATTTCATATATTTCATATTCATATATATATATATATATATATATATATATATATATATATATATATATATATATATATATAAGGTATTTCTTATTTATTTCTTGGACCTTTATTAAAATATTTTTTATTTTTTTGTTTTTCTTGGGATTATGGTCCGTTTAAAAATGGAATTAAAATGTAATGGTGGTGTTGTATTTTATATTACATTTTTTTAATACATTAACGTTTCGGTAATTTTTTTTTTACCTTCGTCAGAATGTGTAGCTAAAAAGACAAAGTATTTGGTTGATTTTACTATTAAAATATTTACATATTATTTATTTACCTTGAACAATGATTCAGGAACAACACTGCACTTACATGTATAAATTTATTTGAAAATTTTGTTCTATCAAAAATTTAGTTTTTGCGAGATTCACAGAGTTCAAGATGACCACGTGTGTCATCTTGAAGTTAAGATGGTACTGAGAGAACAGATGGTATTTTTTTGTAGGTAATGAGGGTTCTTTTGGCTATTGTGGGTTAAAAGGGGTCTGGTTCGAAAATGCAATGCGTTTTTGGTTTTAGAATTTTAATTTTTTTTGGTTCTTATTTTATAATATTATTATATATTTTGCTAAGTTGTTTGGTGTCTGCCTTAGCGTTTACTGCATGTTTGTTTTTTTGTATTTCTATCATCTCTAGAATTTCTCGTTTTTTTGTGTGGTTTTCAGTTTTCAAGATTTTTACTTTTTCAAAGTTAAAGGAGTGGCGATTTTCAGTGCTGTGTGTTGTTAAAGCCGTTTTATTTTTTTTTGTCGTACGACGTACGACAAAAAAAAATAATAATAAAAAAAATAAAATAAAACGGCTTTAACAACACACAGCACTGAAAATCGCCACTCCTTTAACTTTGAAAAAGTAAAAATCTTGAAAACTGAAAACCACACAAAAAAACGAGAAATCCTAGAGATGATAGAAATACAGAAAAACAAACATGCAGTAAACGCTAAGGCAGACACGAAACAACTTAGCAAAATATAAAATAATATTATAAAATAAGAACCAAAAAAAAAATAAAATTCTAAAACCAAAAACGCATTGCATTTTCGAACCAGACCCCTTTTAACCCACAATAGCCAAAACAACCCTCATTACCTACAAAAAAATACCATCTGTTCTCTCAGTACCATCTTAACTTCAAGATGACACACGTGGTCATCTTGAACTCTGTGAATCTCGCAAAAACTAAATTTTTAATAGAACAAAATTTTCAAATAAATTTATACATGTAAGTGCAGTGTTGTTCCTGAATCATTGTTCAAAGTAAATAAATAATATGTAAATATTTTAATAGTAAAATCAACCAAATACTTTGTCTTTTTAGCTACACATTCTGACCAAGGTAAAAAAAAATTACCGAAACGTTAATGTATTAAAAAAATGTAATATAAAATACAACACCACCATTACATTTTAATTCCATTTTTAAATGGACCATAATCCCAAGAAAAACAAAAAAATAAATTATATATATATATATATATATATATATATATATATATATATATATATATATGTATATATACATATATATATATATATATATATATATATATATATATATATATATATATATATATATATATATATATATATATGCAATAATACCGATTCATTGGAAAAAGAGGTAGCAAATATTAAATCTGATTTACAACAGAATGTTTATCCTTTAAAATTTATTGACGATGTTATAAATAACTATAGAACAACGACCACTGGACAGCAAGAAACACATTCTTTTGTCACAATTCGGTACATTAAGGGTATCTCGGAGAAAATAAGATGAATTTCGAGCAGTTATAATATAAAAACAGCCTTAAAATCAGGAAATACACTTAGAGCTCATTAAAAAAAAAAAAAAAAAAAAAAAAAAAACTACGATTTTGTCTACAAAGTTCCATGTAAGTGTGGTGAAATGTATATTGGAGAAACCCCGAGAAGTTAGAAATAAGGAATATAAAACTCATATACAAAACGGGGGAAACGTCGAGATCAGGTATTGCAGAACACGCCTGGGATAAACAACACCATATACAATGGTCTGAAGCTGCGGCAATATATATGGGACCCAACATGAAAAAAAGAAAATTTATGAAAGCAACTTACATTAAAAATAATGATGGAAACTTCAGCAAACCCAGTGTTGCAATACCTAATCTTTGGCAACCACTACTTTGTAACATCAAATCATTGGGGCGTGTACAGTGAAGCAAAACTTTGCTCTTCAATGGACACAGTCCCTATATACAAGCTCGTATCCTTAAGACAAAACATTCAGTTTATACTTGATAATGATTAGAGATACAACCTAATCGAAACGTGCAACAATGCAAGTGCACATTTTAGTCAACAATACTTTACTTGAACAGGATTCAACCTACAAATACAAAATATCAAAAACAAGTATTAGACTTAGTGGATAATTACAAATGCATCTTTTCAATATTGATAAATATTTTCTCAAAATAAGGAATCCATCAGCTCCAAAACTTTACTATTTTTTAAAATTGCACAAATCAAATTTACCGATAAGATCCGTTTTATTCTTTAGATCAGCGGTAATAACGAGCTGAAATATTTTGTCCTTGTCACAAATGTGTCGCATTCATTACGAATATGACCGACAGATTTCATGACTATTAAGCAACTGACTGTCAATAAACAACGCGGAATAATTTACTGCCTCGGGCCTTGGATGTATCAAATAAACAGATTTTTGTAAAACCAATGCTAGTTTCGACTGGTATTCTTTGAATATAGTGTATGGAGTATTCAAAAATTAAGCGAACAATTCTGCATTCCTATTAACAAAATTAGCCTACCTGGAGTAAGTGTCTTTCGTTTCAAATTCAATAATATTTTCTTGTTGTTCTAAAAAGTGTTTAACAAAATTTTCTGCTGTTTCTAACATTAAAACATAGATGGTTTTAATTTTCTTGCTTGTGAAACTTGGTGAAAGAGTATTCCTTATTTCTTTCCATCGGTCTCCTACAAGAAAATAAAAACATATATCCCATATTTCGGTGATTTATATATAGGCGGATCTTAAAATTGCTTGCTAATATTTAAGAATGTAAATTTTTGAATAAGATTAAGAAAAAAAGTTTATATCTATGTATAATTGGTCTAGTGAGAGAATTCCAATGCGCTATTAATAATATTAGTCCGAATTAAATCAAAATTAATTAGCTAATACAACGTTTTTTTTTCATAAAACTTTTATAAAAAACTTAAATCGACTTCTAAAGTGAGCAAAAAGTGAAAAATAACTATACATTTTTATATGAAATTGAAATTTTTGAAGTCAACTAATACCTGACAAAATGTGATTCGCATAAACAGATTAAAAATACTTTATTTGTAATTGCTTTCTTACTATTATTTGTATATATTAGTAGTTATTTATTTAATTTAGAAATAATTTGGCGCCTACTTCAAAAATTTCAATTTTATATAAAAAGTTCTAGATTTTTTTTTCACTTCTTAGCTCACTTTTAGAAGTCGGTTCAATTTTTTTATAAAAATTTTATTTTTCAATTTTTAGTTTTGAATTCATTATAATATTTATAAATTATTTGAACTAAGTGATAATCGAGATTAGTGTACCTCGCAATGAATCCAAGGTGGCAAAAAAGTACATATTTTTTACATAATTGCAAATCACTCTAAAATGAACCACTAAAAATTCTTTGACTGTCATAGTAAATCCACTGTCTTAAATTTCAAATTAATTTTAGATTGATAATATAGGCCCCAAAACCTTCCAATATCGATATTTAAAGAATTTAAGACGTAAATTTCTTTGTCCGATATATTTTCTATTGCATATTGAGTTTGTATATGCCCCGCAATATCTGTTTTAGATAAAACTGGAAAATGTAAAATTTTTAGTCACTCATATTGCATCTTATCAACCTAATAGTTGTAAAAAATTAACTTCAGATTTGTTATACACCACCCCCCAACCCCCTAATACCAAATCTGAAAATATGCGAATAAGGAAACATTTTCAATCCACCACATTGGATCCGCCATATTGAATTTCAAAAAAATAATTTTAAGGTCTTAATCTAATCTAAATCTAAACCCTAGTACCAATTTTAGATGAAATCCAGAAATTTAAAATTCCTAAATGGTCACATTGCATCTGACATATTAGAATTTTTTAAAATAATTTTATATTCGCTATTTACATCCTCAAATTCAGTTTCACATTTGAACAAAATCGAAAAATGTAAAATTTTTAGTCAGCTATATTGCGATCGCCATATTGAATCCAGAAAAAATACTATTAAATTCATAATTTACACCTTCAAGAACCCTCTTTATCAGTTTTGGAGAAAGTCGAAAAATGTAACTATATCGTATCCGCCAGATTGAGTTTTTCAAAAAATATTTTAATTTGGTATTTAACAGTAAAAAAATTCCCAAATACTAACTTTAGACAAAATCGAGAGATGTAGAATCTTAAATCCTCCATCTTAGATCCGCCATATTTAATTTTTTAAAAAATAATATCAAATTCGTAATCTGCTATCATATCAATTTTGAAAAAAATCGGACAAAATTAATTTTTTATCCACCATATTGGATACGCCATATTGAATTTTTTAAAATAATTTTAGATTCGTCATGTGTGACCCCGAAAACTTTCCCGTACCAATTTTGGTGAAAATCGGCAAAATTGATTTTTTGTGCACCATATTGGATCTGCCATATTGAATTTTTTTAAAATAATTTAGGATTCGGTATGTGAGGCGCTGAAAACTCCCCCATACCAGTTTTGGAGAAAATCGGACAAACTTGATTTTTTCGTCTGCCATATTGGATCCGCCAAATTGAATTTTTTAAAAATTATTTTAGATTCGTCTTGTGCGACCCCGAAAACTCCCAAGTACCAATTTTGGAAAAAATCGGACAAAATCGATTTGTTTGTCCGCCATATTGAATTTTTTTAAAATGTTTTGAATTCATTATCTGCAACTTCGAAAACTCCTCCATACCAATTTTGGAGAAAATCGGACGAAATTAAATTTTTTTGTCCACCATATTGGATACGCCATTTTGAATTTTTTTTAAATAATTTCAGATTCGTTGGGTACAACCCCGAAAATTCCTCCATACCAATTTTAGAGAAAATCGAACAAAATTAATTTTTTTGCCGCCATATTGTAAGCGCCATCTTGGATTTTACTTCACCAATTTCGTCCAAAAAAATATGGAACCACCACAGGAAGTTTCTGAATATAACGTAAGAAATTTCATTTAAACCTGTATAGCCGTTCCGGAGTAATCGGTGTACATACATAAAAAAAAACATACATAGTCGACGAATTGATAACCTCCCTCTTTTAAAAGTCGGTTAATGAAGATATGCCTATTGCAGCGACGAACGGAACTAAATGGTATAAGAATAATTCCGGTTTATTTTTTTAAGGAGGAAGGAAAATTATCATTTGACCGTATTTGATTGTAAAGTAAGAGAAGATAAGATAAGCCGGATGGGTAAAAATTTTTTGATTAGAGGAATTCTAATGTTATCATGTCCCGGAGCGGAGTCTTTCGAGGGTGCTATAGAAATTTGGAATTCGTGGGGTGTTATGGGGAGATTGTAAGAGATATTGTCAGGGAAATTGGAAGGAAAATAATTGGAGGGGGGGAGGAATGAGGGTTGAAGATGGAAGAGATGTAGGAGGCAAAAATTTCAGGAACTTCTTAAGATCACCAATCCAATCCGTGCCATTAGATAGACCTGTAATTTTTTTTAGTGGTTTACCTTTAAGTCTATTGATTTTGTTCCAGATATCGACAGATGAGGTCTTAGGATTAATACTTTGTATGAAAGTGAACCAAGACTCCTTTTCTGCAAGACGAATGATTCGTCTCACAATAGCTTTTGAAAGTTATAAAGGCATCAACAGAAGATGAATTTTTAAATTTATTTATCGCTCTTTTCCTTTCCTTAATAACCCTTCTCCATGCATCATTCCAGCAAGGAACAGGGGTTTGTCTTGTATGCATTCGAAAGTGGGAATACTGTTCTTTGCGGCTTTGATAATGTTTTGGCAAAAGTTCCACGGAAAGCCAGGGAACAAAGTGGGAGGAGTAAAGGAATCCTTGAATAAACCCAATTGACTTTTTTAAGATTTGAAGTAAGTAAAAGAGAGTGTTTAGATTAAGTGGGCTTGTTTAATGATTCATGGAGAATGAGGAATTATCCATCGCTGCCATTTGTGTCATTAAGCACCGACCATTGGAAATTCGCAAATATGAGAGAGGAGCAAATGCACAAATCTAAATAGGATTTCGTTCTGTACGATGGTGATATATATGGTAAAAAGTTAAACTAACAGAAAGAGTCTAAAAGGAGAGTGTCTCGGGGGTCAGATCTGATAAAACGTCAAGCCGGATGGTGAACACTAAGATCTCCCAAGAGGATAATGAGAGCAGAGGGCTGAGAGAGAAGCAGGTCTATGCCGTGTTTAAGAACTGGAGTAGAAGGAGGATATAGATTACAAATGGAGACTCTTGGGGTTCCCAAAAAACAAGAAATTTCTCAAATTTCAAGATCAGAGTTTGGGTTAATTTCAGAGTAGTTGATGTATTTTCTAATATGTGATAGCCCAACCGAAGGGACGAGCTAGATTGTACCTATTTTTATTAACTAAATTAGAGTAAGGAAGAGAGGTGGAGTTGTGTTCAAGGAAATTAGTTACTTGGAGGAGCAACAATGTGAATTTGGAGTTCTGGGTAGTGGGATTTAACACTATTTACGTTCTATTGTATTATAGATGGAGCCATGTTAGAGGACATATTATTATCAATATCCATTTTCTTGCCAGTAAGAGAGTTTTTGAGGAGCTTCGCAAATGGGAATGGGTTTACTTCAAGGAATATTGGCTTAGATGAGGTTTTTACCTCCATTTTAGGTCTATTAATAAGGAGGTTGGGAATGATGCTGGATGCAGACAGGAGGTTTAAGAGAACATTCGTAGGAGGATGAATTAAGGTAGGGGTAACGAGGAGCTTATTGTCGGAGGGGTAGGAAAGGATCAGATAATTGATTTTCCTCAGTATGAGCACTTTTTTTTCCAGTATTTTTGTTGTATGCCGCTGTGCCAATCCTTCAAAAATCCTCCATAGGTTTTTGAAATGTCCTTCTTTCAGAACGACGTCTCTCGAAAAATTGCTCGTAATATAATCATTTAGCTAATAAAGCATAATGGTCACTAGTTCCCTAAACCAAAATCATATCAAATATCTCGGCTTGGGAACAATTCATTATTTAAAATTTAAATTTTAAGATTGTGTTTTTTATAAAACAAGCTGAAACAATACTTTTTGCTAGTGGCAAATGAAAGATAAATATAGTTTCGATGTTTACTTCTTTCATTTAATATTGATGATTAACTCAATATCAATAGGTTAACATATTTTTGTATAAAATTATTAAAAATGAATATGTCGGTAACAGGTATCTGAAAACATTAAGGAAAGTTAAAGAGAAATAATATATATACATGATAAAAGAGTAATACACAGGGAGTTTCATTTAAAAATCAAAGAAAAATTAATTTATATTTCATCAAATTGGCAAAATTTTGGCAAACACTCTGTATGATAGAATTACTTAGGCAATATACTAGTTCATTTATCTTTATCAGTGTCAGTTTTGTGTACTATAATTTCTGTAGATTGAAGGATATAGTAGATTATAGAGGACCATATTTTTTTAAAATTTTGATGAATTTTTTGAAAAAGTTGTCAACTTCGCAATAAAATTCAAAACTGGATATACTATCATATAAATAATTCTTGGAGGAATCCAAATATACAGGGCATCCGATTAAAAAACAATTCTTTTAGCGCCACGCTGTCATAAAATGTATAATTGAAAATATTTTTAGATTGTAGAAATTTTTATTTTATTAAAACATTTTTTCAATTTTTTGAAAAATAAGGAAGATAGGATACTTTGCGCCACCTTGTATATTGTTTGTAAAAAAATATTTTCAAAGAGTTCCCTTTCATTTTATAATTTTTCAAATTAAAATACCTGAAAAAGTGCTGGTTTCCGCTTATAAAAAATAAGAAATCCTATCCTCAGAAATGAAACCATCATAGTTTTATTTCGTTTTAAATAGCAAGAAATTTTCATTTTGCTTTGTGAAGATATTAGGGTTAGAAATTTTGAAACCTATCAACTATATTTATGTATATTATTAATTAAAAAAAAATATTTTCAAGGAATTCCGTTTAATTTCATAATTGTTTGCCTTTATAAAAATAAGGGATGATATGCGTGAAGATGAGACCACAATAGTTATACCTTGTTTCAAGTAACAAGTAATTTCCACTTTGTTTTATAAAGATATCCTAGTTAGAACTACAGATGTTTTAAACAATATATTATTTTTGGGGGTAAAGTTTTTACTTCGTAAAATGAATCTTCGATGATAAGAAATACATGTCTCCTATTTTCATATCCTCTACAACACATTAAAGTTTCATCAAAATCGGAACCGGAGAGTACCTTCCTTATACGCCGGCCTCTATAGTTCTATAATGAGGACATGTCTTGTACGAAATAAATTTTCTGTTCGTTTGTTTGGTGGCATTTCCCATTGGCAGATAGTTCATATTACAAGGTTTCATGTGGAAGTAAATGACGTATATATATTTCTACAAACCTTTTAAAGAAAACAAAGCGTTACTCCACAAAGGATCTGCTTTTGGATCTATCATGGGGACACGATCAGTAAAATGATCAAAATCTTTAACTGTTAGTTGTTTGATTAGTTCTGGATCTCTTATAAAAAGTACTGGCCTCCTTAAATTGTAAAATCCGCTATACCTAAAAACAATACCAAATATTAGGTGGCCGCCAATTTAAGAATTCCATTAACTTACCCTATCAACTAACGATATTAGTGATTACTTATAATTACCAAAAGGTTATAGGCGAGCGGCGAACTACTACTTAACCTACCAAAAAAGGGCGCTGGGATGAAACCTTTTGCAATCGATTCATTTCATCATTGCCAAAAAAAAATCTTGATAATATTTTTCTATCCGAGTGGGCTTTAATTTGTTATTAACAAAAAAACTTGCTAAATTATGAAACAGTTAAAAAACTCTATACAAGAAGTTTTTTTTTCGAAAATGCATCCCTTTTGAGTTATATAGTCTTCTAAAGGTCGAAAAATGACCATCAAAGACCTTTTCCAATAGTTCATATCTCCGCTTCTACCAAGTCCCTTCGGCCATTCTTAAGCGCAAAATAATCACTGAGAGTATTATTTTAACGTAAGATTTATAAGATGTGATATAATCGACCTGGAAAACGTTTCAACTAAACTTCAACGAAACATATTTCTATAAAATATATTTTTTTTTATTGAATACAGTAAATATTGAACATGGTATTGTTGAATATTTTAAATAATTTAAATATCAAAAATACAATATAAAAAATATATCGTGAATAACATTTTAGAGTAAAATTATATGATTTAATGATGAGCAAATATTATAAAATTCACTTATTAAACGTAAAATGATGAGAACTTTATAACTGACTCTCAATGTTGGTATTTGGTCTATCATGTGAGGCGCGTGAATTTAAAAGTTAAAACTGAATAATGCGCATGAAACACTTAATACTATATAAAATACCACACATGCATACACGTAGATAAGTATGTATGTATGTATGTCTGGTATTAATTTAATATATATATATATATATATATATATATATATATATATATATATATATATAATTAACTTTATATCTAATAAAAGTGAAGTCGAAAGTAAGATATATAGCTATATATTTTTAAACGGGCACATAAGGTTATAATATATATCATATAATAATTTATACAGTTTATTGATAACATGTAATGGTAATTTAATATTTAATTTATTCAAAAAAAAAAAATGTATTTTATAGAAATATATTGCGTTGAAACCTAACTGAAATGGTTTTCAGATCGATTATATGACACCTCTATATTATCACCCATTATGAAAAATTGCAATATTTTATGAAAATTCAATTGCAAAATTCACAAAGAATTATGAAAAATAGGCTTTTTAAAAAAATATTACATTACAGTACAACTCTCAAAGATTATTTTACGCTTAAAAATGATCGAAAAGACTTGGCAGAAGAGAATTTTGGAGATGACCATTTTTGGTAATTTTTCGACTTTTAGAAGCTTGTAGCTCAAACGAGGATTTTTAAAAAATATATAAAACAATAAAAAGTGTTTATTTTCGCCGAATTCACTTCTTGCGTAGCGTATTTCAACTGTATTTTTGCAAGTTTTTTTGTTAATTTGTTAGGATCACTTGGATAGAAAAATATTATATAGATTTTTTGTTGGCAATGACGAAATTAATCGATTACAAAAGGTTTCATTCCAGCGCCCTTTTCTAGTCGATTAAGTTGTATTTTTGTGCATATTTTTAGTGGGTGGCCGCTTGCCTTTTATAGGCTATTGACTATGTCGAAAAAGAGGGGTAATTAGAACTAAAACTGTGCTTTCTTTATTTCGTACATTAAATTGAGTTCCAAACATGAAAAAATCACAAATTGCTACCAAATTAGGGGTGCATTTTTGAGATTAAGGTAGGTTCGTCCATTTTTCAGTTCTTTGAGTTTTGCTCGAAAATTATAAATTTTTCGTAGGTACATGTCAACAGAAAAGTTGTAGGTAATGAAATTTCCTATCAAATTGGTACCTCATTAAATCAAAAAAAGTCACTTTTCAAAAAAAAGTTGTCACGGTTCAAATTTCAGGTTCAGTTCACTATGACTAATTCAGTTCATTTTACCTTGCCTTTGCTCAAGGAATGGGCAAATATAATATAAATTTCCTTAAGTATCTCTTATTAATTCCTTGAATGAAAGCATTTCATTCGTTGCATTTTTGATTATACTGTATCACGTAATTTGTATAATTCTACCAATATATCGATATTTTAGAACGCGTGTTTGGCTGTTTTTTTTTTTATTACTGATGTTGAATTTACCGTTATCTTTCCTTTTTAGATAAATCTTGATCTTCCTTCACTACTTGTGATGATGATTTTATTTAATTGGGGCAAAATAAATTTTAATTTGATAGAATAATTTTTCTAAGTTTATTTTGCAGTAAAATAATTTCTGTGTTGTTTCATTCATCTATTATCTATATTAGTTTTCGGAAATTTTGCTGATCAACTTATCTTTTTCTAGTTAATAAAGTTACCATCGCAAGTTCAATTGTACTCATTTATTGTATTGGATTATGCACAATTGTGTTCATTTTAGTCAACTTCTTTTTGATCAGAGCTCTTGAGTTTCCCGATCAATTGAACCCTAAGGATACTTCTTCAAGATCTTCTCCCACAGTATCTTTTCCTTCTTCTCTTAGTTTTACTTCTAGTTCTTTTACGTACGTCTTTTACTTACTTCTTCTGCGTGCTACTTTTACGCACATGTTTTCTTGGTTGCTTTTCTCGTGTCCTTACTGGAAATTACTGTTTGCATCCACGTTTACTCAAGTATCTCTGATCACTTGGATGGTAATTAGAGTCCCTTACGGTACTCTGAAATGTGCTTTAATGGAACAGAGTTGCGACAAGGAAGCAGAATAGCTTTTTTATTAATTTTTCTTTTTCTTTCAGTTATTAGTCATTAACCGCCAATCAATTCCTAAAAAGGTTGAGACTTTGATTACGACTTTTAATTACATAAAGGAAAAGTTTATTTATTATTCTACATCTAAGTTAATAGAGCTTTAATTGTATTACGATAAGACTTGCGACAAAGCCTGGTCACGATTTACAAACGCTTATAGTGTAATAATTATTATTATCATTTATCATTTGTCAGATTTACAAGTCAAACGGCTTCGCACTCCTTCCAATGATTATTCACTCATACCAGGTATAAAAAGACACCAAAAATATGAAGCTCTATCGGGCACTAGGTGGCGTGGTCTTCTGCAGTTCTTACAAAATTTCTGACGGTTCGCGCGGTTGCGAGGAGAACTGCCTTCTGTATCGATTTATACAGATGCTCACTAAGGCCCAGTCTCTTGATGTTCTGCAGGAGGTTATTTGGTGTTGGGTCACTCCAGTTGTTGATAGTATTATGGGAATCATGTGGACGCTGTTCATTGTCCACTGCCTGCGGATTTGCACCTCCAGATCTCTGTATTTGGCGATCTTGTCATTTTATTTTGGTCTTAGGTTGTTGTTATTAGGTATCGCAATATCAAGCAGTGTAGTTCGCCTAGAAATTTTATCTACTGGCCTTTGATCTGTTAGAACCGTTCGGTCCCAATATAACTTGAACTCGCTGTTTTAAAGAACAGGCTCTGGATTGAATTTGTAGTAAGGCACTTTTCCTACCTGCAATAGTTTTAACATATCTGCTAACTCTTGGTGGAGTATCTTAGCGAGTGAGCCGTGTCTTTCCTTATACTTGGTTGCAACAAACGCTTGGCATCCTCCAGTTATATGCTGAATTGTCTCTGTTGAGGGATCTCTGATGATGAACTTCCGATAGTTCTTCATCGGAATAACCTGGTTTTGGATAGCTAACAAGAAGCCTTCCGTTTCCGGAGATATCTGTCCTGAAATCAACCGGTAGTTCGACGCTGAGTTGTCGACATTATCCTGAATAACCTCATTTGGATGCCGTCCATGAAGTGGTTTCTGTAACTAGACTTGTAACTTCTCTTAATCTGTTCGGTAATAAGATACAATATCCCGTTCCCTCAGCTGTAGCGGCGTTGAATTATCTGCCTCACATATTGCTTGATGTAGTGTGGAAAAGTCCGCTAACCTGTGGAAATAAGAACTTAGGTTTATTATTTGTGATCGAGCTGCTTATCAATACCGACCATTCCTCTTCCTCCTTGATATCTTAGAAGCATTGTACGTTCAATAGCACTCCAAGAGTGATGTTTGTGCTTTTGTTAAGAGTGTTCTTATTTTCCTTTGCAGGTTTTTGATGTCCGTCCTGCTTCATTTTACAATTCCTAAAAAGTAGCTAAGCGCAGAGCATGAGTGCCTTAAACAAATTTCTACTATTTACACTAGTTCGTAACATCTGTCTTACCCTCCAAATAAATTCGATTGTCACTTCGGCCTTTATAGTCAATTTGTTTAGCCTGTTTTATACATAGGTGCTTGTATGTTGGTTCTGCTTCCATTGCTGCTATAATTTCACCGTACGGCATCTCTAATGCCCCCGGTTGTATTAATCCTTTAACGATGTTCAAAATACGGCACTTGTCAAGTCCAAACTGTATTCCGTTATCCCCGGAGAACTCCTCCACAATTTTGAACATTTGCTCCAGTTGGTTTTTGGTAGCAGCTATCAGTTTAACTTCATCCATGTATAGAAGATGATTCAATCTTACTATCTCTTCGTTACTTTTAATACTAAAGCCATATTTGGTGGAGTTCAAACGGCGTGACAGAGGGTTTATTGCAAGGCAGAACTACAATGGGCTTAGCGAATCGCCCTAAAATATTCCCCCTCGTATTGAGATTGTATTAGTTTCGATGGTATCGCTGAATGGCACCTGCAATTGGATTCTAGTTCTCCAGGTTGACATGATGTGCTCTAAAAAGGAAATAAAATGATTATCGACCCTATACATTCTCAATATAGCTTTGAGGCATTCATGTGCTACTGAATCGAGGAACTTCTTATAATCCACGTAGGCAGCAAAGAGATTTCTTCGGTTGATACAAACTTGGTTACATATGACAGAATCGACAATCAATTATTCCTTGCATCCCATTGGTGCATCCTCTCTGTTGAGTTGCGATGATGTTTTTTTTTTCATAATCTGCATAGATGCGTTGGGTCAAGCAAGAGGTGACTACCTTATACAGTGTGGGAAGGAAGGTGATTGGCCTATACTTAGCTGGGTCATGTGTGTTATGTTGATCCTTTGGTAAGGGATACGTAACACCTTTTGTTAGAAACAATAGCATTTTTACTGGATTTAAAAAAAAACCTTATTAATAAGATTAGCCAGTTGATGTATACACCAGAACTTCTTGAGCCAGTAGTTCTGGATCCGGTCGAGACCTGGAGATTTCCAGTTATAGAATTCCTTGATTATTCCTGAGATTTCCTCAGTGGTAAATGGCTCAAACTGGATCTGGCTGTGGTCATGGCAGATTTGATGTTCCTCATTGATCCAGCCGGCTGCGATGTTACAATTGGCGGGTGTGGAAAGTTGGTTTCCCTAGAACTCTTCTACTTGCTCTATGTTGGGATATCTATTATCTGCCATGTTAGGTGGAGAGCTTACAGTAGAAAGTCTTTTCTGATCGTTGGAACAGCGCATTTTCTCGTTTCCCGTTATTGCTGGCCTTGTATCTCTTTAGCCATCCTGCAACAGCAGAGAGCTTTTGTTTTAGCGTGTTGAGACATTGTTGAGCCATACCATTCGTTGGATCGTATTGTGAATGGTACCGGGCTCGATTCATTATTGCCTCAACTCGTCTTTGAAGTTCACTTATTCTCATGCCCCTAATATACTCCGTCAGCTATCCTATATCTTTTTAAAGATCTTCGATTTTGTTATTTAAACGTCTTTCCCATGGTGGAGTGTGGAGAGCTGTTCTTGCTGATCGGAGTTCTGTCGTAATTTTAATTTCTAAAGATCTAGCCATCGCAATCGCAGCACAATAGATTGTCGTATGTTAGGACTCCAGAGTATAGGCCTCTAAAACATAAGCTGGTAAAATCCGATTGTTCATGATGTCCAACATAATACTCAGATTTTTAGATGAATTAATTTTTGGCAGTGCCGGTCTGCTTAACGGATTGATTCCATTATACTCTAGCATCACAGCACTCATTTCTGATGATAGCTACTGATCATTTATCATTTATTAATATTGTTATTATTATTTCTTCTATGGCTTGTAGTTACAATACTGGCTAAATAGCTCGTAGCTTCAAAGGCCTACAATAAGTTGCCTTTGGAAACTGAATTTTTTTGTGGATTTACCCGAGTATATTCTGAAATTTCTGTAACTTGATCTTCAACAGATACTCCAACCGTATCACTAATTTCAAGAACTGCTTTAATATTACGTTATATTTCAATCAAGAATAAAGTTATTAGATATTAGAATGTATATCCGGTTTTTCTGTTTTATTTTGAATCCCAACATTTATTGGCTAAGTAGATACTGTAGAAAAAGTACCAAAACGATTTAAGGCAGTTTGCATTTTAACTGGTAAGGAGCTGCTGGCGTCCTAAATTTACCGAACCTCTTCTTACTGAGCTGTCGGAGATTTGCTCACTAACCTGAACTGCTTTCCTCACAAGGCCACTTTTATTTAGCTCTATTTAGCTATTTAGTATTAAATTCGAACTTTATTGACTTCAATTATTTTTTAATTCCCCAAACAGAGGAAGAGTGTAGCAAAATAAACCTCAAAAATGAATTTAAACTACCTCAAATTCACTTTCATCGGAAAATAAAGCTTGTCTCCAGCCTAGTTTACATGCTTTCTAGCCCACTTCATTTATTTTTTCATATTAATATTTTTTGATAAGGGTTTTTATACTGCTATCCTGCTATAAATTCCTTTCTCCTGAAGTCTTCTTTTTATCGTAGAGGCACTTAAACTAGTGTTAAAATCTTTGTTTGTAGAACAGCAGTAATTTTTGGTGCTTTAATTTAAGCGTTTAATGACTAATTTTACAGATATTTTTGACTTGTTTTCTACGTTTCTTGTAATCAACATTTCCTTGTGACAAAAATATGTTCACATTGTGATCAACTAGTATTTTAGGAACGATTAGTTATTTACTCTTGTATGATTATTGTAAAGGAACTATTTCCGAAGGTTCAAAAATAGGAAAATTCCCTTTTTTACTGATTGTTATTTAAATTCCTTTTTTTATTCAATATGAACATATTTTTTTTATAAAATTACTTGCATTAAAAAATTTGTTTTTTTTTTAGTCTTAAAAGTCAATACACAGATAATTCTTACACAATGTGCTATTGCCTATTTTTAGTGTTTTTTGGATACCCAAAACTTAGTGAGATATAGACACTTTTTTAAAAATCCTTGTTGTGGTATAGTGTCATATATTTCATAAAATATATATCTAAAAAAATTTTTCAACGTTAATTTTATAGCTTTTGTAAAGAACTTTCAAATGATCAGCGAATTTTTGATCCAACTTCTACCCATAAAAATATCGTATCAAACATCTGGAGGAGAAATTGACAAAAAAATTATGATGTCGTCAAATGTTCAAAAAATGAGAAGACATTATATCATTCACATTATTCTAAAGACTTAAAAAAACTTTTACAATGAGGCCCCGTGAGATTTTGTACGATAACTTTACATTGAGATAAAAAACTTTGGCATCTTTGATCTAAAATGAGCAAAAGTAATTGGATGGCAGTGTAAATTTTGAATATATTGTAGCAAGTACTATAAATTCAATTTAGATACTTACCTTGTTCCTGGATAAGAATTGTAGAGAGAAATTATAAAATCGTTAAAGTTCATCAGTCTAAAGAGCGGTTTCCAAATATCTCCCAAAAATGGCAATGGTTTGGTCTGTTTAACTCCTAGGTTTTCCCAGTAGCGAAGAGGTCTTATTGAGTAGTACCATATTGCTACAGCAATAATTACTACAATAGCGATATATCCAATCATTGCTTGTTTTTCCTAAAAATATATTACTGTCAAGAATTGTTCCTGCATTATTTTTTCATCATGCTAAATTTCTTTTTTCATTAAACTTTATGGTTACCAAAAATTAAACTTTTTTTAAATATGTTACAGTAAATCTTCTAACTCTTGTAATAAAATATATTATTAATACTAAGCCACTTTAAGGATCTATTTCAATCCTTTCCCTACTTTCTCATCTCTGAATATACCTCATGAATTTTACAATTTTACAAGCGACAATTAAAAAGTTAATTACAAAAGTATCAACCGAAATTAATTTTTGGATGTTTGAAAAAAGTATTAAAAAGTTTCATTGGTACATTTCTGACAGCCATTTTAAATTCTTCCACTATCCTAATTTAGATGTTAGCTAAGTGAATAGGTTAATATCAAACAAACTTGTGTATGTTTTTTTTTTCGTTGAATAAACGTTTCGGTCTTTGACGTTACATTTTTCCATACAACCAATATATATATATATATATATATATATATATATATATATATATATATATATATATATATATATATATATAAATATATATATATATATATATATATATATATATATATATATATATAAATATATATATATATATATATATATATATATATATATATATATAAATATATATATATATATATATATATATATATATATATATATATATATATATATATATATATATATATATATATATATATATATATATATATATATATATATATATATATATATATATATATGCTTGGAGTTTTGATATATTCCTTATTTAATTTATCATCGCGCCATCACATGGGGGTTTTATAGAACACTGTTGGTTTGTGTTGCTCTTGTGTTATTAACTGATCCATCGAGATATCGCCACTGTGTCTTATTTACTATTTTTCAACTGTGAAATCTGTTTATGGGACATAGGTGCTAGATGATGTTTTGTAACGAATGCAATGGCCTGATGAGTCCTATAATAGAACGAATTATACATATATGCATATACATATATATATATATATATATATATATATATATATATATATATATATATATATATATACAGGGTGTCCAAGATAAGGATCCTAAGCATGGGGATCTCGGAAACAGTTGGAGATACGAGGTCGGTTAAATTAGAGAAAAGTTGCGCAATTTAGTGCTAAATTAAACGCAGTTAAAAAAATTTAAAAATTTCAAACACTTCCGGAGATTTCCGGAAAGAAACGAAATTTGGCAAAATCGTTTTTAATTTTTGCAGGCTTTATTTAAAGAGATATCCGAAAATAAAAGGTAGATTCTCATTGCCACTTTTTATTTTTTATAATTTGGTCTAAACAAAATTTAAATCCGACGTTTCGTTTCTGAGATACCATCATGAACTTTCATTTTTTATATGGAACAAAAAAAAGTATCCCATGTATTTGATAGCATTTTTTATTACAAATTCAACGGTGTATCACACTTGCATATCAAGTGTGTAGTTCATTGGCTTTTATAAAACTGATATACCTTTCTCTCTCGCTCTCATGGAGCTCTTATGGAAAGTACTTGAACTACGTATTCGATATGCAAGGGTGATACATCGTTGAATTTGTAATAAAAAATGCTATCAAATACATGGGATACTTTTTTTTGTTCCATATAAAAAATGAAAGTTCATGATGGTATCTCAGAAACGAAACGTCGGATTTAAATTTTGTTTAGACCATATTATAAAAAATAAAAAGTGGCAATGAGAATCTACCTTTTATTTTCTGATATCTCTTTAAATAAAGCCTGCAAAAATTAAAAACGATTTTGCCAAATTTCGTTTTTTTCCGGAAATCTCCGGAACTGTTTGAAATTTTTAAATTTTTTTAACTGCGTTTAATTTAGCACTAAATTGCGCAACTTTTCTCTAATTTAACCGACCTCGTATCTCCAACTGTTTCCGAGATCCCCATGCTTAGGATCCTTATCTTGGACACCCTGTATATATATATATATATATATATATATTTATTATATATTCACATAATAAAAAAATTTTATTATGTGAAATAATATATAGAGTGGTTCTTTTTTCTGGATCTGTAAAATTTTACCCTCTCGAACTTTTCTTTCGGACGGAATTGAGTTGATTTGATTATTAATTTAGCTTTGTCATCGTATTGTGAAACTTTGTTGTCTCTCAAGCTTTTCTCTAAAAGTTAATAGTTTTTCCACAAAATAGATAAAATATATTCAGAAGCGTCTCCAATTAAGTGCTGTAGGAGAGGTTTATAAAGTGACGAAAAAAGATAGTAGGCTGTTGTCAACTAATTTCACCCCTAATTTGTAATATTACTTTTTGTTTTAATGGTTATAACTTTTGTGGATAAGTGTGATTGACTTTATGTGTTCTTAGTGTAGAGTAAGTAAAAGAAAATACTAAAAATGAGAGAGTTTACAAATGTTGAAATGTCAGATACGAATTTTGTTTATGCTCGTGCTAATGGAAATGCATTAGAAGCTAAAAAGAATTGTTCTGAATTATATCCACAACGTAGGTTACATTACCTATTTCCTGGTCTTTATCAGCGTTTACGGTAAATGATACATTTCTATAACAAACTTACGATTATTGGTGTCCTTGGGAGATAAGACCCGTAGCGCTAGGGGAAGCTGTTTTTATTTTAATAGAGGAATCTCGTAAAACAAGTACGAGAAAAATTGACAATAAATGAAATGTAGACAATTCTACAGTATTCCGAATTTTAAAAGAACAGCAATTGTGTCCTTACTATATCCAGAGAATGCAAGAGCTTTTACTTCGAGACTTTTTGCCGCGTATAGTTTTTGCCAGTGGATCGCCCAACTCTCCTTTTTGTATCTTGTATTTTATTTACTGATGAGGCAAACTTTTCAAGGAAATCCATAAGAAATTTTCACAATAACCACATTTGGGCTAAGGAAAATGCATTGCATGAATTTCTTAAAGCCAGTTTTCAACATCAGTTTTCATTAAATGTATGAATTGATGTCATTGGCAATTATCAAATTGGCCCATGTTTTCTTTCATTAAGATTAAATGGCGACCACTGTCACTTTATCGAGGAAGAGTTACCTACCCTTCTTGAAGAGGTTCCTCTTCAAATTAGGATTTTTGCATGATGGCGCTCTAGCACATTTCAATATCAATGTACGCTGTCACTTAAAGGTAGTATATCCAAATCGTTGGCTAAGTCGAAGAAGAACTCAACGCTGGCCTACACGATTTCCTGATCTAAATCGTTTAGATTTTGACATCTGATGTTTCTCTAAGTCTATAAGGTTTATGCATCTCCTCTTGAAGATGTTGTTTTGAGAAATCACATTATTGCGTCTTGCGAACGAATAAGAAATATTCTAGGATTATTTTAATGGATACGCTCTTTAATGAGACGAAAATTAGATTCTTGCATTATGGCTGAGGGTCGTCATTTTCAACATTTGTTGTAATTTCTGTTATTAATATTTTGTCATAGTGGTCTAAATTGTGTTATTATTATGTTGTATTTTTTTCTTAGTCTCTCTTGGTTACAACAAATATAAATGAAAATTGATTAAAACAAATACATTATGATTTTTTATTTATATTTTTTTTGTGGGAAAACTATTGACTTTTAGAGGAAAACTTAAGAGATAAAAAAGTTTCACAATAAGATAAAAAAACCTACCTGAGTAATCAAATCGAGTCAGTGGCGCTCGAAAAGTAAGTACGATAGGATAAAATTTTATAGACCCGGAAAAAATACCACTCTGTATATTGTTTCACATAACAATCATTTTTTGTATAAGAATTCTAAAAAATGTTATGTGTTCCAAATTTGACTCAGTTATCTTTAAAAACAAATGATATAAATTTAAAAACTAAAAATAATAATATATTTTAACACCTCGTATCATAAAAAATTAAGGATTATCAGAACTTTTATGCTATATACATATATATATATATATATATATATATATATATATATATATATATATATATATATATATATATATATATAGATCGAAATAAATAGATTGATCATTTAATTGCTTTAATTACATTCAAGTTTTAATAAAGAGGACACACCTATGTTGTAATAGTAATTTTTCCTCGTTGCTTCAGTAACGGAAATTTAGTAGAGATCTTATTTGTTATTTTGGTTATAATCTGCTAAATCGTGCTCCAGAAATAACCTAATAATAGGTGAAGATCTACGGGATGTTAGAAAATTTTGTGGTAAGCTATGCACTGATTTTTGAAGGCGGATCAGTATTTGCCATTATTCATCACAAGAGACCATAAATTTTTCCATTTTTACATTGATAAAAATAACTTTAAATTTTATGCAAATTTAATGTCCTTTCTACATCAAATTTAGCGATTTTGTACCAAAAATCGGGAATGATTTACATTACTCCCATACTATGAATTTACAGCAATTTATTCAAATATCAGTTCGTTATACATTAAATTTGATTAAATGGTATTTTAACTTTTAATAAAGTAACTGAAAAAATATTTCAACTTTTGTAAATTAAAATTAATTCACATATACCCTAATACTCTAGGAATTTACATTATAATTCAATATCATTGGATGAGATTTCGGGGAGGTGGCGCAAATTGAATTCAACTTTCTGTGTAGTATGATATAAGTGGATTGAAGGACTCTATTATCTTATGGTGGATTGTACATATCTGTCCCGTACTGACAGGAACCAATGAGTTCGAAACCAGTCTAGATGGCGGACACTACCTATGGGAAAAATGTTCACATTTTCCTGGTTGTTTCAGAATTTTTTTAACTCATATTAGTGTTGGTGCATCAAATATGTGATAACATATCTCAAATTTAATGAACACTGGCTGTATATTTAATACATATAGTAACCTTAAAAAGTAGAGATCAAACTTTAAATTTAATGTATGATTACATTAAATTTAATGGCATAAATTAATTTAGATTGATCCACATTATTAAATTAAATGTATTTAATAAACTTTGTGAAATTTGCTTCCAGCACATTTACATTAACTTTAATATATTTCCTTTTTACAGTGTACTTAACGTAACATAACTGTTAAAGTATATTGTTGCAAAAAATCTGTATCTTATTGTTGAATTTCCCCATTGAAAAGCATAAATTAACAGTCAATTTATTATTCCAGATATGCGTTAATAAAGTTAAGGTTATGTACTAACATAAACATAAAAACACAAAAAGCTAAATATCGCCTTATAATTTTTAATGTGCATACAAATTTGCAAATAAATTTTGTCTTTGCGCTGTTGTTATGGTAAATGCAATATATTATTATCAATATTAATATCAATAGGAAAGAAATAATCTCACCTCTAATTTAAATTTTGATTATCTACGCAACACAGCTAATAAAATTATTAATATAACTGATCGGGTTCATCAGTTGGCCGTGAGTAGTAATTTAAAAATAATTTTATGTAAACAATGAACATTCGACGCGAGTACCAAATACGATAGTTTCTCCAAACTGTTTTTGTATGAAAGTTACTTAAGGAGTCTTATTCAAACTACATACCGAGTAACAACAAAGACAGACAAAAATAAGGCTAGTCAATAAATACAAGAGAAAACATTACGACTGATGTTATTTATAATAGCTACACGTGGGAGTTTAAAGCATTCTGATTGCGAATTAAACAACGAAAATTTTCTAACCCCTATAAATTTTGAGTTATAGTATGAATCAGTAATTTTGTTTTTAATACAAACATTTTTATATAGTATATAATATATAAAAAAAACAAGATATTTTAAGGATAACAGGATTTACTTACAAAAATACACATGAAAATATATTATGATAAATCTTTTGTAAATAACTTTTTTGCAAATGTTGAGTTTCGTTTATATTCCCGATCGCTTTCTCAAATAAGAAACCAACAATAATCCTCCATCACTGCTGGATTTTATCTACCTTGGTAGCGTTGCTCTATTGATAATATGTCTTTATAGAACCTTTCTTCTCGTTCGTCACTAACCGCACCCAAATTTTCTGGAAAAAAATTTAAATGGGAATGGACGAAGTGTATTTTAAGGGACATGCGACAGCTCATTTTGCAGTAGTTTTTAAGTAGTTCTTCTACAAATTTTTAGTAGTTTTTCACTTTTTTGTTTCCCAAAAACCCAAAAACAATTATTTTAAAAGAAATCCACAGAGATAATTCAACATCACTTAATTTTTGATCTAATTTTTAATCCTTTAGTATTTTTGTAATTTGTGATCCAACAAATATTCCTTCCTTAAGCTTAGCATCACTTAGTTTTGGAAAAATTTGTTTTAGGTATTTAGAGGCATCTTCTTCTTTATCTAATATTTTGAAGAAGTTTTTAATCAAGTTTAATGTGTAATGGAGATAATAGTACTTTTCTGGGATCAGCAAGAGGTATATTTATTACGTTAGTTTGACCTGTCTGAAGCCATTCTTTTACTTGGTAATGGCTTTGTGTGGCTTTACTGTCCCAAAGACAAGGAAAACAGTAATACTTCGTAAATCCACTCTGAAGATCTAATCATAGTCTCATGACTTTTAAGTCACCACATATTTACCACTTTTACGCATCATAGCTTCTTGCATTTAGAATAAGTGACATACTTTCATATGTTTCCTTCATCTCAACTGCATGTGCAAGAGAAATAGAGGGTCTTTTGTTGCCATTATGGAGCTGTACTGCTTTTAAACTTATTTTAGAAGAATCTATAAATAAGCGCCATTCTTTCAAGTTATGTTTAAATCCTAATTCTGCCATAATACCATATGATAGCTCCTCGTTACGGCTCCTACCTATCGTGATGTTGGTTTCAGCGACTAGTAAATTCCATTGTTATAATCTAGATCCCAATAAAGGGTGTTTTTTTATAGAGGTATAGAACTTTTAAATGGAATAAAACAACGATGAATTTTTCAAATTGACATGAAATTTACTTTATTCGAAAGATAACCTTCTGGTATTATAATTTAAATATAACTTCTGGTATATGACCGCCACGGCTGACTTGGACGTAGTCTAATCTGGAGGTCCAATTTTCGATAACTTTTTCCAACATTTGTGGCCGTATATCGGCAATAACGCGGCGAATGTTGTCCTCCAAGTGATCAATCGTTTCGGGCTTATCGGCGTAGACTAGCGACTTCACATATCCCCACAGAAAATAGTCTAGCGGCGTTAAGTAGCACATAGCTCCTGCACATCATGGTTGTTCAATTGATGAACGAAAAAGTCAGTAATCATAGCGGTCACCATTGACTGTAACGTTCTGACCAGCATCGTTTTTAGAGAAGTACGGACCAATGATTCCACCAGCCTATAAAGCACACCAAACAGTCAGTTTTTCTGGATGTAACGGTGTTTCAACATACACTAGAGGATTATCATCACTCCAAATATGGCAGTTTTGTTTATTGACGTATCCATTCAAACAAAAGTGAGCTTCATCGCTATACAAAATTCGCTTATGAAAATCGGGATCAACGACAATCTTGTTTTGGGCCTATTCACCGAATCTACGCCTTGCTAGGTGATCGTGTGGCTTCAATTCTTACACGAATTGGATTTTGTAAGCACGCAAACCAAGATCTTTCCGCAAAATCTTCAATAAAGTGAATGGACACATATCCAATTCCTGTGCACGATGGCGGATAGACTGATTCGGGTCTTCCTCTACGCTACGCTCTACAGCAGCAATGACTTCTTCTGTACGCACTGTACGACGTCTCTGTGGATGCGTATTATCATTTAGAGTAAACGTGGTGCGAAAACATTCCATAGTTAATCGAATTAATTGCTCTGATGGACGATTATGTTGACCGTAAAATGGACGTAGTGCGCGATACGTATTTCGAACAGAACCATGATTTTCAAAATAAATTTGCACAATTTAGAAGCGTTGTTCAGGCGTCAGTCTATTCATGTTGAAATGCTAAACCAAACTAAACATAAATCACTTGACAGCTGACAAAATGGCCGTCAGCTAAAAAAGTGTTGCCAACTTCAAGTTTTATACCTCTATAAAAAACACCCTTTACTTTAGTATGCTTTTTGGACAAGTGGAGATCCCAAACTAGATCATTTAATTCAGGCTGTTTGATTAAATGGAATGCGTTCCTTCACTTTTGAGAAAATAAGAATCATCCTTTTCTGATATATTTTCGGGTTCTGCGTTATCATCATACATTTTTAAATCTTCTTCCCATTTTGCCGGAGACGCTGGAACTGCTAAACTTTCTCCATGAAGAACCAGTTTTATTGCTGCGAGAATATCCGGATATTCAATATTATGTTTGTTCCTTCTTGAAAAACCGACACATTTGTCAAGCAAAAAGTAACAGTCGTTAAAATGATTTGTTGGTTCTCTTCAAATCATTGGAACTGCAAAAGGCATAGAAGAGCATTTTCCATTTAACCAGTTACTTAGATTTGCTGCACAGGTTTGGCAAAATATGTGAGGAGCCTAGTCCTGATCTTAATCGCCAACGAGACATCCAAAATTATTATAATAAGCTACTTGGGTAATTTTGTTAATTGTCATTTTCTGCAATTTAGGGGTAAATTGACCACATATGTAGGAAAAACTATCCACGGAGTTAACACAGCCACGTTTCTATACTTTAAATATTTTTATACTGTCGCGTACGTCGGTTCAGAGATGAGATATTACGTTAGGAATTATATGGGTCTAAATGGGTACTTCCAATATTTTAAGCCCTAGAGGGTTGAAACCGTGGTTGACTTGTCATCCTTAAACACCCCCACGTGGTGTTGCCAGATTGTGCATAATTTCTCTAACTTATGGAAAACGTAAATTTGGTAACAGCGTGATCCGATATATTAGAAATTACTTTTTAAAATAATGTGAAAAAAATACTCATTCATTTTTGCTAAAAAAAAATCATAAGTCAAAAATCTTACGTGTTAGGAAGTTTGTACTGTCATTTTCGCATTTAGAGAACAAAAATTAACCAAAGACTGCCTTTTACATTACAGTCGCAAATTGGCTGTAAAATAGAGTAATTTTAAATTTATAGGAAAATAAATATAAGGATAAGAAATTCACTGTATTTAGAGCCTCGTAACTTTGTTCCGGGGTAGTTAATGATTTATTTGTTTTAGGGTAAAGAAGATTAAGATTGGAAGTAATAAGTAGTTATTTATTCCCTAAATACTTCAGAGCTATGAGGTTAAAGCGGATGATGGAAAAAGAATGTAAGGAAATGTAAGCATGCCCCGTACCTATAGACTTGTGAGCTTATTGTGTATCCTGTTATAAGTTAGTTCAAGTGAAAATGTTTGTTACTTTTGTTAATTATTAATGGAGTGCACATAAAAAATAATATAAGGGGCTGTTTTTGTCTCCTTTGCCCAATCTTAAGTCGTCCATATAATTTTCCAATCATTCATTTGGTTTTTGTTTAAATTCAGTAATTAATTTTTCAGTACTTCGGATGGAGTATACCGTATTATTTTACTGTGTATTGGCCCCGAAATACTTGTTTTAGTGCACTGAACTAGAAAGCCACGAATTGAGGATTTGGGCACTTTTAGGAACTTTTCTGGCTAGAAAGTTGACTATATGCTTCTATGGCTCGAAAGACACTTAATATTTTCCTTGTAGTCCTTATTCGGGTTAAAGAGATAGTCTTAAATGAACTTGCTAATACTTTTATTGGTGCTATTTGAGAATATTGCAATAATCCTGCTTTTCAATCCCTGTCTTAGATTTTCTCAAAAGTATATGTCAATAACGATTTTCACTTAGATGTATGAATGAAACTGGATATAACGGGATCTGTTGTTACTACTTCTAGTGACATTGCCCATTTCAAGTAAGAAATTTGTGATGCTTTACATTATTCTGGCATATCCCAGGGCAGAATGAGTACATCATTAGATTTCAGTCTAAAGTTTCTTTATTCTGATTTCGATACCAATAGGAGAGGTTAATTTAGAGTTCAGGATAGTTGCAAGATACTTTACCACATAGTCATCTGCAACTGTGTTCCAAAGAGTCTAGATGATTTTAATCATGGTAAAGAATATTAATATAATTTTACTAGGATTAACTCCAAAGTCCTTAATTTACTAATTTTAGATGAATTTTGCTATCATGTTAGCATGTTTTTCCAAACTATGACCGATTCACTTAGAAACCTTAGTTTGACTAGAAGTTGGTTAAAAATCATGTTCTACAGCAGCGGATCCACATATTTTAGGTTGTAATAATTTTCTGTATAAAACATATTTCATAGTATATTAATATTTTAGATATAATAATGACTCTCATTTTATGAGTGTAAATTTAGAGTCACAATTTCGATTACCACTATCTTCTGCTAATAACTCAATACCGCCACATTGTAAATTAAACCTCAACGTTGATGAACATATCATTAAGATCCAGTGGAGTAGATGGAATTATTGCATCAAATAAGCACAAATATTTTGTTGAATTAAAAAGCACATGCAAGAACAGTGACTCTTTTAGGGTTTGGAAAGAAACTGTGAATGATATCATTGATATTCCTATGATATTTAATGAACTCCTTCATTTAAATGGAACATAAGTACCCTTTTTAATTTTCTTGTACTAATGAGAGACATTTTATTGCCTGAACGAATCTGTACACGCCAGTTTGTCTAAATCATACAATTTTAATTTGCATTACAAATTAAGTATTTTGGTACTTCTACGAGTCTTTTCTGCTATTTTCCAATATCTAGCAAAATTTATCAAGTGATTAGTATGATGTGACTTTCAAATGACTTTAAATATAAAGGTCAAGGTCAGCAGTTTTTAAACCCTCCTTTGATGCCAATTTTTGATATTTCTGCTATGAAATTCACGGGTTCTATTCTATCCAAGTCATAGCTGGACCAGACAACCGCCAACCTTCGTTTGGATAATTTTGGTATTCAAGCCTGTTTACTTGAACAAAGACCAACAAATCTGATCTTTAAATTACCACGAAATGAAATGCTTGGACGCGCAAATTTTTTTATTATCTATTTCAGCAATTACAAATCACTTACCCTTCAAATATCGTTCAAGGTCCCTTTTAAGGTCAAATACATTGTAATTGTTGGATTTCTCCCTAGAAATCTAATAACTTTCATTCGAGTCATTATTCATGACGGTAAACAAAAATATTCGGTTGCAACTTTTAAATGCCACTTTGTAGTATGCGATTATAAATAATGTTTATTTTTAAATATTGAATGAGGTTTGGCAACAGGGTCTACCTTTTGTATCGCAGATTCTTTTGTTGAATCTGGTCAAAACATCCGCGTATTATGTCGGCAGACCGGTGAAAAATAAAAAAAAATGTTCGAATAATTATGTTTAAGAGATCCCGAATGGCGAAATATACATTATAATATAATACGGTGTTGCCCAATTTCTCACCGCGTTGTAGCTGAGTCTAAATGCAGCATAACTAACCAACACCAACATGTGCCATAAGGTAGAAGAAGGCGTGTCAAAACATTCTTGAAAATCTATTCTATCATAATATTACCTCTTTTCCGATTTATGAATATTGCATATAAAATCAAATTTTAAGCTACCGATACTTAAACTTTCCATTAGAGCAGTTACTTTTAAAGTGTTTTTTCGCTAAAATTCGCGGCCAATAATATTAATAAACTCAAGGTTGATTTTCAATAACTTAGAAATCATATTTCGAAGTTTTATAGATTTTTGTTATTGCTAAAGATTTTAAACTGCCGTTTTTAGCTTTTTGAAAATG
Organism: Diaprepes abbreviatus; assembly: GCA_034092305.1. NCBI lineage: Eukaryota > Metazoa > Arthropoda > Insecta > Coleoptera > Curculionidae > Diaprepes > Diaprepes abbreviatus. Next base: position 5,565,281 of record JASJET010000144.1, on the reverse strand, counting down.
ATGTCAGATAACCACATTAACATGCTGAATGTTGTCGAAATAACCTCTTAGATTATAAAAATTATAGTTGGTTTCATTTAGCCGGCTTGTGGAATCGTTTCAGAACCTATGACTCTTAAATGGCACGTATCCTTAACAGATGATCGTAACATTGACCATAATTTATACTAATAAGCAGTGTGTTATTTAATAAATTGTATAATTGAATGGATAATATAATTTGCCAGCATAATTGACACGAAAATTTCATTTTTAAAATATATGTATAAATATTAGGCCTCTTTTAGTATAGTGTAGAATAGCCAATTGTTCTTTTTTCACAACATTTTTACGTTTTTTATTCTATTGTTTTCTATCTGTTCCTGGTGTTTGCTTCCTTCCTATTCTCTCCTTCTTCTTTTCGCTATTCCCTTAGTAACTTCGTTTCAATTTCTTCTTGATCTTTTCTTTTTCGCCTGTTACTCGCATCGCATACATTTTTTTGTCAGTCTCTCATTTATTATTTTATCCTTTTTGGTTTTATTTTCTATTCACGTTAGAAATCTCATATCCATGGCATTCACATATATTTTAGTCTTTCTTGTTATTGTTCATGTTTTACTACTGTACATTATTGTTGGTCTTACTTTTTTCGGTCTTGAACTGTTTTGGGGTTTCCTTTTTTCTTAGCAACGCTATTTTCATCATTTAGAATATTCTTCCTGTTTTTGTCGTTCTTTTGTTTATTACTTGATCTATTTGTCTAATGCTCTGTCATATTGTTCCCAGATATTTACAATTTTCCACCTGTTCTAACGTTTTTTCTTTTCTACTGCAATTACTATTGTGTCTATCTTTTTAATGTTTTTTTTTTGTAGATCTTCAGCTGTTTCGGCTATCAAAAAGATACAGGAATATACGTAGAACCTTCCAACAAACGACTGACCTTTCAATTAAGCTTTCCTTCAACAAGAGCGCATTTTCAAATCAACGACCAATAGGATATTCCACAATTTTGAACATATGGGTAATGAAAAATACTTACCGAAAAGAGACATTAAACGCTTAAATAGTATTCTTGCCCTTCAAAAAGAACCATGGATTTCCATACCAAAAATTGCTCTTTCACACTATAATACGGGAATGTCCATTAAAAGAATTCTCAACGAAAATAAAATGCACCCTTGTAAAGTAACATTGCTTCAGGAATGGTCTGAAGACGATCCAGGTAGACGTATGAAATTTTGTCAAGAAATAATGAATCTTATAGACCTACAGCCTTATTTTGTAATCCACATCTTGTTTAATGATTTGGCAGTTGTTGACATTACAGCAATGCATAATCACAAAGAAGAATTGCAGTTCTGGAGATTGCAGAAAACCCGGATCCACTATCACTTCGTATTCGCCCTTAATTAAGGTTCCGGGATATTTGTCCATCGCTGTATGAATGATGGTATCATATACGTAAAAATTAAAAATAATTTAAAAACAATAATTAAAGGACAATATGAATGCTCATGTTCAAGGTAAGATTAAAATGATTACATGCAAATTTCAAAGAACCAATCGAAAATGTCAATTTAAAAATTATATTATCTTTTACTAAAATATGATTTTTTTTTAAGTTGCGGTGGCATCTTTATCAATATTGGACTAAGTTTACGATAGTTTCTATCTAACCAAATTTAACCAGTTATCAAAAATAAGAAAGTAACTAATGTTCCGATGTGGGACCAGTTGTTTTCTAATCGACAAATCGCAAGTTGGAATATCAATATAATACAAAAGAAGCAACTCTTTTCTAGAGATCTGTAACCATATTTTTTGCTTAAGTATGTTGTTTTTCATTTAGTTAATTGAAATATCCTTAACTTTGTCAAGAAGGTTTTAATAGTTTTTGTTAATATTAATTTTTAAAACATTTCCAGCCAGATTCACTAAGTAGATTTAAAATTTAAACCCGATCTAGTTGCTATGAAATTTAAATCTTATAGTGGACCAGTTTTGTTTTGCTTATGATATTGTCATAATTTTATATTAGATATGTTAACAAATAAACGCTCATATAGGGATATTAAGGATAAGAATCTTGCGATATAGCCTTGAAATATTTAGGAGAAATAGTTGTATCCCGAAAACAAATAAAATTCTCCATTTTTGCCGATTCAGTAATAAAACAAAATGATTTTTTATACTTTTATTTTAAGGATTTAAAATTTGCTTGGCATTTGTCAATTTAAAACATCAGCTGTTAATTTAGGGTGGTTTTAAATTTAAACCATGTTAGTGAATCCAGCTGTTCATATCTTAATACCGATTTATTCCGCGATATGGTAAATTCTCCAGTTAATTTTATAAAGAAAGGTAAAAAAAAAGGAGGAGTTTCTTACGTCATTCTGTATCCTGGCTAAAAAAATCTTAGAGGATGGAATGAAATGATAGCTTTAGGCAACCAATAAAATCAGATGGGCTAGACAAAAAACTGTACCAAACCCTTCATAAACGAAATGCATAGTCCTTTTTAAATAGTTATAAATTAGCCCCTGAAATAACACGAACTTACCTAAAATATCAAATATGTTATAATCACCAATAACAGTTTAAAATAAGATTTATGTGATCTAGCCGTTTGTTTGTGTACTAAATTTCATAATATTTGACAGGCATATTTATATTGAACCATTATGTTTTATCGCAGTATTTTTATCGTATTGATCATTTTTAGCCTAAGTCTGAAAAGATTTTATCTAACAAAATTCCACCTATAAATAATAACAATAAAAAATTGATTAAAGGGGACTAGTTGCTGTTTAGTAACATGTTTTAAATGACTTTTACAGTCTGATTCGATAAGAAGTCTGGACTTACATACAAGGGAATGTTCTCAAGGATTCGCCCCCGATTGGTCTCACTCTGTGACATGTTGTAGTACACGTACTCAACTGCATTTTAAAGGGTATTGTAAATATCCCACACTAATAATCAAATTTACAATGGAACGAGAGATTGCCTAATGAAAAATTCAATCGAACGCCGAAAGATTCGTTACGATCCCACTGTTAGAATGGCGGTAGTCGCACAATGCAATTTTCTTAGATAGTTCCAGCGTAGCAGAAAAAGTGTCCAATCAAAAGTTCGCTTTGTTCACTTTGTTCTGATTGGAGACAGCTCCCTGAAACTATATAAACCCCACTTTTTGAGCAATCTTTAGCCAAAACGTAGTTTCCATTCATAGATGCTCTTGGAAAATAGAAGAAATTACAAAGTCAACAGTTGTGAAGAACGAAAATATGTGTTTTAAAAAAATGGTGATAAAATCGACCAAGAATTTGTCAGATATAGTATTTTTTCACAGGAAATTTGTATTTATTTGAAGAAATTTGCATTATTTTAAGAGAAATTCGAAAAGACATTTGACAAATTCAAGAAGACTACGCTTTAGGAAGGCCGAACAGCCCTGAAGATAAAAACATCGACTATCTTTTCAGATGGCTGCGTGGCTGAAAGTGAAGTGTTAAATTTAAACCTTAAAATAAAGTACTTTCGAGGCCCCTGGACGAACTAGTAGCTTTTACCCGGGTAATTACCATAGGCTGGAGCGCCTGAAGACAATAATAATAATCAAAATTCATTGCAAAAAATCGGATTAAATACGGTATATCGGGGTTTCTTCTGGTTAAAATTACAGTGAAAAGGTAAGATAGATTTCAAATCCCCAGAGCCCGATATACTTTAGTTCGAAAGACGGGCGTTATTCGTAATTGCATAGGAGAATTGGTGTTGCAATTACGGGTCACCGTCATAAAGACCACGAAAAAATCTAAATAACGAGTTTTTCCTATTAAACTCACCCTCCATAAACATTAAGGGATTTTTTAAGCCCTGAACCAACCCCATAAAATAACCGGCCAAAAATACTTTTTTTCAAAATTTGGTAAATACTTGGCATAAAATTCAAATCTCGAAATTAACATAAATCCCCATAAAATTGCCGCGAAAATAAGCATCGCAAAATCTCGGAAAAGGCACCAGATTTTGTATACAAAAAACCATGAAATAAAGCTAAATTTGCGTAATCTTTTCCGATGGAAAAAGACATACAATTGACAACAAGAAATTCTACCAACCTACTCGCGTGCTACTTACTTGAATTCAACTTCCCAAGACTCCATTGAAGTGCCTACGCAATTTTGTTACGAAAATTCCGAAAGGCGCGAACAAGAATGGTTACAGGGTAGCATTAACTTATCCGAAGATACTATTTACCAAATACAAAGGAGACAGTCGATGGACCAACATAGCATGCATGCGAATGGTACCTCCCACAGAAGGCGTTCCTTAATCCGATAAGGATGAAAACTAATTCCAAAGTTCACTCTAAAAAAGCGTTTTGTTCAATTATTTTTTAAAAAACTAAATTTCTCGTGCAAAATCAGTTTCTGATTATTACGTTTACGAAAAGAGTTTTATACATGTTATTATACATTCAATAAATGTAGAAGTTTTCTGAATTCGGCTAATAATTCGTTGGTTGTACATAAAGTGACCAGAATTTTTCAGACAGAAAACGGGACAAATGAACTGGGCAAGAAAATATTACCATCATCATCAGTAACTTCAGATTTTTTATATTTTTTTGAAGAAAAAATTTACTCTAATACAGATGGTGACGATTTTATACAAGAATAAAATCCTGCACATGATCTATTGATGTTTACTTTTAAAATTATAGTAGCTTTGAGCACAGCTACATGTAATTGCGTCTTTTAAACAGTCCATATTTTATTAATTAAACTAAAAACCCTTTCGATCGGTGCATTCGTTCAAGATAGACACCTAGCACTTTTATTATTTTGGAAATGGTTAAATAGTTCCACCGAACGATTTCCTACAGAAATATTTAAGTTGTTCCATTCTGAAACCTTTGGTGCCTTATACCTTATTGAAACTAGTTCAGATTAGTTCAGGTTAGGACAGATCGGAAGGAAATATACAACACTGAACATGGCTTTGCCGACCTCCAGCCGGATGGCGCACATATGTTTGCGGCTTTCACTGATTCCTCCGTGTGAAATGCACAAACAGGTGCATGTCGGTACCCTGATGAGTCTAGTAGAGACGAAATATGTACCTCTGCCGTATCACTGTGGCGGGGAGGGTAAATTTTGACTTTCTTCTCGGTATGGTGGTACAGGTAGGCCATCATCTCGATGGTGGTGGAATAGGATAAATTGCGTTCTATAAAAATTTATTCTAACTGTGCAACCTCTAACACAGAAAGGATATGATGGAAAGAAGTTTGCATTTACTGTTCGCATTTTACTTCATTCATATACGGAGCTGCATATAGTTGTACGTTTGCTGAATGTGATTTCAGCACTACAACGGCATAATGTGGATATATCCACTGCTATTGCATCTCACACGGAGGAATCCGTGAAAGCCTTATAAACATATTTACGCCATCCGGCGGGAGGTCGGCGAAGCCGCTTTCAGTATTTGCATGCTTCCTCCCGATCTCTCCTTTGCACAGCCAGGTGCATGTCGGTATCCTGATGAGTCTAGTAGAGACGAAACATGTACCTCTGCCGTATCACTGTGGCGGGGAGGGTAAAATTTGACTTTTTTCTCGGTATGGTAGTACAGGTGAGCCATCATCTCGATGGTGGTGGAATAGGATAAATTGCGTTCTATAAGAATTTATTCTAACTGTGCAACCTCTAACACAGAAAGGATATGATGGAGAGAAATTTGCATTTACTGTTCGCATTTTACTTCATTTATATACGGAGCTGCATATAGTTGTACGTTTGCTGAATGTGATTTCAGCACTACAACGGCATAATGTGGATATATCAACTGCTATTGCATCTCACACGGAGGAATCCGTGAAAGCCACACAAACATATATACGCCATCCGGCGGGAGGTCGGCGAAGACGCGTTCAGTATTTGCATGCTTCCTTCCGATCTGTCCTTTGCACAGCCAGGTGCAAGTCGGTATCCTGATAAGTGTAGTAGAGACGAAACATGTACCTCTGCCGTATCACTGTGGCGGGGAGGGTAAATTTTGACTTTCTTCTCGGTATAGTGGTACAGGTAGGCCATCATCTCGATGGTGGTGGAATAGGATAAACTGCGTTCTATAAAAATTTATTCTAACCGTGCAACCTCTAACACAGAAAGGATATGATGGAGAGAAGTTTGCATTTACTGTTCGCATTTTACTTCATATATATATATATATATATATATATATATATATATATATATATATATATATATATATATATATATATATATATATATATATATATATATATTAAAAATAAACAAATTCACGGTCTATATATTTGAAAAAGTTGTTTTATTCTCCTTACGACCGTTAAGAAAGGGGACAGACAGTATATTCTCTGCGAATTTCACTCTGGTTCACTCTCCATACTAGTTTCGACCACCTAATGGTCTCATCAGTGGAGCTGTAACGAACCGAGAGTAAAATGCACAGAAAACAACTGTCTACTTAAAATCCCCATATCGTAAAGTATCGGCAGGATATTACCTGCAGAACTTGATGCCGGACTGCTATCTTAAACAGTACAAACGAACATCTGAATATACCCCGGAGCGGTAGGAAATTTATTAAAAATAAACAAATTCACGGTCTATATATTTGAAAAAGTTGTTTTATTCTCCTTACGACCGTTAAGAAAGGGGACAGACAGTATATTCTCTGCGAATTTCACTCTGGTTCACTCTCCATACTAGTTTCGACCACCTAATGGTCTCATCAGTGGAGCTGTAACGAACCGAGAGTAAAATGCACAGAAAACAACTGTCTACTTAAAATCCCCATATCGTAAAGTATCGGCAGGATATTACCTGCAGAACTTGATGCCGGACTGCTATCTTAAACAGTACAAACGAACATCTGAATATACCCCGGAGCGGTAGGAAATTTATTAAAAATAAACAAATTCACGGTCTATATATTTGAAAAAGTTGTTTTATTCTCCTTACGACCGTTAAGAAAGGGGACAGACAGTATATTCTCTGCGAATTTCACTCTGGTTCACTCTCCATACTAGTTTCGACCACCTAATGGTCTCATCAGTGGAGCTGTAACGAACCGAGAGTAAAATGCACAGAAAACAACTGTCTACTTAAAATCCCCATATCGTAAAGTATCGGCAGGATATTACCTGCAGAACTTGATGCCGGACTGCTATCTTAAACAGTACAAACGAACATCTGAATATACCCCGGAGCGGTAGGAAATTTATTAAAAATAAACAAATTCACGGTCTATATATTTGAAAAAGTTGTTTTATTCTCCTTACGACCGTTAAGAAAGGGGACAGACAGTATATTCCCTGCGAATTTCACTCTGGTTCACTCTCCATACTAGTTTCGACCACCTAATGGTCTCATCAGTGGAGCTGTAACGAACCGAGAGTAAAATGCACAGAACGGTCGTAAGGAGAATAAAACAACTTTTTCAAATATATAGACCGTGAATTTGTTTATTTTTAATAAATTTCCTACCGCTCCGGGGTATATTCAGATGTTCGTTTGTACTGTTTAAGATAGCAGTCCGGCATCAAGTTCTGCAGGTAATATCCTGCCGATACTTTACGATATGGGGATTTTAAGTAGACAGTTGTTTTCTGTGTATTTTACTCTCGGTTCGTTACAGCTCCACTGATGAGACCATTAGGTGGTCGAAACTAGTATGGAGAGTGAACCAGAGTGAAATTCGCAGAGAATATACTGTCTGTCCCCTTTCTTAACGGTCGTAAGGAGAATAAAACAACTTTTTCAAATATATAGACCGTGAATTTGTTTATTTTTAATAAATTTCCTACCGCTCCGGGGTATATTCAGATGTTCGTTTGTACTGTTTAAGATAGCAGTCCGGCATCAAGTTCTGCAGGTAATATCCTGCCGATACTTTACGATATGGGGATTTTAAGTAGACAGTTGTTTTCTGTGCATTTTACTCTCGGTTCGTTACAGCTCCACTGATGAGACCATTAGGTGGTCGAAACTAGTATGGAGAGTGAACCAGAGTGAAATTCGCAGAGAATATACTGTCTGTCCCCTTTCTTAACGGTCGTAAGGAGAATAAAACAACTTTTTCAAATATATATATATATATATATATATATATATATATATATATATATATATATATATATATATATATATATATATATGCCACGATCTATTTCTCGGAAAATAGACTTTCTTCGAAAATGTTTAAAATTATGGGGCTTTCGGCTAAAATATTTTGAAGTCGATGTACTTCTGATTATACCAGAAGTTGATGCATTCTTGTATATTTTAAATGTAATATCCAGTATGTTATATAATTTTTAAATTCTACTCAAAGTTTTAGACATGTTTCATGTTAATTGTACGGGGTGTCCCATTTTCGACTCTTTAGGGGGTATTGGAGTTATTATCAAAGATCGAGTGTTGCGGTTTTCACTTTTTTAACTGATTTCTATAAGAAGGAGGTTTTCAATTCGTCGAGTATGTATGTTTTTTTTTTGATTTTCTCAAAAATTGTTATGGGGTAATTTTTGGGGTCGTACGCGACGAGTCTGAAATTATTTTAAAAAAATTGAATATGGAGGATCCAATATGGCGGACAAAAAAATTTAATTTTGTCTGATTTTCTCCAAAATTGGTATGGTGGAATTTTCGGGATCGCACATAATGGATCCAATATATTTTAAAAAAATTCAATATGGCAGATCCAATATGGCAGACAAAAATCAATTTTGTGCGGTTTTCTCCAAAATTGGTACGGGGGAGTTTTCGGGGTCACACATAACAGATCTAAAATATTTTTAAAAAATTCAAAATGGCGGATCTAATATGGCGGACGAAAAATCAATTTTGTCCGGTTTTCTTTAAAATTAGTACGGGGAAGTTTCCGGGGTCCCACATAACGAATCTGAAATTATTTTTAAAAAATTCAATATGGCGGACCCAAGATGACGGATTAAATTTTTTACATCTCCCGATTTTGTCTAAAATCAGTATTTGAGTATTTTTGTTAGTGTTAATTGATTGATTTTTTGAAAAACTCAGTCTGTCACATTCAATATTGACATTGGTGTTTTCTAGAAATTTTACATCTTTCGATTTTCTCCCAACCTGATATAGGGGGTTCTTGAGGTTGTAAATTATGAATTTAAAAGTATTTTTTCAGGAATCAATATGGCAAATCCAAGAAAGCGGACTAAAAATTTTACATTTTTCGATTTTGTTCAAAGCTGGGACTGAACCATTTTTAAGGATGTAACTAGCGAATATAAGTGTAGAAATTTTAAATTTCCGGAATTCATCCAAAATTGGTACCAAGGGACCTTGGAGGGTTTAGATTTGGATTAGATTAAGACTTAAATTAATTTTTTTGAAATTCAATATAGCAGATGCAATATGGTGGGTTAAAAATTTTACCTTATTCGCATTTTTTCGGATTTGGTATTAGAGGGTTTTCGGGGTCGTGTATTACGAATATGAAGTTAATTTTTTACAACTATTAGGTCGATAAGATATAATGTGAGGGACAGAAAATTTTACATATTCCGATTTTGTCTAAAATTGCTATTGTGAGGTTCTTGAAGCATATACAAAATCAATATGCAGTATAAAATATATCGAGAAGGTTCTTTAAACATCAATATTGGAAGGTTTTGGGGCCTATATTACCAATCTAAAATTAATTTGAAACTTAAGATAGTGGATTTAGTATGACAGACTAAATATTTGTTTGACACAATTTTACTGGTATTTGGAAAACTCTAAGAACCAAATAATTTTTAGTGGTTTCTTGTTATGGTAATTTACAACTTTGGATAAAATAGGTACTTTTTTGCCACCTTGGAGTCATTGCGAAGTACGCTAATCTCGATTAGTACTTAGTTCAAGTACTTTTTGGATATCATAATGAATTATAAAATAAAAAATAGAAAAATTAAATTTTTATAAAAAAATTGAACCGACTTCTAAAAGTGGGCTAAAAAGTAAAAAATAACTATAATTTTTTTTATGAAATTGAACTTTTTGAAATCGGCGCCAAATTATTTGTAAATGATATAAATAACTATTAATATATATAAACTATAGTAAGAAAGCAATTACAAATAAAGTATTTTTAATCTGTTTATGCAAATCACATTTTGTCAGGTATGAGTTTGGCGCCAACTTCAAAAAGTTCGATTTCATATAAAAATTTATAGTTATTTTCCACTTTTTAGCCTACTTTTGGAAGTCGGTTCAATTTTTTATAAAAATTTTATAAAGAAACGAAATATTCCGGTGTCAAATTTGTCATGGCTTTCTCAGTTTTTAATCTACAGGGTAAATCTGAAAATCTTCGTTTTTTAGGTACATCTCGTATTTCTCTTACGCGTTAATTTGTCAAAAATGTAAAAATTGGTTTTTATAGAGTTTTTTACGTAGAGTTCAGTGGCGTAGTCAATTTTTTTTAAGTTTAGTTTTTGAGATATTAACCAAATTTATGATTTTTTAAATAGTACGTTGTATATTATTTCAGATATTGATTAAGTATAACTTAGGCTTTTCAAAAAATATATAATGTGTTTATTTCATTTTGAAAAGCAAGGTCACAACTCGATATTTTTAATAATTTACTTTATTTTTAAGAGTAGGCCATGGCCAATTTATACGGCAAATGTCCAAAACTTAACAGTTTTGTCATAGTGTTATTACTTATGAAATATTTTTTTAGGTAGGTGTTTTTATTTTATTTTTATTTATTTTCCATTTACAATTGCCGTTTATGACAATTATAAAAAGTGTGATAGGTTAGTATGTTTTATACAAGGCAATGAAAGTTCCCATTAAGCTTCTGAATTATATTTCAATAGGTAATGAATTTAAAAGGTTATCATTAGGATAGTTTCTCATGCCTGACGATCGTTTTTATTCATGTTGGGTATCCAGAAAGAAAGCAATCCTCTCCAGTGATATTTACTCGTTTAGAAAAAAATCTGGTTGAACACGAATCTTTTACTTAGCCGCGTCCCGAAACATATGTCAAAGAAGATAAGGAGAGAAAAGAAACAAATGTGTTATTTTACGCAGCAGCAACAACTTCATCATCTTGTAGAAAAATAGAGGAAGAAGTTGGTGTAGCAAAGTCTAATGCTGAAAGAATTTAGAAAAAGTTTAAATACCATCCATACAAATTTAAAATAGTGCAACATTTACACCCCGGAGACGATGAGCTCCGTGTAACGTTTTGTCATTGGTATTTAGAACAAATTCGCACCAACAAATCTTTTGGCAGATTTTTTATCTGGTCTGACGAATCGGCGCTTCGGTATTGGTGTTTCTTGTTTCATTTTGGGCCGACGCATAGCCTACAGGATGTATCAAGGGGATTTTACAGCACATAGATAACTAGAAATCCTTGAGGAAATTATTTCAGAATTGATTGAAAATGTTCCATTGGTCCATTTAAATTATATTTATCTTCAACAAGTCGTTGTCCTGGGCCACAACTCTAGGCTGTTAAGCCTATTTCTAGACAATAACTTTCTTCAGAGATGGATAGGTGCCAATGGGCTAGTGAAATGGCCCCCACTCAAGTAATTTTTTTTTATCTTTTTCTCCACGCACACTTCTTACGTGTCTGGTTTTCGTCGCTAATTGCCTAGAAAGTCTGAACTTCTTTATACTTTTCGAATTGACCTTAATTAAGGTACAAATGCTAAAGCACTTCCTTGCATAGAATCATTATTAGATAGGCTATGCAATTTTTTGTAATGAATCTAACAATTCCTCCAATTCTTGTAGCTTAGAATTGTATGCCATTTTGTTTTCATTTGTATCGTTGTCATCTCCATCTATTGTATCTTCTGTACAGATATTTGTACTATTAGTGCTTAAATTTATCAGTGCAAGTACTATTCGCACTTGAATTTTTGAATTTCAATTGTAATGCACACTCAGCAGTTACTCCTAGTTTTAATATACATTTAAAATATATTTTTAATCTTTTAGCTGAAGAATAAATCTCAAGTATATTTTTTAAAAGAGTTCGCTTACTTGTTTCACGATAGTCTTCTTCACCTGCTCTTCTAAAAGGATTCAAACATTTATCAGTAGAAATTTTAAAATATGACATATTATCATATTCATTAAGAGTACAGACGCACTTACAGTTAATATTAAAGTACAACCCCTTATTATTACTTAAAAGTCTGTATCACTTACCTTAATTTACACTGCTGGTAGTAAAATAACTGGTACTAGTATTACGACATGCATTCAACTTAGACGCAATGAAATATTAAAACGCATTTATCTCGCAAATTGCTGTTTTTTTCGAAGTCAAAGAAGAGCAGCTACATAAGAGAAAGCTTAAGGCACCGTAATTATTTTCTCGCTAGAGCGGTTTTTCGCTTACCCGATTTATCACATACAAAGATGCCGACAACTACTCTCACAGAGATATAAGAAACCAAATGAATTAGTACTAGCATCCAAATCTGTCAAAAGAATATGTGTATGATGCTATGTACAGGGTGAGTCAACGACTGGATGAAATAGGTTTGTGCCTTTTCGATGAAATTAACAAAGAAACTATATTTATTGTTTGATACAGTTTATTTTTACGCAGATTTTAAAAATATTTAGGACTCTAAAGGGTGAGCCAAAAAACTAGGACAGCATAAAGTTGTATTTTTTTTTAAATAGAACACCCTATATACGAATCGTATTTTCTATTTAGCTTATAATTTTAAATCTTTTTTATTAAGGGTTTACTATAACAAAACTTTATAGTTTCTGAGATAATTAAGTTTAAAGAAAAAAAGTCACATTTTCAAGCATCAATTCAATCCTAAATAACGTTTTCAATTTTGTGACAAATATATTCAAATTTGGAATTTAGCAAGGCCAAGGACAAGTTAATATAATTTTTACCTAATATTTGCGATAAAGGCTACAGGGTGTTGAACACATCGGCTCAAATTTGAACAAGTTTAAATGAATAAATATCTTTTTTTTTTAAATGGTACACCCTGTATATTTTCATGTTATTTAATAGAGTAATAAAAACCCTAAAAGTTTTGTTCAATATATCCTATACCTATTTATAATAGTTTTTGAGATATTTCAGTTTCTCTTATTTTCCATACTTTTTTACAGAAATAGTCTTCATTATCATAATAGCCATGTAAAATAATAAAAAGAAACTACAGAAACAAACAGAATGTGGTTAAATATGATGAAATACATTATTCGTTATATTACAACGGCAATAGTTTAATTAAACGTAATGTGAAAAAATTAACACAACAATAACGACAAGGCAAATACATATTTACTTTTATACTAAATTGAAACAAAAAAATTACCTATTAAATACTGAGATTAATTATTTTTTTTTTAATAAGTGTTCGAATAAACGACCCTCTTGTGCAATGCACAAATTTTGTCTTTTTTGCAGATTTTCTCGGACCCTGGACAAAATTAGTGGCGTTATTGTTCTACAGGTATCCCTAATCCTGTTTCGCATATCTTCCACTGTTATTGGTGGATTAACATACACCTTATTTTTAATTTAACCCCATAGGAAGAAATCTAATGGGGTGATGTCGCAAGACCTTGGTGGCCACTCAATGAAACCCCCACGTCCAATCCATTTTTGCAGATATCGTTGGTCCAAAAACGCACGAACTTCACGATGGTAATGCGGAGGCGCACCATCGTGCTGGAACCACAGACTGTCGAGCTCATCCCTATCGAGACCTTGAAGCAGTTGGGGTAGTTCTTCTTGTAGAAAGTTCAGGTAACTATGGCCATTTAGTGGTTCATTAAAAAAGTGGGGTCCAATAATTCGATTATGATGAATACCACACCAAACATTTAATGACCAGTGGTTTTGATGTTGCACCTCTCTAATCCAAAATGGGTTTTCTGTGGCATAATAATGCATGTTGCGTCTATTTACGGCACCGTTACTTCTAAAAGTAGCTTCAATCCCTAAACATTACCTTGCATAATAAATTTGGATTTAATTGAATCTCCGCATTTATTGTACGACAAAAGTTTACACGACTTTCAAAATCCTGTCCATGCAATTCTTGGTGTAATTCCATGTGATATGGATGATACCTATATTTCTTGGTAGTACGATTAGCGGTGGATTGTGATGTTTCACATAATGCTGCTAACTGACGGCTACCAATATAAGGATTTTCCTGAACATTTAACAATACTTATAGTTCTTTTTCTTCATTAGTTACTGGTTTGTTGACCACTTTACGTTTTGGATAATCAACAGTACCAGAAGAATCAAATCTTTGCATTAAGTTTTGAAAAGTATGGGTATTAGGCTGGCGTCGATCAGGATACTTCATTTTGTAAATTCTTTGAGCAAGAAAGCAATTTTTTTGAGCCTCTCCTATAGTATAAATCATATCTATTAACTAATTCTTTGGAAAATTCATTTTACAATATAAGATGAATGCAAAAAAAACCAAACTGCACTACATAAAAACTAAAAGAAGCGATTGCGGTTATAAATTTGACACACAGAAAAATGTTCTTTTACATTGTTTTTGCCATGGCTACTATGATAATGAAGACTATTTCTGTAAAAAAGTAGGAAAATAAAAAAAACTGAAATATCTCAAAAACTATTATAAATAGGTATAGGATATATTGAACAAAACTTTTAGGGTTTTTATTACGCTATTAAATAACATGAAAATATACAGGGTGTACCATTTAAAAAAAAAGATATTTATTCATTTAAACTTGTTCAAATTTGAGCCGATGTGTTCAACACCCTGTGGCTTTTATTGCACATATTAGGTAAAAATTATGTTAACTTGTCCTTGGCCTTGCTAAATTCCAAATTTGAATATATTTGTCACAAAATTGAAAACGTTATTTAGGATTGAATTGATGCTTGAAAATGTGACTTTTTTTCTTTAAACTTAATTATCTCAGAAACTATAAAGTTTTGTTATAGTAAACCCTTAATAAAAAAGATTTAAAATTGTAAGCTAAATCGAAAATATGATTCGTATATAGGGTGTTCTATTTAAAGAAATACAACTTTATGCTGTCCTAGTTTTTTGGCTCACCCTGTAGAGTCCTAAATATTTTTAAAATCTGCATAAAAATAAACTGTATCAAACAATAAATATAGTTTCTTTGTTAATGCCACCGAAAAGGCACAAACCTACTTCATCCAATCGTTGACTCACCCTGTACATATACGTAATTAATTTACCTAAAGTAGTTCGTTACTTTCCTTAATGTTTCACTTTTGGTACTTTAGCGAATCTTTAAAACTCATAAATCTAATCAAAAACTGATTTATTGACGTCGGCCATAAACTAAAATCTATTGGACCATCTCTAGCGTACTTAAAACTTCTGTTTTCTGTTGGAATAACTTTTATTCCTGAATCCAAAATTCCTTTTACTTGATCACCTTCATCTTCGGTATCTTATTTTTCTGCAAACATGCTTACACAATTGCCAACAATGTTGTCTTCAGTGTGTTTTCCGATAACATCCACAGAGACGTCTATCTCTATGAAGTCTTCGAAAGTTTACGTTAATATGTTTATTTTTTAGGCTGACAGTTTTAAACATTCTTTTTTGCTAGGCTCCAATACGATATCTACCTCTGCCATAAGATCCTGGTTACCCATACGGACTCAGAACCCTGCTTCCTTGAAGCTCTTTTTACGAATTTCATTGCCAGAATCACGTTGATTTGTGGGTTAGTGTTCTTTTCACGCATGATGTCTCTACGGTATAACCATTTACATGTGTGTATGATACCTTGATCAAACAGTTTAACCTTGCTAGTATTATTGACAGGCAAAAAACATCATTTTCATGTTTGTAAGTGTGCAAGTCTGTGAATCCAGAGCAGTTGCCAATAAAAAAGACAATGATTTTTCTTTTATTCTTTATTTTCTTGTCAG
The DNA here is from genome assembly GCA_034092305.1 of Diaprepes abbreviatus. Lineage (NCBI taxonomy): Eukaryota > Metazoa > Arthropoda > Insecta > Coleoptera > Curculionidae > Diaprepes > Diaprepes abbreviatus. Next base: position 5,549,309 of record JASJET010000144.1, on the reverse strand, counting down.
CTCTCTTCAGCCATCCGTTAAATATTATCCTTATCATCCAAGCCTTTACATTACTGTCACAAGTAACTGACAATATCTTCACATCTTTAAAAACAATTCTATAAATGTTTCGATTTTCTAATTCCGCTCCTATAAAACGACCTCTTTAACATCTAGGTCACTTTGAATTTTCGATGATGAGAATAAATAATTTGTGTAGGTCAGTCAGCAGTGAAACGTTTCCTACTTTATGTTCCTCCATAACACTCTTCGCCTTTAAAAGTAAAGGTTTTATTTTAAGAATAAATGAATAAATCAGGTTAGCCCAGGTTAGTTCAGAATCTGGTCAAAACAGCCTGAATAAATCAATACTAAAGTTATTAATGTTTTTTCTGAATGTATATGAAATTCATTCATAATGCTAATAATTATATATTATTATACTCTAATTTAACAATTTTTTATTATATGAAGTATATAATCGAAAGTAGGTATTGAAAATAATAAAAAGATAATAAAAAAAAAATAATTGAAACTAAAATAAAGTTTCAATTCTTCAAAGATTGATTACATATACTTTAGAGAAAATTTACATTTATTTTGGTTTTAGATATTTTTAAGATTCAATATACTTACGGGTTTAAAATGTAATATGATAATATTCAATAAAAAAAAATCCATAGAAACTATTTACGTAATATCAGTAATGTAATATAAGCTTTACTACTTAGTTTTATGTACTGGAATAAACGCACTAAATAATGTGTGAAGCAAGGAGATAAGAAAATTGACAAAAATGTAATAGTACTTCTGTAGGCCAACATAAAGTATCAAAAATACAATAACCATATAAATAAAACTTTTGTTAATAAAACAATAAAATTTATATTTTTATTTTGTCGCATTTGGTGAATTTAAATTTAAATTCAATTCAAATGAAAATTCAAATTCGTGATTATCGATTTTTGTATGCACTATGGAAATAACATTGTAGATCCAGAATCTTCAATGTACGATTTTTCACTCCGATTACTAGGATATAATTTTGTTTAGTGATTATTTAAACATACACAGAACGACAGTTTAAATACTCAAGTATAAACATTCAATTAAAAAAAGAAATATTACTCATTCAGCCAGACATCTTAGATTTAATATTTAAAATCCAAAAAACCAATAATAGGCTCTAAAAAAATCATTAAAATACCTCCTATTTTTATACAGCAAGTCCCATTATTCTTAAACTTCAATTTCCATCTCAAAGGAATTAGATTTACAACCTAATAAAACGTATATCCGCAATATTTGATGGGCCGTTTTCAAATTTTGAAAATTACAATTTGATATGGGTTCTGGTTTTTTGCTTTATTGTGATATTAAAAAAAGTAAAATGTTACATTTTCTTAGATCGGATAATTTTTTTTTATTTCCCAATGTTTTTTACATTTGCAAACACTTTTGTTTTCTGGAACCATAATCAATTTTGTTTTTCCTTATCACTGCCATATTGAATTTTTAACTTGCCAAAAAGTAATTATTTTTTCTATAACATTGTGTGAAACAAAAATACTTTAACTTAAGAATAAGTTCAAACTAATAACTGCCTCTTTTATAAGACTGTGTTCCCTAATGTAAAAAAGTTATCTAATAATTATAAATTACATAGTCATACTAAGATTCAAAATATCTACCATTTTTATCAAAACATGATATTAATTCCCTCCTTTCAAGGCAATCAAATTCGTATGCCTCTTTTTAACATATCGCTGTAAATAAAAGTCCAAAGGTTTTAGGTACAGAGACCTGGCGACCTAACAGGCCTGCACACAAACCACTGTTGGAGATTTTTCCACTCCTCAAATCTCAGGAATAGTTTGATTTTGTACCATTACAAGATATCTTTGACATGTTAATGTTAGGTCATAAATAAAAGCCCAATCAAACGATTTACTGAAAATAATGGAGAATATTAAAAAGATAAACTATAATTAATGCAATATTAATAAATATATTTTCAAGACAAATAATTAAAGTATTTCACAAAAATACTAATCATTTAAACCTAAATATTAACATTCAAACCAAATCGTACTTACAATCTTCGTGGTTCGCTTAACTACGGGTTTTCAAGAGCCCAGTAAGGGTGATTCTTTTTATTAAAAACTTCATATTTACTGAAATATGTTTCATCTGTCCATAGAACTTTATCGGATTAGATGAAATTTTCTAGGCATTTACGGACCAATTACAAAAAACCACTATCCTATTAAAATTCCCTTCTTGAAGTCCTTGTATAATTGTTGGTTTATAAGGATGGTTTTTAGTAATTTTCAAAATATCATGAGGAGTTGATTTTGGAATGTTAAACTAGCTGGCAGCACTTCTTGTAGACGGCGTAGGATTGTGATTAAAACATTTAAAAATATTTCGATTACGATTCTCGTTATAATATAATTTTTGGGACGAGATTTTTCAAAATTACCAAATTCAAGTAAGTTTCTAACCAGTTTAGGAATATAAATTCTTCTGGGTTGTCGTCGTTTGGCGTACATGTCAAAATAATTATCCATAGCTCTGATCACATTTCTGGTATAATATTCTATCATATCAAACTTTTCTTTTTGTTAAGATAATTTAATGCCATTGTAAAAATGTTTATTAAAATGTCAAAAAGGCGCACTTAAAACATACTTAAAACATAAGAAAAGAAATTTATGTATTTCAGTTTCAAAGTTAAACAAAAATGTTACTATAACCGGATTAATGATTTAATTTCACTAATTTTTAAGTTCGTTGTTAGGATTTCTAATACTTTTGGAAGGTTTTCACCTAGAGTGCACTCAAGATAAAATATATTGTTATTAATTTGACTTTATTCTTAAGTACAAGAAATATTTAAAATTTGGGTGTTGCTAAATAATTAAATTTTCATTAACAACGTTTTTTTAGTTATTTTTAGCCTCTTACGCTGCTCTTTTGCATTAATGTTTCACATAGTGTTTTATAAAGTATTTTTCGATGAGTTAAAAATTCAATATGGTCATCATAAGGAAAAATAAAATCGATGATGGTTTCAGAAAATCGAAAAGTTGTAACTAAAATTTGACTAAACAGACCAATTCTGCATAAAAAGTGGCCATATAAAAGTATTTAAAAAGTTAAAATATATAGGGAAATAAGAAAGTTATAGCCGATGTAAGAAAATGCAAGATTTTACTTTTTTTATAGATCTCAAAAACGCAACATCCTTGTTTCTTTTTGCCCTACATTTTAAGTAATTATGATGCATTATTATCATGCTATAAAACAGCTTTTATCAAAAGAGTAAAATCTTATGCGGCAGCTGTAACAAAAACGATTAGGAGTTTTAGAGAACGGAAATACCTAAATTAAAATTAGATTGATCAGATGTACTCCTTGTTAAGAGTTGTTTTAATAATGTTTTTATTAACAGAAAAAAGTTTTCAAAATGAAAAAGTAATAGCCATTCTCGAAAAACGTAATATTTTAATACATTCAAAATTTTGCAACAAACAAACAGATATAACTATTAAGTAACAACCATTAAATGACTAATACAATTATTTGAAACTTATCCTTAACCATTTTTCTAACTCTTATAGTTTCCGATTACATTCATTGCCATTTTGGAAATTGTATATTTATAATTTATGCGTGACAAATCTACTATCAAAACAAGAATTATATGACAGTTACTCCAATTAAGGCCAATTTTCATTTTTAATTTTAATTTTGTCCATACTAACTTCTTTTTAATTCTAATAAAAAATTTGTGAACTAATTAAAAAATTTTTATTTTTACCAAAATTCCCTATGACGTCACGCACCTATTATATTTTATAGATGATAATTTTTATCATATTTCAACATGACTATACAATATATCACTCTATATTAAATAAATAATTCGTTCATAGGAATTTATGAAAAAAAAGTTTTAGATAAATTTTAACAATAGAACCGGCTTTTTAAAATTCACAATTTTTTTGTTAAGGAAACAAACATTGATTAGGATTGATTTTTTTACACGCTGTTTTACGTAAAGTATTTCCACTAAATGGAGGAATTAAATAATCACTCTGTATATGAATTTTAATCAAGAGAATTAACAGAGTGTATAGATTTATTTCCATCCCAATGTCGTTTTCAATTCAGAAAAATATCAAACAATTTTCGACTATCGGTTTTCAGAATTCATAAACTTTAATGTTTTATGGGGGATGAATACAAATAAATAGTGGAGCTAACATAAAAATTTAAAAATATGTCGAAGATATCTTACACCTTCCTTAATAATCAAGACTACTAAAGATTAATGTTATGGTGTTTTTGCATTATGTAGCATGGACCACCAAGAAAACGGTTAAAATTGGGAACTGTTCCCATCATAAACAAAAAAATATTTAAATTATGTATCTATAATGCAATATATTCGTTAGATTTTAAGCCAAAAATCCACTAGAAAGAAAAATTAAAATATTTCCAAAATGAGCAAGAGAGCAAGTACGCATTTTTCATATTCATTGTAGAAATTGGTAGAATAGTTCTTTTTTTTACTTTATGTATAACAATTATTAATATTGAGTTACTCAGGTTGAATATGTAACATAAGGTTGGCTAGTGCCCTCTACTTACGAAAGATAAAAACTTTTAATTCGGAAATATCCTTACTAGGGCGTTTGTGAAATAACGTTCTATTCGCTCTGTGCGAAGTCATAGTAGGTTGATGTCTCGAATACACATGTTATTTTTTTTTAAGTAATTAAAAATATAATGAGCAACCGGAGTTACTGTGTTGTAAATTGTAAAAATACTTGCAAAAAACGGAGCAAATTTTATAAATTTCCAGTAGCAAAATGGAAATTAAATCAAAGAAATAAGGGGATAAGGTTAAAAATACTAGTGCATCACGTGTTAAAAGTTTTGAGTTCCAATGGAAAGTCATATTTTATATAATAAAATACATAATGCAATAGTTATTTTTGTTTTAATGGCCATCCAAGGTAAGTACACAGTAATATATAATAATTTGTATTCCAGGTTATTATTTATTGGTAGTTTTTTTTATTATTTTGACATTTCTTTTATCATGAGTTTTAATTATTTTGTATTGATTATACTTCCTTTTACTTAGCCGAAGTAATAAAAATATATAGTTATAAATTAATCTATTCACTTGTTTTATAAACCATATATTTTAATTCCAAATATATATATATATATATATATATATATATATATATATATATATATATATATATATATATATATATATATAATTTTTAATTACGAATTTCCGTTATTTTATATTGTCAATATAAGCAAATATTGCCCTTTAGTTCATGCATTACTTGGAGCTAATTGATGGAACAAACGCGAGGGAAGTACCAACAGGAACTGGCAGGGATTTTGAAGGCCGCAAGATTTAGTGGTACTTTAAAAAAGTAATTTTCTTCACTTACTTTAGAGGCACTTTAAATAAGTTGTAATATCTGTAAGAGTTAGTTAAACGAGAATTAATCTCAGTGCCTAATTGGATCGAATAAAAAGGTTTTTATTGATTGCTTTTATTTATCTTCTTGAAAAGATAAATTTAATGTTGAACTTCTATTTTGTTCTCAATTAGTACTCCATACTGTTCTTGTTAAACACTTTAATTAGATTTTTTCCTGTACCTTTGCCTCCTCCACTTTTCTATTTATTTTTATTAAAGCGATTTATGTATTTAAAAAAACGGATTTAACCTGGCGGTCGTTTACTGACCTGAAATAACAACAGGCTTGATCTGACCATCTATCAACTTTCTTGATACTTAAGGTTACATTATGTGGTATTGGTAAGCCGTATTAACCTCTTAGTACTTAAACTGCAAGTGACTAAGACAACGACTAGATTGCCAGAGTGCCTTTGTCACAGTGAGTTTTATTTATAGGTTTATAGATTCGCTACTAAATAATATGAAACAGCAGTAAATTATGGACGAAACAGCTATACGCTACCAAAATAATTTGTTTACAAAAGTTTACGATCTCAAGATCTCATTCTGTTACAATTAAATGAGAATGTTATGGAATAAAAATACATATTTTTCCCCCTCTGGATCTGATGATTGAATCCATAAAATCCAATCATAAATAAAGAAGTATTAATTTCTGACTTTGTAATATTGTAAAGAGTGAAATAAGCAATATCCTACTATGTGTATGATAAAGGCATCAGATGTTGAGTATAGACTAAACACATGTTTTTATATAATAGAACACCCAGTATATTAACTGACACCTCGATTTTAAAAATGTTAATACTTGATATTTGATTTTAATAATAATTCAAAGTTCTTGTAATATAATGTAGCTTTAGTTGATCGCAATTTTTGTTATATACTTGCCTTCATACATTCCTGAAATACACTGCAATAAATTAACCAAACCTAGCACTAGGCGTAAGTACTGTTGACAGTGGTTGTCATTTTCCGTCATACCGAATGGGCACAATTCTGCAATTTTTCTTAAAGCATTTAAACTAATAATAAGTTTGGTTTGCAAAAACTGAAGAACCAAATTTGTTGCATAGCGATGCTCTTCTACCGAGCGATGTCGAGTAATCTAATCATGTTTTGTAAAAAGTCCCATAAGACAAAAATCCAGAACAGACGAATCAGGCGATCTGAGGGGCCAACTTACAGGTCCGTTGGTACCAATCATTCTTTGAAGAAAATCAGTTTCCAAAAAAGTCTCACTACGTGAAAATTGTGACTCGGTGCAATCGTCTTGCTGGAAGTATGTATAATTATACTTCTTAAAATTTCTAGATAAATTCGGCATCTAAGCTGTAATCCTAAGATCAAATATCTGGTATTGTGCTTATAAAAAATAGCATTGCTTGTAAAATAAGAGTCATCGGACTAAATTACCCATGTTCCAAAATTGTTTCTGGCTCTGACTTGTCCCATATACCAATTGTAGAACATTGCTCGACATTCTGCGTCACCGGGTTATAAGTTTTGCACAATTAGAAATTTATAGGAGTGATACTTATCATATACATTGCTTTCGTAAAATGTTTAATAAATGGGTACTTGTTAGGAAAAATGCTCGGACCCGTCGAATTTTATTTTCAGTTTCTTGCATGACACCGTCACATATACAAGGTAACCCATATTTTATTTCAGAATCAGAAAGGGGACCTTTTTTACATACGACATAGTAAATATAAAGTTGGTTACATAATGAAATTGTAAAGAAAAATTACTGTAAAACTAAAAAAAAAGAAATTGGTACCATCTAAATTATATATTCAAACTGGGCCTCGTTAATAATATGATAATAATCAGGTCAATGAATAAATTCTCTTTAAACATTCGTGATGACATCTGCGGTTATGTTCCATATTTCTTGGCGTATTCGAACTTTTAGGACTAGGTCAATTATAATTTAATTTTTAAGTGTCCCTACTAGAAATAATTAAGGGTAGTCAAATCTGGTGTTCCAGCTGGCCACTTAATTGTCCCTCTTTTGACTCTCCAATGATTTGTAAAAACCTCATCTAAGTAAGCACGAACAAGGGCAGTGTAGTGGAGCGGTGCTCCATCTTGTTGGAAAAAAAGGTCACGATGGAACATATTAAGTTCAGGAATGAGGTCATTTTGAAGAAAATCCAAATATCTCGCACCGGTGAGGGCACCGTCAAAGAAATAAGGACCTAAAAATCTTTCGTTAACTACACCGCAGCACACGTTCACTTTCTGAGGGTTTTGTTGTTGTTAGCTGCTGTGAATTAATGATAATTTCGAGTTGCCTAATCGCGACCATTTTGTCTATGGACATGACCATTTAAAGTGAATGTTGCCTCGTCAGGAAAAATAATTCTTCTTTCAAAATTACTATTATCATGCATAATTGTTTCATTTGCTCGTAAAATAATTTCCGTGATTAAAATCATCTTCGGACAACTCCTGAACTAATCGTATCTTATATGCGTGATACTTCACTTTTTTAGTATTTTATACATATTACAAAGTGCTTATATTAAAAGTTGAAGCTGCATCCATGATTTTGAACCGAGGATTATTTTAAGCTCTAAACGGAATATTAAACTGATCCTTGAAGATCGACCAGATTTCTTGATATACCGAACTTGCCCATATTCCCTGAACTTACTCGGCTTATAGTTTGCTGATTAAGATGAACTGCATTAAATAACTCAACCACCGCTGTTTGTGTACGCGTTTTATCTCCGAAACAAATTATGCATGCGGAATATTTCAATTCTTTCACGTTCCGTTAATTTTATCATTTTCCCACAAAATTGCAATTAAGTTAAATAAAGTTTCGAACACACTTGTTTTGACTACCAAGAACGTTAAACACCTATTTAGGATACATAATTCTAACATCTAATGTCAAAACTTACTGTTTATGACATTGAAAATAAAAAACTGTGTAAATAAATTTAATATCGTTAATTTTATTACTGGTGGGCAAATGGAAGATTTATATAGTTACATAAAGAAATTTTTCTTGACAATTTCTTTATGTAACTATATCGATATATACCTTGTCGTATGTAAAAAAAACTGCCCTTTATGATTCTTGAGTTACACTGTATATTTGGGCACCATGCAAAAAAACTTCGACTGCATTTTCGAAACAAGCACCTTTATTTTATATTGAATTTATTCGCTACTTTCCGAAAGGGCTATATTTTTTAAATATTGTTTGTGTACGACTTTTTATGACTCCAATTTCGATTTCTATTCCTTTTATGAAGTTGAAGACTCTTCTTTTACAAAAGCCAGAACATTCACTACATCTCCCTCTCTCTTTCTGTCTGTTTTCTTTGCATTATAGGTTATTTTGGGTCTAGGCTGACTAAAGATTCGATGTTATTCTTTAGTATAGAAAATATATCTGGTTTCGGCTGCCTTCTTTCCGAATATCTATAATGCAAAAAACACTTTCCAGTATTGCATCGCAGTTCTTAAAAATTTTTAGATAGCATTAAATATCAGTTACACGTACCTGTTATAATATAATTTAGAGGCCTCTGTGAGAGATTTTATTCAAATGGATAAAACACACGAGCCTGACATACTTCTCATAAGTTCATAATTTTGGATAACCAGAGATTATTAAAACTTCAAAAAAATTCTCTGTGGATGAAAAAAATATCTCTACCACACTATTTCAAATTTAACTAAATACTCACCTGTCAAATTGTATGGAAATTATAAAGTAATTATTTTCTGGAGTAGGTCTAGCTTACTTGCATTTTTTTGCGTTGTTTTTCTTTTATACTCAACCGTTTCCTTTCTTAACCAAAATATATCGGGTGTCCGGGAAAATGTGAGAAATCTCCCGGATATGAAAAAAAAAACGCGTGAAAGGAATATTAAAAGTTCATATAAACTTTTTTCGTATTGGCCTTCTCTGCGGAGATATGGGCTCCCAAAGATCTGCAATAATTATTGAACCATTAGGTATATTTTAAATTTTTTTTAATATGATGTATACTAGATAATATACCCTTTAAACTACTATTCAAGAAAGTGTTGTGAATTACTTTCAGCTACAGGGACAGACCAGCTGTGACACTCATGATCCCATTTTTTTACCCCCTGTATGATGAGAACTTTGGACAACGTTTTTACATACAGTTAATTATTAACTAAGAATTAAGTATTTTTCATTCATGTCGTTAATTTTAATCGTTTTCGAAAAAACGTCATTTTATCTATATCATGTATTTGGCGGATTTCGATGAAAAATAAGTCTTTGTTCCTAACAAATGTTCAACCATCAACATTATAATAAAAAAAATTTCACCCAAAATTAAAGTTTACCTCTTTAGTTAAAAACGTCTAATTCTGTGAATCGCAGTTCGAACTAGGTTCGCAAAAAAAACATGCGTTTTATTTTATTGGCACCACAAACAAAGTGTTGTTTTTGCAGCTATTGTTAGGTACGAAAGAAATAAATATCCTGCATTTTAGGGCTTGTCAACTTTCACATCCTTGACACATTGATTCTGTAGGGGATTGAGATTAAGAGTGGACTGTATATAGGTTTAATTGAGGAGATGAGAAATTATACAAAATACGGCGACAGCGTGACACAAATACTAAAATGGCCTACCTTGTAGTCGAAATCACTTCACTAAATTCTTCTTGGTGGCCACCAGAATAATTCCAAGCTTCACCATACAGGAACCAGGAATCGGGGACACTATCACTGTATTTCGGAGTAGTTTTGAGGCGAGAGTCAATATATTTGAGAGCAAAACGATAAGCCTTTTCAATAAGGCGGGAGACGTGCAATACGTCGAGTACTATACGATACGACTATGGTACTACTACTGTTCTGTCCCTTTTTACATTTGTCCAAATGCGCGAGGGCCAGTAAAATGTGTCACGTGTGAACGCGAGTAAAATTGAACTAAAAAGTAATGAAACCTAAACATACCGCCCACCTAAAATGCGTATTATTTTATCCAAGAAGGAAAATCTATCAAGAAGATCTAAAAAGAAGTCCCAAGGTGGAACTAAGGTGGACAAAACAGTCTTTTTTTGCTCCAAAGCAGTTTCCGTAAACTTGAACGTTCTACAAAAATCTGGCCAAAGCTCTTCTGATTCTGAGAGAAAAAAGGGCCCCGCCCACCATGGCGAATGGTCAAGCAACTGAGAGAGTAATAAGCTCCGAGAATCACAATCAGCCGGATTGTGTTCGGAAGGAAGATAACACCAACGAGTAGGTGCATTCCTTTCTTGAAGATGAGTAAGACGATTAGAAACAAAAGTATTATACTTATGAGGAGACGATTTTATCCAGGATAGAGTTACAGTCGAATCTGACCACGCATAAATCCGACGAAAATTAATTTTGTCTTCAAACGCAGACAAAACCGAAATCAAGAGATCTGAAAGGAGTACGGCTGCACATAATTCTAAACGAGGAACAGAAATCGTTTTCAATGACGCAACACGAGATTTTGCAGCTACAAAAGAAGTTTTCATTTGATTTTGGGACGTTTCGTATCGAAAATATATAACGGTTGAATAGCCGTAGGAGGAAGCGTCACAAAATGCATGAATATCACAAAACAAATAATCGAGAGAGAGGAGAATACGAGGTAATTGAAAACTAGAGAGTAGAGGTAATTCACCCTTAAATTTGCGCCACTTAATTACAATGTCTTCAGGTGGGATGTCGTCCCACTGAAGCCCAAGTGCCCAGAGTTTTTGTATTATAAGTTTACCGAAAAGGACAACTGGGGTTAAAAATCCTTCAGGGTCAAATATGCGAGCTAAATCTGACAAAATATTACGTTTTGTACAGGAGGTTTCACTAACACTTACGTTATACGTAAAGATATCCAATTTGGGTTGCCATTGAAGTCCCAGAATTTTCACCATATTTTCCTGATCATTATCAAATGAAAGAGGATCAATTTGCAGCCAAGATTGCGGTAAATGAATCAATAACTGTGGATTGTTACTGGCCCATTTTCTCAGCTCGAAACCACCAAGTCGCAAGAGCTCGACGAGCTCCTGTTGAAGCTGTACAGCTTCGCTAACAGTATCGCAACTGCAAATCAAGTCATCAACATAAATAGAATTTTTCAATGCTTGACAGGCTAGAGGATAATTTGTCTGGTAATCACTAGCCAGTTGCTGAAGAGTACGAATCGCCAAAAATGGAGCCGAAGATACACCGTAAGTCACTGTTAGTAAACGATAATCTTTAATAGATTCGTCTTGGGAGAAGCGAAATAATATTCTTTGATAATCACAGTGACTTTTAGTAACCAAAATTTGACGATACATCTGCTTGATATCAGCTGTAAACCCTACAGCGCCAAGTGTAAAGCGCAGTAGCAGAGTGAAAATATCTAACTGAAGCTTGGGGCCAATTAAAAGAGTGTCATTCAATGATATATGATTTGCATCTTTAGTAGAGGCGTCAAAAACGACCCTTAATTTAGTCGTCTGACTCTCTGGGCGTAAAACACAATGATGAGGAATATAGTAAGAGTGGGGTGCTTCTAAGGGATCTTCAATAAGTTCCATGTGTCCAGCTGATAGATATTCTTGCATAAAATTGCAGTAGTCTTGATAAAGCGAGGGATTATTTTTCAGACGACGCTCCAAGTTCACAAATCTACGAAGAGCGATGTCGCGAGAATCACAAAAATTAGGAGAAGAGGAATTTTTGAAGGGGAGAGCTACTACGTATCTACCAGTGTGAGTTCTATCATGAGATTCAACAAATATATGTTCAGCAGCGTTCTCCTCGGGAGAAAGCTTGGGGGTTTGAGCTACTTGATCAAGCTCCCACAATCTTTTTATACAATTTTCAATTTGAGTTAAAGTACAAAACGTTCCTATGCGATAATTATTTTCAAGAGATACTTTGCCCATAAGTATCCATCCAAAAGACGTATTAACAGCGGAGGGTTTGTGGTGATCAAAACAAATTGATTCACCTTTCAATAAAGAGCCAAAAACTTCAGCACCGATGAGCATGTCAATCGAAGAAGAAATATTAAAATTTGGATCAGCTAAGTTTAAATTCAAAAATTCTTTAAAATGTTTTACTGGTAAGTCAGCGCATGGCAAATCGGCACAGATTTGCGGTAAAACAACAAATTATAAAGTTAAACAAGGTTCACAATGAAAATGAGGACGAACTGTGCAAGCAACACCTTGCGTAGCCTTGGTAGCCATAGGTCCTAACCCACCTATGGAAATATTTAGAGAATAAGAATCCAAACCCAGTTTTTTACAACACTTTTTAGTAACGAAATTAGCCTGACTTGCGGAATCCAGTAATACACGGACTTTTTGAAATTGTCCCCACGCATCTTTGACTTTTATGACCGCGGTGGACAAGAGAACAGTATGGTTACGAGGTAAATTAGCAACGTAAGAGTTAACATCTGGAGAATTATTGTTAGGCAAATTGTCTTTATCTGAATGTGACTGCAATGCACCTGTACCGAGAGAGCTTTCTGCCAAATGGGAAACTTGAGTAGGCGCATGCGTGGATGTATGAGAAACAACTTGAGAACTCTGAGGATGAGAAACAACAATTTGAGAAGATGAGGGCTTAAATTCTGAACCAAAATGTAAAAGTGTATGATGTTTTAGAGAACATTTACGACAAGTGCGAAGAGATGTACATGAAGGCGAAAGGTGCCTTGTACCCAAACAGTTTATACACATTCTTTTAGTTTTAACAATATTATACCGTTCCTGAGGGGATTTTGATAAAAAGTCTTGACAACTATAAATGGGGTGCAACTTATTACAAAAAGGGCATTTTTCTTTGCGATCGATATTATTCAGAAATGTTTTTATTCTATTTTTAGGAGGTTGTGCTTTTACCGAAGAAGAAGTAATAGAAACAGCATCTAAAGCGTCACAACGTTTTTGTAAAAAGTCCTTCAAAATATCAAAATTATTTGAGCGATTTGCTGGGTTTTTTAATTCAGTATGACAATCAATTTCAAAACGTGTAGCTAAACTGTGATTTAACCGTTCCATTAATATATTGAATAGCACAAAATCCCATTGTTTGACTGGGCAATGCAAATTATTTAAAGCAGCCAAGTTTTCTTCAAACTTGTCTACGAGATTTCTCAAAGAGCTGACCGAATAATCATCAGACTGTTTTTTAGTACCCTGTATTTCTTGCCAGTGAGTTATAGCAATAAGTCTAGGGTCTTCGTATCTATTAACTAGAGCATTATACGCAATTAAATAATTTGCATCACATAAAGGAGTACATTTAACTAGAGCAAGAGGGGCTTTATCGAGAGAATTTATCAAATAGCTAAATTTTTCCACGTTGCTCAAATTGGAATTAGTATGTATGAGCGAGTTAAATAAATCATAGAATGCTTTCCATGTTCGAATATCACCAGAGAAAACCGGTATTTCCAATTTGGGCAACCTACCATTATTTTGTGATGGCGCAGAATTAGAGACATTTAAGTTGACAAGGGGTTCAGCTTCAAAAATACTATAATAAATAGCCTGAATTTCAAAATAATCAAAATCGAAAAGTTCCCTAAAAGTGGCTTCGGTTTTTAAAAGAGCATCTTTGTTTTCCACGCTTGCTATTAAATCAACGATATTCGAATGATTTTTATCAAAATCATCCTTAATATTTTCTAACATTTTATAGCGCATTTTAAAATGTAAACGTACATTTTGATCTGTTTGAGCTTTTTCCGCGATATTCAATAATTCTTTAATGCGAGAATTAGCAGCATTTCTGCGAGCAATGTATATATCCAGTTTTGACATTTTCAAATCTATTATTTACTTTTCGAATCGATCAATATTTAATAAACAACAAATCAATAAACGATATTGTTATCTTTCCAATTGAGAACCAGTTAATAAAATAAATCAACAAAAAATATTACTATTTTTTGTTCTTTAAAAGTACGCGATTTCAGTGGTTTCCAATGCGTTAAAAATTCAAATATTTTATGCAGCGGTATGGAGGGAGTACGACCATGAAATTGCGTGTGACAGGTGCGCCTTCGAGACTTTTAAAGGGCCAACGATAAAATTCTAAAAATGGTACATTCTCGAAGAAAATTTTGCAAAATGTTAATTAATTAAAGAAAATTTTTAATTTTGTGAATAAAAAATTGAAGATCCGGTTCGAAGTGGCCAAAAAATATGTAGGGGATTGAGACTAAGAGTGGACTGTATATAGGTTTAATTGAGGAGATGAGAAATTATACAAAATACGGCGACAGCGTGACACAAATACTAAAATGGCCTACCTTGTAGTCGAAATCACTTCACTAAATTCTTCTTGGTGGCCACCAGAATAATTCCAAGCTTCACCATACAGGAACCAGGAATCGGGGACACTATCACTGTATTTCGGAGTAGTTTTGAGGCGAGAGTCAATATATTTGAGAGCAAAACGATAAGCCTTTTCAATAAGGCGGGAGACGTGCAATACGTCGAGTACTATACGATACGACTATGGTACTACTACTGTTCTGTCCCTTTTTACATTTGTCCAAATGCGCGAGGGTCAGTAAAATGTGTCACGTGTGAACGCGAGTAAAATTGAACTAAAAAGTAATGAAACCTAAACAGATTCTTTACTTGAATATTAACTTACTGATTTTTGGATTTTGTGGTGAAAGTAATTGTGAAATATGGAATACACATTTATTTTGTATGCAGATATATATATATATATATATATATATATATATATATATATATATATATATATACCTAATGTATGACCTTGCATTTTGCCATGCTTCGGAAGCCCGGAGGCTATATCATGTCAGATATCCTAATCGTACTCCTCCAGATCTGAAAACATTTCAACAAACTGAGCAACGTCTAAGAGAGAATTGTAGGTGATTCAATTTAATAGGGTAATATTATTAAATTTCCTAATAATTTTAGTAAATTTTGGGAAAAGAATTGCTAATGCTGGTTGGGGAAGAACAGTCCGTAAGCCGCAATTAGAGGAAAATATTTTAGATGCTGTAGATGACACTCTTTCAACGAGCACTTGAAAATTATCAGCGTACTTAAATACGTCGAAAAAAATAGCACATGAAGTTCTTCAAGAATAGCTGTTATATCCATATCATTTGAAAAAAGTGCATGAACTGATTCCTGAAGATTTTTCTTGTAAAATGAAGTTCACAAACTGGCTATAGAATCACCAAGGAAATAATGTAAACTTCTTCTCTTCATGGATGAAGCAGGGTCTACCAAAAACAGTATCAAAAATTGATGAAAATTCTCATGCAAATATTATTTCGCATCATCAACATCAGTTCCAATATATTAATGCGTGTGTATGTGGGCAGGAATCACTGGCAATTTTTTGATTGGATCATTCGTCGGCACGACTGAATGGAGAACTTTATCTGGAGTTCTTCCAGAACGCTTTTCACGATTTAGTAGAGCATTTACCACTTGAAGCCCGCCGAAACATATACTACATGAACGATGGGGCACCACCTCATTTCAGCGTTGCTGTGCGGGAGCATCTGAATAATGTCTATCCAAATCATTGGATAGGTAGTAGTTGCCTAGCTTCCTTGCTCTCCTGACCTAACGCTGTTGGATTTTTACCTGTGGGAACACCTCAAAACGTTGATATATTCGAGTCATCTAGTCGATAGTAGGGAGGAACTTCTACGGAGAATCACGTTTCATTGTGATCAAATAAGAAACAATGCTGAGTTAATGTGGCGGATACATCAGTTCTTAATCGTCGTGCACGCGAGTGTATCAGACATCACGGAGCCCATGTTGAACCCTTTTACGAAGTTTTTAACTAAGCAGTTAATTTAGCTTTTTAGTAAAACTATGGTGACGGGAGAAAATTCCTCTTTTTTATATTCAACTGACAGAAGTTAGGGGACTACCAGTGTAAAAAAAAGTCCGTCCCTGTAGCTGTGAGTAATTTACAACACCTTGTTGGATAGTAATTTGAAAAGTCTTATATAGTATACATCATATTAAAAAAAAATTAAATTTACCCGGTGGTTCGATATCTGTAAAAAACTTGATTCTACAGCAGCTTTTTGGGAACCCATAGTTTCGAAGAGGAGGTCTAAATGAAAAATGTTTATATAATAATAATAATAATTTATTACCACTTAATAAGAAAATTACAATAATTTTCTACATCCATGTATTTTTTGAATCCATAAGCTACAAGCAGCTTGTCTGGATGTCAAATAACAAACGCTTACTTTCTAATACACTGTCACAAAATAAAACAATTAAAATTCAAGTCAAATTAAAATTAATTAAATAAATTAAACTTACACCTATTTAAAGAGAAAACATCACATACATACATACCAATCATATTCAAAAATATTAACACAAAAAAATAATACCTAAAATCATCTCCATTTCCAATACTAATTTAATAATGGCACTGCATTAACAATCTGATGTTGGTTTGCTTTTATCCACGTAGATATTCTCACACAAAGAAAATATACATTTACAATAGATTTAACTTCTAAAGGTAACAAATTAAATAACTTTGGACCGATATACATAATATGCCTCTGCGAAACCGTGTATAATGCCACAGGAAAGGTAAGGCCTCCATTGTGAACAGACCTGGTATGAACATTGTGCATAATCGAACTTTTATATTCATCACACTTCTTCATAAATTTTAAAACATTTTTAAAATACAATTGTCTGATAGTTAAAAGGTCAGCTTGTTCAAATAACAAGTCTGATGGAAACCGCCTTGATTTATTTAACAATATTTTTATTATATACTTTTGAGTAACAGTCAACGAGTAAAGGATGCTACCACATGCACAGCCCCAAACATTCAAACCATATGCGAGGACTGACTCAATCAAAGCCTGGTAAGTCATTCGCAATAGTTTAAAAGAGAGGAATTCTCTCAGTTGGTAGAACTTGTATATAGTCTTTCGAAGTTTTTTAGTGATATAGTTTACGTGAGCATCATATCTGAGATTCCGGTCAATGAACACCCCCAAGTATTTAACCTTGTCCGCCGCTGCCACAGACTCAATACATCCGCACTGTTTCTCATACATAAGACATTCATAATTATGTACTAAAATATTTGGATATACAGTATTGACTCTATTATTCATAGAAAAAGCCATGTAGATAGTTTTACTGACATTAATAGTCAGAAGATTCTGATCCATCCACAATCGTACCCTCGAAAAGTAATTCTCTGCTCTCTGAAATGTCTCCTGCCAAGATTTACCTTTAGTTATAATAACTGTATCATCGGCATAACAAATACAATCACTATTTTCATTTGGAAGAACAGTAAAAAGATCATTTATATATAGACAGAACAGGACAGGACCCAATACTGTACCCTGAGATACCCCATACTCCACATTACCTGTTTTACTTAGTGTTTCATTTATTCTCACTTTCTTTAGTTATATATGACTCAAACAGGTCATACACGATACCTCGAATGCCAATATTTTCAAGTTTACTCAGTAATTTTTGGTGCGCCACAGTGTCAAATGCACGAGCCTAATCAACAAGTATCCCCAGTGTCTTTAATTTTGTATTAAACCCACGAATTATATAATTCGTTACATGCACTATTGCATCCTCCGTGCCTACTCCCGACCGAAATCCATACTGAGAAAGAGAAAAAATTTTATTTTCTTTCAAAAAATCATCCAATCTGAGTTTAATGCACTTCTCAAAAAGTCGGCTGATCAACTAGTCATCGTAATAGGTCCATAGTTTTCCTCATTTAATTTATTATTATATATGAACTTATAGTATTCTTTTCACGTGTTTTTTTTGTCATATCCGGGGATTTCCCACATTTTTCTGGACATCCCGTACATAGAGGATCTCAGAAACTTTGAAACTAAAGTTTTAGATTTACTATGTTGTGTCAAAAGTATTTTTATTAATAAATTATATTCAATATTCACAAGCAACTGCAAATTTAAGACCGAATTTTCAAAACATTAGTAAAATTAAATATCAACTATTAAATATTTTTAAAAATTTGAAAAAATTTATGTCGAGTTGTCAAAGGATATATATAGTGTTCTATTTAAAAAAGCAAAAGTTTGGTCTATAATTCAAAATCTGATGTCTGGAGGGGATTTTATGTAAAAATCTCTACAATAACCAGGTTTTACTTTTTCATCGCATTTTACATAATAACGAAGATGCGAGGGGCTTGTAAACAGAAAATTTTCTATTTCGTCCTATAAGTTAAAAACAAGGCAGGCTAGGAAAATCTGGCTTATTGCATCTTTTGTTAGACCAAAAAGTAGAAATCTCTATACTTAATAATAATCGAGATACTCTGCGAAAGTATCGAAACTTGGACACCCTGTACAGCTAAATTTTCTCCAAACTCAATTTTTTTTTTTTGGATAATTTTAGTGCTTCAGCTTTTTTTGCCGAAAATATCAGAAACTATCTCAGTATTTATTTTTGTAATCGTTAGATAAATCGTAGAAATTATATACCTTGACCTGCGCGGAGCTTCGATTTTAATCCAATGGAGAACTCTCTTTTGTATGGAGAGACAATAAATGCTCGAGTACAATTTTAGCAAAACACTTAAAATGTCGTCGAATCATCTTAAAACAAACACTTGTCCTTCACAATTATGCGATCGTTTCATAACGTACCGAGATGGATAGAAATTCCTGCGAAGTTATCTAATCATAATACATCTAAAAACACTTCATATAATAATTGTTTATTTTTTAAATGATGATTAGGTGAATCTTATTCGAATACACAAGGTGATTCAGGAAAGCGGGCAATCTCTCGGCAACGTGTAGCTCATCTGAAAATAACATCATATGTTTCTAAATTCTTTTTTCGGAAAACTTTTTCATGCCAAAATATAAGGCCTAAAATATGAGATGTGAATTGTAGTTTTCTCAAAATTGCTTTTTTTCCGCTTCATAAAATGTCATAAAATTTTGATCAAGGTTGCAATAAATGAATGGTTATTTTATCAAATCAAATAAGTTCTTTCACGAGGCGTCTAGATTTAATATTAACAGGTACGTATAATGCGTATTTAATCCTATCTAAAAATTTTTAAGATCTGAGATGAAATACTGAAACTTTTTTTGTATTATAGATATCCAAAAGAAGGCACTCATATCAAGATATAGTTTCTAGATTAAAGCATAACATCGAACCTTTACGCAGCCTCGGTCCAAAATATATGACAAAGAAAACAGAAAGAATGAGAGAGCGATGAAGTGAATATTCTGGCATTTGTAAATGAAGCACCTTCAAACTCATGTACAGGAATAGAAATCGAAACTGGAGCCATCAAAACTCGTAAACAAACAATATTAAAAAATATTTAGAGTTTTTTTAAAGTAGCGGATAAATTCAATATAAATTAATTGGGTACTTGTTTGGAAAAACCGTCAAATTTTATTAAACAACTGACTGAGTGGGATATCGTCTATTTCGTCAAAAGTCTCGTTCTCTTGAATAGTTTCCATGAATCCAACTTTTTGGAAACTTTTCTAAGAGTTGAGGATGAAACGTTTTTCTATTCTGTAGCAATCCATACCATAGAGCTTGACAAATATATTCTTTTTTCTGCTTTTTTAAACGAATCTTCGGGGTTTGTAAAAGCTAAATGTAGTAGTTGGAGGCAGAACAATTCAAACATTCTCAGGATGTATTTTCGGGTGAGAAGTCGCATTATTCAAAAACAAAAGGATTTTTCTACTCTTCTTTCTCATTTTGCTATCAAAGTTTTTTAGCCAGAAAGTCACCATCTCTGTTGTCATCCAAGCTTTTTTTATTGGAGACTCATTCTAAAGGTAATTTTTCTACGTTCTCCTTCAAAACATCGCGGACTTTTATTTTTTTCTATAACTAGTGGGCTTTCCTTCTCACCATTCTTGTTAATACACAAAAGAATTGTCACCCGTTGAGTTTCTTCCAGCGCATTTATCACTCTTTCAGGAAAAAGTTTTGTTTGGCATTGCGACATAGTAAAGTCCTGCTTCGTCTACATTAAAAATATCTTTAACATTACAATCCTTAACGATTGATTTACGTTTAGTTAACCAATCTTGCACACTTACTTTATCTACATCAGTAGACTCACCACAAGTTGTTTTATAACTGATATCATTTCTTTTGCAGAACCGATCTAATCAGCCATTTGATGCCTTAAAGTAACTAATTTTCAAGTTTTCTGACATTTTCAGAGCTTTTTCCTTAATTAATATTCCGGATATAGAAACGTTTCTGTTTCTAGCTTTGCAAAACCAATCATAAACCATTTGGTTAATTGCCAGTCCCTGTGTTTTTGGAAACTTGTGTTTATGATCTGTATGAAATCTGCGGTATTCGAAAAGTTTTTTCAATTTGATTTTACTTTTTAGAATATCATTCACTTGTGTTCTTCCAACACCAAACTTTCCGCTAATTTTCGTTCACTGGTACTATATTTTTTACTTTCCGCGATGATTTCCACTTTTTCTTTAAGAGATAAACGTTAACGTTTTAGAGACACGTTGACTATTGTTAAACCTTTAACTGAATAAATTATAAATACACACATTTGAACAAACTACCTAAAAACCCATTTATATAACTGGATTTCAACTATGACTTTGGTATTTTCAATAATAAAAGTACTCATTGTGTGCGGTTTATGACCCGTATTAAGAATGGAAGTTCCAGGTTATTTACCTGAAATTCACTGATTGTCCTGACTGTACCGTTTTTGCAAGGTTCCGGTATTGGCAAGTCTTTTGTTACGAAAAAAACTATGATTCATTTAAAAAGTCCCAAAACTGACCATTCAGAAGGGTTACAGCTTTTAAAATGTGGCCAAAATGAGAAGTTTTACTGTAACTTCGACAAATAGAACTGTTATATTTTATTACTTTCAACATACATTTACACTACATGGAAATAAATACATTTATAGTTTTCTAATGTGCACACCGATGTGTAACAGAATACCGTATCGTAATTTCGCCTTAAAAATTTTGTGTTACGCGACGATTATGCGGTGCGATTAAGATTGAGGTGCTACAGAACATTGTTACAAATCAGAAGAACGTGACTTTATCGAGTTTCCTCTGTTCATATATTTTTTGAAGTAAGATAAACATTGTGGGCCGTTCATCCAAACATAAAAACTTTTAGTGTAATATGGGCCTAAAACTTGATACAATAGTCAAGAACTGACAATATATTGGACGCTATGATTTTACGAGGCTCTGTTACTGAGTGGCGTCCAGAACTGATATACGACGGAGCTACGTTGAGGTGTAGGGTTCATATTTGCGTTCTATCAAATATTTACCCTTGTTTTTTTCTGCCGCCTTTAATCGAATAGTTCAATAACTTTTAAAAATCCATGGGAGATTAAGAATCAATTTACTAACTGTTTTTACACGTTTCCTGTTTATTATTATTGACCGAACTGAGAATATACACTTGCTTCTTTGATAAAAATTCTGGCCCAAATATGTTAAATTTCTATGCATTTTAATGACTCTCTATACTTTACCTAAAAATATTGTTACATCAGTTGAATGTTGACGATGGGTGAATTCTTTTCAATGACATTTTTGCCGAAACGCCAACGATGATTATGAATTTTCCAATTTTCATAAATCACTGAGGGTTGAGGTGAGATTCCGCCAAAACAAAAAATTCATATCCGCCTCACCTCTGTTCTCGTCTCACTAGGAAAGAAAAAATTGAATGAAACTCAAAAGTCAAGAAGGATTCTAATTTTATTTTATTTTATACACATACTATTGACAGAGTTTCATAGTACTATGTTTTATGTGTGTAATTTAGGGTTATTTTATTAAAAATAACTTATCTAATTATTTAACGCCATATATATATATATATATATATATATATATATATATATATATATATATATATATATATATATATATATATAATCAATATTATTAATCAACTAATAATAATTAACTCATAACGCTTATTAACTAATATGTACGACTTTTTCGCTATTTGAACTCGTTATATTAAAATTAGGTCGGCGGAGTTAGCCTCATATGAAGTGATTTTGAAATTTATTGTTACTAGACATCTGACTAGGTACAAACCTTCAGAATGATAATAGTAATTACGTAGTATCTTATGTTTCATTTTATTTTGTGGGAAAATTTTTTATTCAACAATTAAGATGTGAAAAAACAGTTTTTTCGAGTTCTAGCAAAAGCTATTGTTTTTCAGAAAAAAGTTTCAAACAAAAGTTGTGCGTATTGAAAATATTTACAAAATGAGCTCCCCATCTGAATTGGATAATTTGTTCTTTAGTTATTGTAAAAAAACCTGCTAAAAAAAGATGTTTTTTCAATTGTTTATAAACAATAGAAAAATACATTGCATTAACTTTGTCCTGCAATTAATGGATCCTCTTGTTGAATACAACAAATGTGCAAAATTTCAAGTAAAAATATTCGATAGTTTTTTGCACAGTAAATTTGTTTATAACTTTTTATGTTTTTTTTTATTGATTATTCTCAGCGATCTAGAGATCGTACAGCTTTCTGCGAGTACGCAAATAAAAGCTTCAGATTTATACTAACAACAAAAAAAAAATAAAATGGATTGTTGATCTTAAATTGTTGAAACAGATAAACATAATTGGAGTTAGTTTTTTCGTAGTACAAAAATAGAATAACTCGTCGACAATTGTTGATATCGAAATGCCAATAAGTGGATGCAATAGCTGATATTTTGACGCACATTCTGAGAAAAAAAAATAAAATCGTGTGCGACCGCTATAAGCTAAGGGAGAGCATTTTTTTCCAAAAAATGGCCACGGAGTTGTTTATTAATATTAAGGGATTATTTAAGTAGGAACTTATAGAGAAATGGTTAAATTGTTGTATGCAGTAGTTTTCAACTCAATTATTTCAAAATTGATGATGTAGCAATAGTTTAAATTTGCAACTACTCTGAGGGTCAGAAAGTGAGCAGTGGAGGGGAACTTTTTTTAGCCTGCAGCACGCGGAGAAAAACGGAATGGGACGTTTCAAATTCGAACAATGCATAATATGTCTTGGTAATCAAATTATTGTTAAACATAGCAATAAGCAAATTGTTGCACTTTTATACATTTTATGCTTAATTATAATTTTATCGTACTTACGTGCTTTTCAAATTGCGAAAAAATTGTTACAGTCTACTATTAATTAGGAATATTAAAAACTAGATTGTTTTTTAATGTAACATTAATATTGATCGAGATATAGCATGAAACAAATGGCAATATTTGTTGATAGCATTATTATTTTTCGAGATGTAGAATAAGCTACATTTGACGATTATATTGCAAGAGATTATCCAATCGAGAATTATTGTAATATTACTTTCAAAGACGATGAAAGCACTAGGGGAGAAAATAAATATGATTATGATAATAATGATGATGTTGATGATTATGATAATTATTTCAATGGTGAGAGTGATGATGATGATGAGAGTAATAATGATGATGACAAGGGGAGTGATAATGATGATGATAATTGTAATGATAATAATGAAACCGTTAAGGGTTTCACAAATGAGTGCCCATTGATGTCTAAAAAATGGAGAACGGAATAAATATTTTGTATAGATTTAAGAAAAAAATATGTATGTTGGCAGAAAATTTTGTATATGAAAAATGGTCGTCCAATAAAATAAACAAAAAAGTTAACATATTTTTTTCTTGTACAGCCAATAATGTGGCGGCAAATAACAATCGCAATTTGTTTCATGCTATAACTCTAAAATATTAATGGTATTTTTACGAACTTTATAGCGTTGTACATTTCATAATATTAGTTTGTGTTCGTAGTTTGTAGGGTTTTAGGCATTTTTTCTAATGTAACGAACTTTGTAGCGTTTTATTTTTCTTAGTATTAGTTTGTGTTCGTAGTTTGTAGGGTTTTAGGTATATTTTCTAATGTAACGAGCTTTGTAGCATTTTATATTTCATAGTATTAGTTTGTGTTTGTAGTTCGTAGGGTTTTAGGTATATTTTCTACGAGTTCATAATGTATTTAAGTAATTTTACCTTTGTTAATTTCCTCAGGAGACGACTATGAAAGAAGGCCTGGAACTTTTTAGAGAATTCGATTTCCTTATTTTTAACATGGAACGCCTATGATGGAAGGTCTAGAAATCACCGAATTATTCCTTTTTCTTATTTTGATTACCCCATGTAGTATGGAATCCTTCTAGAGAATTAGGGAATCTTCCGGTATCAACCAAAAGGGTATATAAAGGGTCCAGATCGACTTTCTTGGTCAGTATATTTCGAGAGTTCGTCGACGCAAGTTGAAATAGTTTGACAAGTGTCAAAAGTAAGGTTGACAATAAAAAGTTATTAAAATTATACAGTGTGTGTAGTTTGTTTGAAGACCGGCCGTCCGGAACAGTATATTAAATATCATTCCGATTTTTAATATTCCTAATTAGTAGCATACTGTCGACCACTGTAACAATTTTTCTCAATTTGAAAAGCACGTGCAACAATTTGTTTATTGCTATGTTTAACAATAATTTGATTACAAAAACTTATCATCCATTGCTCTTATCTCGTCGAGAAACCACAAGTTAAAAAAAAATTCTACGACCAATATTCGACGAAATAATATAAATTTTTCCGGCAAAACAAATGTGAAATGTCCAAGTCACGTTTTTTTCCACGCGCCGCAGGCTGAAAGAACACTCCCCTCCACTGCTCACTTTCTGACTTATGGAGTCGGTGCAACTTTAACCTATTGCAACATCAACAATTTTGAAATAATTGAGTTGAAAACTGCCGCATAAAATAGTTTAACGATCTCCCTATGAGTTCTTTCTTAAATAATCCCTTAATAATAAACAACGCAGTAGCGACCTCAGCTTCTAGTAGTCGTACAGAATTTCTTTTTTTTTTTTGAAAATGTGCACCAAAATCTCACCTATCACGTCTACTTATCGGCATTTTGATACCAACAACTGTCGAAGAGTTATTCCATTTGTTTATAACGAAAAAACCAATCACAAATTTGTTTATCTGTTTCAACAACTTAAAATCAACAATTAAAATGGCTTTTTCTTGTTATTGTTAGTATAAGTCTCATGCTTTCATTTGCACACCCGCAAATCACTGTACGATCTTTAGATCGCTGAAAATAAACAATCAAAAGAAAACGTAAAATGTTATAAACAAATTCCCTGTGCAAAAAACTATTCAATGTTTTTACTTGAAATTTTGCAGACTTATTGTATACAACAAGGGCCTCCTTTCAATATACTACAAAGTTAATGCAATATATTATTCTATTATTTATTATCAATAGAAAAAACTGACATTTCAGCAGGTTTCTTGGCAATAACTAATAAAAAAATTTCCTGATTTGGATGAGCTTCAGCGCATTTTGTAGGTATTTTCAAAGTGCACATCTCTTGTTTGAAACTTTTGTACTGAAAAATAATAACTTTTTCTAGAACTCGAAAAAACTGTTTTACGCATCTTGATTATTAAATAAAAAAATTTCCCCAAAAAAGAAAATGAGACGTGAGATACTACATAAATACTATTATCATTCTGAAGATTTCTACGTAGTCAGAAGTCTATCAACAATAAAATTTTTCCAGATGCTAATTCCTCCGGTCTATATGTACAGGGTGAGTCAACGATTGGATGAAGTAAGTTTGTGCCTTTTCGTTGAAATTTACAAAAAAACTGTATTTATTGTTTGATACAGTTTATTTTTACGCAGATTTTAAAAATATTTAGGACTCTACAGGGTGAGCCAAAAAACTAGGACAGCATAAAGTTGTATTTTTTTTAAATAGAACACCCTATATACGAATCGTATTTTCGATTTAGTTTATAATTTTAAATCTTTTTTATTAGGGGTTTACTATAACAAAACTTTATAGTTTCTGAGATAATTAAGTTTAAAGAAAAAAAGTCACATTTTCAAGCATCAATTAAATCCTAAATAACGTTTTCAATTTTGTGACAAATATATTCAAATTTGGAATTTAGCAAGGCCAAGGACAAGTTAACATAATTTTTACCTAATATTTGCAATAAAAGCTACAGGGGGTTGAACACATCGGCTCAAATTTGAACAAGTTTAAATGAATAAATATCTTTTTTTTAAATGGTACACCCTGTATATTTTCATGTTATTTAATAGAGTAATAAAAACCCTAAAAGTTTTGTTCAATATATCCTATACCTATTTATAATAGTTTTTGAGATATTTCAGTTTTTCTTATTTTCCATACTTTTTTACAGAAATAGTCTTCATTATCATGGCAAAAACAATGTAAAAGAACATTTTTCTGTGTGTCAAATTTATAACCGCAATCGCTTCTTTTGGTTTTTATGTAGTGTAGTTTGGTTTTTTTTGCATTCATCTTATATTGTAAAATGAATTTTCCAAAGAATAAGTTAATAGATATGATCTATACAATAGGAGAGGCTCAAGAAAATTGCCTTCTTGCTCATAAAATTTACAAAATGAAGTATCCTGATCGACGCTAGCCTAATACCCATACTTTTCAAAACTTAATGCAAAGATTTGATTCTTCTGGTACTGTTGATTATCCAAAACGTAAAGTGGTCAACAAACCAGTAACTAATGAAGAAAAAGAACTACAAGTATTGTTAAATGTTCAGGAAAATCCTTATATTGGTAGCCGTCAGTTAGCAGCATTATGTGAAACATCACAATCCACCGCTAATCGTACTACCAAGAAATATAGATATCATCCATATCACATGGAATTACACCAAAAATTGCATGGACAGGATTTTGAAAGTCGTGTAAACTTTTGTCGTACAATAAATGCGGAGATTCAATTAAATCCAAATTTATTATGCAAGGTAATGTTTAGTGATGAAGCTACTTTTAGAAGTAACGGTGCCGTAAATAGACGCAACATGCATTATTATGCCACAGAAAACCCATTTTGGATTAGAGAGGTGCAACATCAAAACCACTGGTCATTAAATGTTTGGTGTGGTATTTATCATAATTGAATTATTGGACCCCACTTTTTTAATGAACCACTAAATGGCCATAGTTACCTGAACTTTCTACAAGAAGAACTACCCCAACTGCTTCAAGGTCTCGATAGGGATGAGCTCGACAGTATGTGGTTCCAGCACGATGGTGCGCCTCCGCATTACCATCGTGAAGTTCGTGCGTTTTTGGACCAACGATATCCGCAAAAATGGATTGGACGTGGGGGTTTCATTGAGTGGCCACCAAGGTCTTGCGACATCACCCCATTAGATTTCTTCCTATGGGGTTATATTAAAAATAAGGTGTATCTTAATCCACCAACAACAGTGGAAGATATGCGAAACAGGATTAGGGATACCTGTAGAACAATAACGCCACTAATTTTGTCCAGGGTCCAAGAAAATCTGCAAAAAAGACTAAATTAGTGCATTTCACAAGAGGGTCGTTTATTCGAACACTTATTAAAAATAAATAATTAATCTCAATATTTAATAGGTAATTTTTTTGTTTCAATTTAGTATAAAAGTAAATATGTATTTGCCTTGTCGTTATTGTTGTGTTAATTTTTTCACATTGTGTTTAATTAAACTATTGCCGTTGTAATATAACGAATAATGTATTTCATCATATTTAACCACATTCTGTTTGTTTCTGTAGTTTCTTTTTATTATTTTACATGGCTACTATGATACTGAAGACTATTTCTGTAAAAAAGTATGGAAAATAAGAAAAACTGAAATATCTCAAAAACTATTATAAATAGATATAGGATATATTAAACAAAACTTTTAGGGTTTTTATTACTCTATTAAATAACATGAAAATACACAGGATGTACCATTTAAAAAAAAAAGATCTTTATTCATTTAAACTTGTTCAAATTTGAGCCGATGTGTTCAACACCCTGTAGCTTTTATTGCAAATATTAGGTAAAAATTATATTAACTTGTCCTTGGGCTTGCTAAATTCCAAATTTGAATATATTTGTCACAAAATTGAAAACGTTATTTAGGATTGAATTGATACTTGAAAATGTGACTTTTTTTCTTTAAACTTAATTATCTCAGAAACTATAAAGTTTTGTTATAGTAAACCCTTAATAAAAAAGATTTAAAATTATAAGCTAAATCGAAAATATGATTCGTATATAGAGTGTTCTATTTAAAAAAATACAACTTTATGCTGTCCTAGTTTTTTGGCTCACCCTGTAGAATCCTAAATATTTTTAAAATCTGCGTAAAAATAAACTATATCAAACAATAAATATAGTTTCTTTGTAAGTTTCACCGAAAAGGCACAAACTTACTTCATCCAATCGTTGACTCACCCGGTACATTTATAAATAAGTTATTAACAGGTTGTACACCGAAGAAATCAAAAATAGACTAGTTTTGTATTTAAGTGTATGTTTTATTAATATTGGCCAAGCGCTTTCGGTCTAACTTAGACCATCTTCAGGGCTCAGACCTCGTCAAAGGGCACACCTGAACACTGCCAGTTTGAGAGCAGTCGCCAGCCGTAGCCTCCACACAGAACAAATCGTGTACAATTAAAATTTTTTTTTTAATCGTGTACAGGTCTGAGCCCTGAAGATGGTCTAAGTTAGACCGAAAGCGCTTGGCCGATATTAATAAAACATACACTGAAATACAAAACCCGTCTATTTTTTGTTTTTTTTTATATGTACATTTTCCTACTTCTAAGTAATTTCAATATTCTGACTGTCCGTCACCTTTTCAAATCCGGGATTATTATTCATGCCCTGGCATGTCACGTTCGGTAACGTTTTTGTTACCCATTTGTTAGAACTAATTTGTCTTGCATAATTTTGATCAGCTCTTTTGAATATGAATTTATATTTTCTCTAAATCTGCTAGAATCCTTGTTCATTTTACAGAGTTGAGAAAAAATATTATGAATGGGAATTATTCGATATTACGCAAGAGTTTAAACTAATTCTTAGGCCATTGACGTTCACATCTTAGCGCCTGTTATGTAGCTGCATTCGCATTATCGAAAATAATCCAATCAATCTGGTATGAATTCAGTAAGATGCCTTTCTGCTAGGAATTGTTGAAATTAGGATCCATTTAGGATCATTGAATTCTATTGGTTAGGCTAAAAGTCTATTTATTGAACCCGTACAGAATACACAGATTCTAAGCGATTGCCTTCCCCCGAAAAAGAACGTTTCGATATATTTGAGAGCCGCTGGTTAAATGAGATGTGCAAGCAATTTTATTAAGCATAAGACGTTATGTTACCGACACAACAAGAGAGAGCACTACTTGTTGCCCAAAACCGGAACAATCTCGGTCGCCTTTGAAGACAAGTTTCCCTTTTTCTAAGCACAGCAACCTCCAATGTTCTGATTTTGTAAGGTCGGGATGTATTTTTATATTTTTTGCGACGCTACTCCTCAAAATCAGATTATATTTCCAATTAGAGCGACGCCGTTTGATTTATAGTATAATTGTCAAATTAAGTTATGACGACGAAGTTTCAAATTTTCCTTGTAAAGGTAAGTTTTTTAGTTTAATAAGGGAGTTGGGGCAATATTTAAACAATTTTTAACATTTTATTGTAAATAAAAGCATGCATTTCTTAAGATTTAAGACGTTTTAGACCTAACCACAATCCACCATCAGGAATAAGAGAAAAATCTTTTGGCAGTACTAATGGGATCGGTGTTTTCTTGGTAGGTACAATCTCATAATTTAATAATAAATTGAACAACATTGCTTTAACTTCTAACAGAGCAAATCTGTTACCAATACAAATTCTTGGACCTACACCAAACGGCATAAACGTATAAGGTAATACATTATTTTTATTTTCTTCTGAAAATCGTTCTGGATCAAATTTGTCTGGATTAGGAAAATATTTCGGGTCTCTTTGAAATACATAGATGGGTATCCATATTTCTTGTCCTGGATATATAGTAATTGATTTTTCATCTTTGAGGACAGGTTCAACTGTATATGCTTTAGTGCACAATCGATTGACTATAGGGAGTGGAGGCCATTTCCGAAGAATTTCTGCAAATAAAATAAATCAATCAAGCATATACTAATACAGAAGGAGAAGAGCTTGTTGACTTTTCGTCATATTATTGTGCACCAAAATTTTTTCGAAGTAATTTGACATGTCGATTACAAATTTCGATGATGCATCTTAGAAAAATTGCTACATTATTTGTTTTCAACAATTTTTTTAAATAAATTGGAAACTATCAAGTTTTTGATTATATTACATGTTACTATTAGGTGAAATCCATTGGTATTATTGTTCCTAGTATGTTTATATTATTGAATTTGAGAAGTAAAAATTAGAACAAAAGATATTATATATTTAGTGCAAACATTTTTATGAGAAAAACCAATTTATAATTAAAAACCGTAAGAAATATATTTTGTTGCCAAATTCGTGAACATAATTAACAAAACGTAATCACTAATTTTAATTAGAGGGTCTTTATATTTATAAACTCATCTAGGACAGTCAAATGAAAATCTTTGCAACCAAATAATGAAAATAGTTGACTTTGACGATGAACTCCTTAATTCATTCGTCCGATCCCGTCATGTACTTATGGTAAAAATCACTGTAAATTCCCATTTATTTAATCTTCTAATAAATTGCTAGTCATGTATCCTATATCATCATATTCTTCAGCAAAAATATTTTTATCGTCCTTATTCTGTGTAAATGGTGTAATTGTGCAAAGGATTACTCAGTCATTACATCTTCTTCGCCACAGGAAGGGTGTCTTATCACGGTATATACATCTTGAATAGGGTGTTAATATTTCGTCAATTTTTATTTGACAGGATATTTCGCTGTATATTTTTGATTAATGACCGTTACCAGAATCAAATATACTGATGATTTCTCCGAGTTACTCTGAAAGAAATATCATCATCTTTGAACCATACAAATTTTGTATGGAATATCCGGGAATTTTTGCTTATATTTGGAATAAATTTTATTATATATATATATATATATATATATATATATATATATATATATATATATATATATATATATATATTTCATTATTTTTAACATGAAGCGCCTATGCCAGGAGATCTAGAAATCGCCAGCTTACTCTTTTTTCTTATTTTTATTGCACCGTTTAGTATAAAAACCATTCTAGAAAGATCCGTAATTTTCTGGTATCCGGAAAAAGAGTATATAAAGGGTTCAGATCGGCTGTCGTGGAGTGTTTAGTTTGAGAAGTCGTTAGGGCAAGTT